>NQII01000921.1:491134-529437 GCA_002778355.1 Clitarchus hookeri | reverse complement strand
TATAAAAAAGTAAATTCTCTTCACTTTCGAAGTGAATATGAATTTTTTTGTTGAAAATGACCAAAATTGCATTCTTAATACATGTGCTATGGATTCACAGACCACTGTATTTGAATTCAGCTGAAATCTGGGGATGTTGATTCACTTGACCTGTGTCAGAACTCGGGCTACACTGTGTAGTCAGGTAGAATGCGCTTGTAGTTTACCAAATCCTTGGGATGCAGCACGTGCAATGGTTTGCTTCCAGCCCTCGACGTGACTGTGTAAGAATGCTGAGTTACCAAGTGTTTCATAGGCCACTGCAACAAGGAGGTTCCATTACCTTCATCCTGTTACGCATGACCATGCAACGTAAAACTTCAACACTGTCCGCGTTTGCTTGCAGTTTGCCCTTGTGCTCTGGAGGTTTGTTTCTTCAGACTATCTCGCAGCTTTCAAATCAGGAAAGTCTTCAACAGCCAGGGTTGAGCTGCACCGGTGGTTGTCGACGATCTTGAAAGTGCACTGGAAACTGCAGAAGGAGAAAGCACAAATAAAAAGAAAATTGTGAGAAATGAAGTTTAGAGAAGTGTCACTGATACATGGAAATGTAACTCGAACATCATATTACTCATCTTTAGTATAAACATTGACGCACAATTAGAAACATGCCAAAGTAATAGTAATGAAATTCATAGAAATTAGAAAATATGATAGTGGCAACCAGAAAATAACGTACTAATAGACAGAGTTGTAAAAAAATACTGCATCATTTGTCTGTGATATAAACTAGCAAAGTAACCATCATCACCACCACATTACGATACAGGTGAGCACAGTATGTTCTGCAACATACGGAGCTGTGACCACAAAAACAAATGCCGGGTATGCTATCAAGCATCGTGCGATGTACGAGCATTAGGAATGGAAAACAGCATTAAGAAAGTACTCAGTTTGCAGCCACTCAAGATGGAAGCTGCGACGGCCTGGATGAGTTAAACTTGGCCAGCTACATGACCAAACACATTAGAGTTGTTGTTGTTTAATATATTATTTGATTTGTATAATTTAAAATAACACTTTTTTTTTGTTCATACCATAAAGGTAGTTTCAGTGCCTGGTGGAAGTATTCTCGTGCCACAGTTAAGCTGAGAGCTTAGCCCGTGGTGAGGTAGCTATCTGTAGGATCTCTCTTAGCAGACATGTCTTGACAAAGTACATAACACTTAGGGTAAGGCGATTCTCTATGCATGGAGAAGCTAACTTCCCTAGGCGAGAGAAACCTGAATAAAAATCCTTGTCCTGCAAAATAAGGGTTCAGCAAAGGGCTAGTACCCTCGCACGACATGCCCTAGGTACGGGAGTTTGATCACGCTGACTTGGCACTTGTGGGGGCACGGGTGAGTCTCTTGATCATGAGCACAAGGTGGTGGGCGTGCTCCTCCCACAACTGGGACCATGCCGTGGAGGTACGCTGCGGTGAATGGGCTGATGTACCTGTCAAACACACGTCGTGCATGCCAGGTCGCTGGGGTATCCTGCAGGCCAAAAGGCTTGGAGCGAAACTGTAACTGCCGGCTGTTTAATGGTGAAAGCGGTCTTGGGTCTGTCCTCAGGTCTGACGGCTGGCATACTGCTCACGTTATCAAGACCCTTTCCCCGCCCCCCTCAGGGGACCGTTGTTGCTGGACGAATTTAGTTGCAGGGTTCTGCGTGAGCATGCGCCAGCGTTCCAGTCTGTGTAGAGCCAATACACCTGTGTGTTTGCGATGTCAGACTCATTGCAGCTAACCACCATCGCTCAGCACGAGATCCCGACAGTGTCGGTCGCCCCTGTTTTTGTGAGACATATCAACTGCGACGGACCCACACGATAGGCTATTTTAGACCAGGTCACAAACATGCTTAGGGACGGCGTGATCGAGCCTAGCGAGAACCCATGCAACTGTAAAATAGTCGTCGGACAAAAAAGACGGTACGCTTGGGTTCTGTGTCATTTTCAAGCCTGTGAACATGCTCCCACCATTGCCAAACATCACGGACACACTAGCGAGGTTGCGACAAACCAAAGTTTTCTCTTGTTAGACCTTAAATCTGGCTTTTGGCACCTTCTGCACTGCCAGTTCTTTATACACTTAATTTTTTTACATCTTCAAAACTGTTTACAGTAGTACCTGCTCAGCAGATCAAATACTGAATGCTCTGTGTATAATCCAGATGTAACGAACCTTGTAAAATGGTGGCACAACAATGCAACAACCTGTGGTAAACATAAGAAATCAAAACTGCATATCCCTATAACTTGATGTCAGGATGAGATATCCAATTGTTTTTAAATGTATACATAAAATATCACTGTGTCAGATTTTCAATTGTTGCATTGTTACCTTCGTGAGTATTCAGAGCTCTGTGGTGGCAAAATTGCTTACAGCAAAATTGCTTGCAAGTGTGAAGGCTGCAAGTTTCAACATTTCAATGGTCAGATAATGGTACTGATGTGTGCCGCATACTGCTTTTATTGTAAAGCGTCGCTGTCAAAACCCCGCCATCGCAAACCTGCACCCCCAATGAGAGAGTAGCACACGAGTCCACATGTTCAGCGCCTGAGCAGGCGGCAATGCGACCTACCGCAAGGTGCATTGCCGGAAGGTCGGACGGCCCGGGAGCGAGCATACACGGCAACGCAGCAGCAAAGTAAGGAAGGGGCTGCACTCAGCGCTCGTGATGGCGACATGCAAAGCTCAACGCAAAGATATATGCAATGACGCGCCATCCAAACGCCAGTTGATGCCGGCGACCTCAAGGAAGAGGTCGTCTGCTGAAACCCTCACTCCAGCCTCGCTGTCAGCACCACGGAGTCCAAGAGCCAAAGGAAGCCGCCAGCAGAGATCACCAGGCCGCCCAAGAGATCCAGCCCCAAAGGAAGATGCCAGCTGAGACCGCCACGCCAACGAGACAAAGTCGAGAGCCTGTGAAGGGCCACCCAGCCGACCTAACCTCAACCTGCCACCAGAGCAACCCCAACAGGAGCCACAAACAGCTAAGTGCCGACGTTCGTCGCTCAAGTGGTGTATTGAGTACTTGGGTGTCCGATGCCTAACGTCCTTAACCATTAGGATCGTCAGCGGATTTACGCTTCTAATAACACTGGTATTTGATCCCATCCTTAAGGCCCCTAACTTGCTGGGTAGCTGTGTGTGTGTTTTACGCCAAATAAAATCATGCTATCTATCCCCCAACTTGACTGGCGTATTTATTAGTCGATCGCTGGTTTATTGCTTACCCCCTTCTTGGGGGGGGGGGGGGACTGGAACAGGAGGGACCACTGCCCCAAGATACCAATACCACCTACATCGCAGCTGCCATCAGTCGCAGACCCACCTCTCCCCTGGCAAGGACAGTGTCACTTCCTACCCCTCCCCCACCGCAGAGGACAACAGTCACTCTGGTAAGACAGAGTATAATCAGTCTCCAAATTACCCCCGACAACGCATCACCTTAAGGCCGCAGAAAAAGATAGAGCAGAGAAAAGGAGACGAGGGTTGAAACTTTGAGTAATGCTTCGACACCTAAGGTGCCCGTAGTCTGCGCCAGAGAGGTAACTCGAACCCTACGATTCATCCTGTATATCACAGGAAGCAACTAGCTCGAGTTATTTTTGACACCCAACATGGGGCCATAGTGAAGTCTGTGTGGACAGAACAGAACCAAACTACAGGATACCCGAGGGAAGGGGTCTCGTCCGGTCCGAGCTAGTCGGAAAGTAAAGTGAGACTTCAGGGTATCTCTAATAAAACCCAGTGGTGCCCAATAACCTATTAGCCCGAAACGAGTCAATTGTACTACGCCTGCAGATGAGGAATCCCGATAGAATGCGGGCAAGCAGTATGGAGATGCGTACCATAGAACAGGCTAGGAGCGGTGCGAGGACTGAGGGAACACAAGCCGAAATAACCGAGGGACGAGGAACGAGGTAAGAGCGGGAGAGATCCAGTATGAAAGTTACCAGCTGGAGCAACGCAGCACTCTCCAGTGTCGTGGAACATAACTGTACACTATCACGTTCAGTCACTGCCCGTAACGCTATTTCTACGAATATCGGCTGGCCAGACACATTCCGATCAACTGAAAGGATAGAGTACTGTTGTCTTCATTGCTGGGAACAGCAAACTCGCTGCGACACGTTCATCTACGTTCCATCATATTTGTTTGGGATGGCCCGATAATGTCAATAGCACACGAGGAATGGTATACCACGTGAGGTATGCCAAAGACGAGTGAAATGGAAATGCCCTTCGAACCCAGGCTGAGCCCTTGATAGCCGATCAAAACAGGAACAGAATACCCGAGGCAATAGTACTGCCTGAATTTTCAGGAACTCCGCATGAAGACCCCAAGTTTTTTCTAAATACTTGTGAGCACGAGTTCAAGGCCGGTGGAGTTCCCCACAAGCGATGGGTGCTGAAGGCTCGTGACCAGCTAAAGGATGCCACCCTTACCTGGTGAAATCGGTACGACGAATGTGTGACGACCTGGGACCAATTTGCTGCTCGCCTGAACAGTAAGTTTGCTGGGGAAGATGTACTCACTGCCCTACGCATAGAGTTTTACATGTAGAAACAGCAGAAATAGAAGGAAGCAGAGATATTTATTCTGAGAAAAGAGCAGATGTATTCCCGAATCGCTCCTGAAGGAACCGAGGCAGAGGGTGTGCATATTATGAAATTGTTAATACCAGCCATAGACGTGCCCTTCTACACCCGCAGGCAACCAGGTACCATGAGCAGGAAAAGGCAAATGTTCTGGCACACCTGTCGCCCGCCCTTCCAGGTACCCACCCAGAGCGAACGACAGAAAATGCCAAACCCATCAGAAGCGAAGAGGGGAGATCCTTGCCGAAGTGTTGGTATTGCCCAGAGAGGCACCTATTTCACGACTGCCCCACACTGAAAGCCCGCATCGCAGCCGCTAGGAGAACGGCCACTAAGGACCAGGCTAGTGCCGACCTAATTGCCCCCATTACAACAGGAAAGGGGAGCTGTCAGAACAATGAGCAGCCGGCCGCCGGGATGTCAAGTCGCCCTTCGCCCCTGGCATAAGTGATAGGATGGAAAGACTTCAAACCGTGAGCGATCCAAGGCCTGGAGCACGTGCCGCTCGGATCGGGATCCGAATGAACAACCACCGTATTAATGCCATTCTGGACACCGCCGCAACTGGAAACTTCTTTCAAAGCCAGCTGCTGACACCCGAACAGAAAACCCCGATAAAGGACTGCTCCAGAATAATCCAAGTGGCCCAGCATGAGTCACGACTGGCCATAGAAGGAATTGTCACTTTGCCATTGTCCACGAAGGTAGGAACAATAAAAACCGAATTCTTTTGCACCCCCGTTTAGGGGAAGAGGTTATCCTCAGACAACCGTGGCTAACAAACCAAAGTTGTATAATGTACTGCGGACAACAGCGATTATACTTAGGTAAGCAGGGTAGAATGGCTATTAACTGGGAAGCCCCAGCAAACCTGCAGATACAACAAAAAATCGGCAGTGTGTAGGCGAACCACCAATTAGGAGCCGATGCACTTAGGACCCTATTATTACAAATACCTAACACCACTGGGATCCCAGCACTGTCACAGAGGAACAACCCAGAGGAAACCCGCAGGATACCACTAGACTGCCGGATGGTGGACAATAACGTGGAGATAAGAGGGCAAAAGGGATAAAGCCACACAGCTGCCAGTGACCTTACCCCAACAGAGCCCTACCTCAGTTCGAGTCCCCCGAGGACACTCGAGCAACCACGCCCACCGGTAACAGTACCAGGGGCTCTAGTGAGACTCCCTTACAGACAACTCGAAAGTGTGAGCAAGAAAGGGAGAGCGAGAGGAGGTGAGTGCAAGGAAGCGAATGGAGGCAAAGAGCAAACAAGGAGGAGAAGGTGGGTGGAAGCGAGCGAGAGAGGTAGTGGAAGGAAGAAAGCGAGAAAGGTAGAGCAAGGAAGCGGGTGGCTACCACGAACAACGGAGCATGGGAGACCGAGTGTGGAATGAAACAAGCAACGAGTATGAGGCAACACCAAGACACCCCTTGCGACTGAACACCGACGGAGAACCAAACCGGACGAGTAAGGAGGAAGCGAGGAAGTACTGGCGCCAACCCGATGATGAGAGCCTGTAGCAGTCGAGATGACACCAGGATGTGAAGGGCCACTCAGCTGATCTAACCTCAACCTGCTGCCAGAGCAACCCCAGCAGGAGCCACAAACAGCTAAGTGCCGACGTTCGTCGCTCAAGTGGTGTATTGAGTACTTGGGTGTCCGATGCCTAGCGTCCTTAACTGTCAGGATCGTCAGTGGGTTTACGCTTCTAGTAACTTTAGCATTCTATCCTGCTCTTAAGGCTCCTAACTTGCTGGGTACAGACTCAGGCTGTGTGTCTGTTGTACGCCAAATAAAATCATGTTATCTAACCTTCAACTTGACTGCTGTGTTTATTTGTAAACTTAGTTTAGTCGATCGCTGGTAATTATTGCTTCCCCACCCCCTCTTTGGTGGGGGAGGTAAAACAGGAGGGACCATCACCTGCACCGCAGTCGCCATCAGTCGCGGACCCACCTCTCCCCTGGTAGGGGCAGTGTCACTTCCTACCCCTCCCCCACCGCAGAGGACAACAGTCATCCTGGTAGACAGAGTATAATCAGCCTCCAAATCACCCCCGACAACGCATCGCCCTAAAGGCCGCAGAGAAAAGGAAACAAAGCATTACTTGAGGTTTCAACCCTCGGCGCCCGTAGTCTGCGCCAGAGAGGTAACTCTAACCCTATAAATCATCCTATACATCACAGGGAACAAGTAGCGTTAGTACTTTTTTATTGTGTTATCTCAATGAAGCATTCCAATGAACCACCTTGTTTTTCCAGTGCTAGTCAACTCTGTAGTGTAAATTTATTAACATCTGGTGTACAAGTTTATGTTAATGTGGTCAATCATAAATCCAAACAACAATGTAAATAACAGAAGGAAAAGATTATCTGAATAAAGGAAATTTGACACAGCTATGTCATATTATATTGCTTCATGCTTTAAAAAAAAACCTTTTGTTATCAAAGACATTGAAAAAATATTACAAGTAATATGCAGAAAGAATGTTTTTTATTGAGAAATACAAATGTAGATCCACATTTTATATAATTTTACAGTGGCATAAAAATCTTAATAACAAACAGTATTAAAAACTAATACAGTCCCAAGGCTGCCATTTTACGTAAAGCCTACATATTAATAAGTTAATTTTTATGGCTTTACAATACAAGTCTTAAGTATACTATTTTGCTTCAACATTCAAGGCTGAACAAAGGGCTAAATTAATGCAAGTAAAAAATGGACATAATACTGTGCAAAGTTGGGGCATATAAACATATGGACAAAACACAGGGAATACTTATCACATTTGTGCCGTAGCAACTGCTAGAATGCACATTCAGATTCAATGCTTTTTGACAGAACAGTCACATTTAATGCAGTGGATATATTCTTTATAACTTTCAAATAACAAAGTTTTTCCACAATCTACACACAAACTATACCATTCGAAACATTATGGTCTTTGTTAAAAGGCAATACTGCTCTTGAAATTTGTTACACACAAATTTCTCTGTATACACAGAGATTACATAAAAAATATTTTTACAATTTTTTTTTATTCTACGAGAACTTAGCATTCATACTTCATGAATCTTAAATACTTAGTTTCAAACAAACTTATGTTACAACATGCAAAAAAAAATCATGCTTTTTACTGCAAATATGTACCCTTCTCAAGAGGAAACTAGTACACAGTTACACTTTTCATTTCAAAAGTATTTTTCTTATAACTATATAATTTCCTAAATAATCATGTTAACAGTCTCTATTAGTTTGTGCTATATTTAATTAATTAATTTCTTGGTAAGCAAGGTGATGACATCACTGAAAAATAACGGGATAAGAGGAGACCTAGATATTTTTGGAACATGCTTTGCAATGAAGCATTAATTAAATGTGTATTGATTTATGTATATTATTTTCCAGTTATCTGGCTGATTATCAAGAATTTAATTAATTACTTTATTTTACAATCTGCAGTATTATTATGTAAAATACACATCGTACATTTGTAAAATAAGGAATACACTGTGTTGACAACTTGACAATATTTTTGTAATAAGAGAAGGGCATGCAACCCTGGAGGAGGTGGAGGAGCAATGAATCAGAAAGCGACGACCCCAGGGATGCTGGACGTAGTCGTGCTGTTTGCCGTCCGCACCAGGAACCACGCCCCTTTCCCGGTCGCAGCGGACACGCTCGTGATGGCTGCCCCCTTTGCCGACAGGTCGGTCACGATGGCCGCCAGACTGCCGTGGTCCTGTCCTTGGAAGAGGTGCGAATTGTTGCCGAGCAGGACTCCCCCCTGCTCGAAACTTGCGCCGTCGATCGACAGTAGGTGCGGCACTCCGTCTGCACTTACGGTACCTGCAACGTAACAGATATTTCGCTGCTGTTTGTCAGGAAAAATGCAAAAATATATTGAAAAGCAAAACAGTCTTACACGATAGACAGGCCCGAGATGGTGGAAAATCAACACACAAGCAATACGATACAGCGAGAATAGGCCACTAGGCTACTATATAATTATTAAAAGGAGATAGAAAACACAAGTACTCGCAGGTCGGTACTTGGGGATGCACACACATTCACAAAGGCAGATAAACACATTTTCCATACAGATGCGAGATCGTGACATTTTGCTGACCGGGCAAGTTTCTTTAGATGATGGACGAGTGATGGCACACTTTTCACCTGAAGAAGTTGACCCAGGCAGCGAAAAATCGTGACCACCCATCTGCATGGAAAATGTCTTCCCATCTGCATGGAAAATTTTTTCCAACTTAGTGTACTTTTATATCCGCAAGTACCACACTGAGAGTACTGTTGTTTTTCATCTCCTTTTATCTTTGAATAATGTAATTAGTAGCCTGGCAGCATATTCTCGCCAAAACCGACATTTTGTTCCCCTTTGGACTCAGAAGTTACTGACCTACAGCTATCCAGTGGGAAAACGAAAACTGACTAAAAGGAGATCAAAAATGTCTTAAATGATAGAAAGACTAAATGTGATTGAATATGAGAAATATGATGTAGTCTATGGGAATTACCAGATGAAGAATTACAATACAAGTAATAACAGGTGCAAGAATGAGATAGATGAAGATAGAAAAAGATTATGTATACGTCTCGAGAGAATTGAAAAGAATGAGGTTGCAAAGGAAAATTATAGTAAGAAACTACAGTAAATTGAAAAGAGGCAATAGAATAAACCAAGAAGGAGGTCAGGAGAAAAAGCTAAGTTTAAGAGAGAGAGAGAATGTGTGGTACAAAGTGTTGGGGAAAAAAAAGTATATGATAGATATATGAAGATGGCTGTGTATTTCATAGCTGATCTAGGTACAGGTTGGAATTCAAATATTGGAAACTTTTGTTAAATTGTTATAAACTGTCTTAAATTTTGATAGATTATATTGCTCTGCAAATACTTTAACTATTTTTTTTAACTGGGTAGCAAGCACTGAGAGTTGACGCTAAACAGGTCATGGCAGACAGTACAGTAATTGTCAACGTTGTGAATCATGTTCCTGGTACATGTCACAAATATCCTGTTTTGAAGTTGAAAGCTACTGATGTAAATGTGCACGGTGCAAGACTCGGGACGCTGTAACTGAAGTGCAAGTCCAGCTGACGTCTAATTGTTCAAATGGTCTAGCGACGAGATTACTCCTGAAACCCTCGTGTGTCAGTCGCCCACGCCAAGGAAAAGGAACCGGGAATACATACATCAGGCAGCTATGTGGTGAACATTACTATGTTAAGGTTTCTTGAAGGTGCTCCCATGTCCCTCTCTCATCTTAAGTCTGCCGCTTCTCCACCCTTACCTCATGCACTCGTAGATGAGAGAGCCTGTTCCTATTGCTGCCAGTTTCATTTTGTCAGTGCTGTTTGACCTCGCCTCAGGAAGGAATTATTTACAAGAATTTCACTCGCAAATTAAGGAAGTATGCTAGTGATGTGTAGGACAAAATGGCACAAATAAAAGTGTGGGAAATTGTCCTTATTGCTAACCTTCCACCTACAGAATTTAAAGCTATAATCCATTCACGGTATCTTCGATACTTTTGAAAAGAACCTTTGAAAAATCACCCTAGGAGTTACATGTTCAATTGGTTATAAAAAAATATATATGGAAAAAGGTTTTGTCTTGCTTTTAGCACTGAAGCACTATATAAATTGGTTGTTTTAAGTTTTAAGTATATTTTTTCAATAAATTATAATAATTTGTTAAAAGTCCGTACGAATTAACAAGGGATTTTGAAGGGACATCTTGGTTATAGCTGAAAAGAAATAGTTCGTAGGTTAAATATTAATATGTACAAATTAAATGCCGTAATTGTAAAGTTAATATTGCTAAACTATATATTTACACTTTTACGCAGTACTCATGGGTAAAGATTTCACTGTTATTAATTGAAATTATATAAATTTCAGTGTCTGTCCAGCGGACTCATACACTCCATCTTGTCCGTTTGGGCACGTTTTTTTCAGAAGTATAACCACGCCATATTGGATATTGGAGACGCTGAATTGTGGTTATAAAACTAACGTAACACATTCTTTCTACTTATAAGATAATTCTAGGTTAAGATGTAATTTTAGTATTAGCGTTGTTATTTCTGCAGTTTATCAAATAAACGTGCAAAATATAGAAAGGCATTTGAATATTTCCGTTACGTAATTCCCTTTGCAATCCTTAACAGAAAAAAATATTTTAAAAGAATGAAAAGGAATTGATTTTTGGTCAATAACCGATAATCAATTATTTTCGAAAGCTTTTTGTGGAGACTAAGAGATAGCAGCACATTAGCGTTGGTTCTTGAGTACCAAATGTTAGCAGTGACTCGTCTTTCAGCCGCAAATAGTGTTGTTTTGATGTTGCAGTGAAGAAGTGCGACAGTTTATAGATGGTAAAGCGATGTACCTACACCGCAGGTTTCAAAATGAAAGTGATTTTGTTCGCTGAAGAGTTTGGAAATCGAGCCGCGGGCCGTGAATTCGTAGTAAATGAAACGTTAGTGCGGGGCTGGAGGAATTTTTCTCACTTATAAGTCGCACCCCGAGTTTTCAATAAAATTTTTTTAAATAAAATGTGCGACTTATATGTGATAAAATACGGTACCATTTATCACAGTGAAATCTTTAACCTGAGTGCTACTTCCAAAAGTTTATTATGTAAAATTTAACTTTTTCCTTACACCAAATATATAAATAAATATTAATACAATAAGTAAACTTTAATTAAGTTATATCATTAACAGTTCCGGTATATACTTCAATCTACCTTTTTGTATGTATTACAATATTTTGCTAAATTGATTAGCACTTTTTAGATATTTGGAGAATTTTATTCAAGTATATGACAGTTAAGATTACATGGCATTGTTTCTCTTCAAAAATAAATTTTGGTAGTTCCTACATGGACACTGTTTGTTTACAAAATATTTGAGAGTTCCCACATGGCACTGTTTACAAAACGTTTGACAGGTGTCACATGGCAATGTTTTGTATACATACTGCAGAAGGATACATAATCGGGTCCCTGAAAGTAGATCTTTAGCAGGGCTTCAGAAAATCTTGAAGTTACAGTGAAGACATTATAGTCATGAATGGATTACATGATTAATGAGATGGGAAGAATGTTCTCTATACTGCAGAACATTAGTCAAAAGCTGCCATTCATTTTCAAAGGTTTTAATAAATATGATAGGACACGAGGCCTAAAGGAGACATCAACTGATGCAGTTAAGAGCGTGCATCATATGCCAGTCAAATCAGTGATGCAGTTGGTCAGGACTCTGAAGATTATGCAGGCATTATGGCATGTGGATAATTTCTTATCGAACAGTAAAGAAGTTAAAGTGTTAATGAAGGGTTGTAGTGTTCAAAATTGTTGGACAATTAATTGATAATACTATAAAAACTATACTAAAAATGCTGTTTCCGACCATTTTGAAATGGTTTTAAAGATAAGCACTGTTCACAAACCTCCATTCCGTCCTAATAGGACCAACCTTCTGTTATTAACAAGAAACTTTATTGCTTTGTCCTTCATCATCACTGTGGATAATTGCGAGTAATCATTTGAGAACGAGCTCACTGCACGCTATTCTAGCATACTGGAGGTTCACAGAAAGGCTTTAATAAGCAGATGACTTGAAGTGACGTACCGCTTGTTATCGTAAGCTGGAGTGCATAACTGATATTTTTTTTTCCCATTTTTTACCCCCATTTATGGCGTGAGCGTGCGCGCACACAAACGCAGATGTTACGGTAGCTGAGTTAGGCCTGCTGTGATACGCACACTTAATTCTCTTCTGGCTGCGGTAATCTTGCGGGAGCGACCACGTGAAGGTTGTGGCAGACCTTGCGAGGCAGTTACATGCAAACTACACCAGATGTAAGGTCAGGGCAGTAGGGCTTCCCGGGTCATGGGCTGAGGGCCAGTGCACTGAACGTGCGGTGGCTAGGGTCTTCTCTTCAATACGCAAACTACATAGTTCCACAGCATTCATGGTTGTCACTGCAGCTTTGCAATCCCTTCCCCGACTATGCATTACATACTCCATGTTTGCAGGATATAATTTGTGCATTTTCACAAGATTTCACTGTACTCAGAAGTGTTGCGGCTACTGAAATTAATTGATATTCTAATAAATCCTCCAACTATCCTGCAAGGAGTCCCTGACAATAGGTTTCGCACATTCAATAAAACTTATGCGCTGCTATAAACATATTTGGCGACAAGGGGTCATCAAGTATATCTTTTTGGGATATAATTTCATTTGGAAGACATCTGCCTATAGAATGTAATTACTGTATTATTTAAATTACATAAAATGTTGATTTTATGCCAGAGTTGAGTGAGTGAAGAGATTTGGGCGGCTCTTTACATCGAGGTCTTGAGATCCGATTATGCCAGAGGTGATTAAACATTGACTTCATGGGTAAAACACACTAAATGCAATTTTTGTGATATTTAGGGGCTTGAAAATTGGTCTGTTTCAATTTTACAAAGGTAAGGACTTTACAGTCTCATTCTCGGGAACCACGGCACCTCTTAAAATTGGGGGATCTACTGTAAAATATGTGATTTTTCAAAGAGCTGTTAAAAAATGACACATACAATTTTAACTAAATTTTTTTGTACAGAGGTTGGGGAATGGGTGAAAATTTCATTAATGACTCCTTCCTTTTAGCAGGAATCGTGAAAGGTCTTAGGATCAAGAGTTGACTGTATACGTATTCCCTTAATAGCTGAAGCCAATGAAGTTCAAACAGGTCCTAAGTGGGTGTTACAGCACCAGATACTGCCATACCTTGAACGCTGTGCGCTCCTATCTTCTCCTGCGAGACGTTCACTTGCAGCAGGGGTGCGCCGTCCTGCTCGGCGTTGTGCTTAGTGACCACCTCTATGCCTGCGTCCTTGGCCAAGGCGGGAGCATTGATCATGTTGAGGCCGTTCTTGGTGTGCCCCATCAGCATGCCCATCAGCACTGCTGTGCCCAGGAACTTCATGCCTCCCAGCGCCGCTCCTGCACACAACACACATCATCATTCACTCTAACTCTCAGTTTCGAAAAGACAATGTATCAAATATGGCTGGTTAATAGCAATCGGAAAAATACCCAGAATTTTAGTTCACATGTAGCTAAAAACCATTAGTACACGCTAATATTTTTTCCTTTCAATAGTTTTGCTGAATTAGATGGTGGAGTGGTAAACCTTCGAACTCACATTCAGGAGGACCTGGATTCAATTCCTGGTCTGGCCATCCTGATGTTTGTTTTCTATGGTTTCCCAAGATCACTCCAGGTGAACGCTGGGATGGTTCTCCTACGGGCTATGCCAAGTCCTTCCCTGTTCTTACTTCTCTACTACTCGCTCCATCTCTCATGACCTTGCAGTTGACAAGGTGTTTAGCTTAACTCTCTCACCTCCCTTCTCAACAGTTCATTTTTTCCTCACAAGAATGATCTGTCAGGGTGTATGTAAAAAATGTACATAAATTTATAGAGGTCTCAGATACCATCCACAATCACAGAACTACCCCGCTTTCATCCCTCACCAAGAGAGCGCACCAAGGGATGACTCTGCTCACGAAGGAAGGAGCATGCCGACCAAAGAGGTCTGAACCACACAGAAGAAAGCCTAAGGAAGACTGTCAGCCGTATTAAGGGCCGGGCAAGCCCCCAGAATACCAGTTAACTTTGAGTTGTGATTGCATTATCTTCCTCTGCCTTGACAACTCAGCAGCTTTCCCTACCACTGCCGTACTGGGGCGCTCTGCCCCAACGAGATCTCCTACCAGCGAAACTTGCTTCACACCCCGATACACACACTCCACTTGAGAGTGCTTACCCCGTCCCTTCAGGAATCACTAGACAACAGTAGGGTTAGAGTCGTTCTCACGACTTCTTTATTGGTTGCTCTAGACTTGCTCTTTGCCTAACAAGTTCCCTTCACCTGTTATTAACGTAACTTCCGCCGGTTGCTTGGTAATCACGAAAGCCTAGGAGATAATACGGGTTATAGTGTTTATTCTACTTGGAATAAATACGTTCAAGTCTACACACTGCATTCTCATTTCAAGGGTGATTTGTGCCTCTCTGTAACCTTATAAACGCCATCCCCCAAGGGAGAGGCAGGTGACCGCATCTTGCCAACCAGTTTCTGACAATAGAGTAAGACTGTGGGCTCCCTTAACTGGGCAGTGCATACGTCGCAAAACACCACACCATTCGCCGACCACCCAGTGCGCAAAGGCACTTGGCATACACATACGGTAGAGCCCCCTACTAGGTACACTCCACGAGGAAGCAACTGGACCACCCGAGGCACCTAACCCACTCCATCCACTGCGTAAAAGTCGCCAGTTGGAGCACTAGGACTGATGCGGCATGATGCCATTGCATCTGGGTACTCTAGCTAGGGAATTCTGTCACCTGCCTCTTATTTACTGCGACGACCAGTACAATCCACCCCGTGCCATTCACCTGACGAGGAGGGACTAAGTGGGTCGATAAGAAGACAACTACGGCCAACCAATTGCCAAGTAACCCATCCCAGTCGGCCTTGAGTCTTTCCTCCACTCTGGAACACGCACAAGCCGCCCGCTGACTGCAGGAGACTCATTGTTCAATCTCCCGTAGGCATTTGTGTGAGCCACCCCAGAAGACCAGCGGGACTCCACATGCAGTCGTCGTTCACCTTCGACTCAAGACTGCCAGTGGGTCTGGACATCGCCGATGCCGTTCGTCAATCGTCGTCATCTGCTGCCATCACCCGGAGCCCAGCAGCCCCAGGACAAGCCAGCTCCAGCCGAGCACCAGCCACCCTGGACCGGACTCTCAGAATCGTCTACAGCAGCCAGCCATCGGACAGCCCCAGCGCCGGCCTGCAGGTGGTAAGCCACATCAACTGTTGTCCTAACCGCCTCCGACGCTTACATAGCTTGCCGCCACCCGACCAGGCCGACTCTGTGTACCGGTTCCTTGAAGGCCAGGACGAACCGTCTGTAACCAGCCCATAAGACCTACCACCAGGGTTCTCTGCCTGAACATGCCCCAATAGACTAGGCGACGTGCCGAGTACCCCTGCCGTCATGAGTCATCCATCATAAAAGTTATATTTGTTCAAATAATCAATTCATCATTGTAGATTTCAGTTTTCTCCACAGATGCCTTTGAGAGATGTTAAGCTGCGCCGTACCATTGTTGTTTACATGCTGTGCTGTTGGGGTTTGTATGTTTAAGGCACGTGTATAATGTAATACTTGCACACTGCAATGTTAATGTTATGCAAAATGTAATATTCTCCCTTTGTAGCTTATGTTTCCATATCCAAAACTTTAACAAGTTTCAGCATAAAGTTCCAATCAATACGTATTCTAATAACCTACACAAATGCCATTTTAAGTTTTAACATCTCATTTGATAGTATTGAATGTTGTTCTGAAAAGCGATTGATTCAGCACAAAATATTGCAACCAATCACTAGAACCAACTATGTTCTTACATCTTACACAGTTATTTTGTGTTTACGCGAGTTTTTATTTCCAGATTTCAAATAACTAAAGCAAATGTTGTTAAAAATTTTGTGATTTTGTGCCTTGCAAAAACTATGAATAGTCTTATTTTCCCAACAGACTGTTTCGTCAGGCGCTGCTGCATCTTACCTGATAGGCAATCCTGTTTTAATGCTACTAATTTTGATGGGAATCTGTGTTTATATAACCGTTTTGAGGAATAATTTTAACTGTGGTATATATAGATATATATATACACACATGCACACACACACACAACCCCCCCCCCTTTGAAATATTGTTTTGTGAGTACGCAACACCTTATTTTCTAGCAAACATTTGAGAAACTGTCTCGTCAGTCGCTGCAGATGAGGTAAATTTGCAGCCCAATTCTAGGCTAATTTTGCTGTTAACCACTAATTTATATTTCCATTTCTAAGGAATCCTTTTACTGGAACATGGCTACCTTTTAAATATTTATGTTTCATTAACAAACAACGCGTTGCTTTCTTATGTAAACAGTAAAACAGTCATCAGTCACTGACTTAATGACCTGACATTGGTAGAGAAGCTCAAATTGTTTGAGCCTGTAAAATGTTTTGAGCCAAGCTTGAGCCGCAAGCAGGTATTGAGTTTGAGCTCGATTGTCGAGTACTCTCAGACCTCTAATAAATATACCTGTCGTTATGTCTGTGGCATGTGTCAGTTTTACGAAGGAGTGCAGCATATAATTCACATAGTCACAAAATAATAAGTAACACAATCTGTAACATATTCCATACACACACATTTTCGTAGTACATTAACACAATACATATTGTGTATTCAGTGTCAATGTGCTGATATTAAATTTGTCAACTGGAATTATTTTTTTGTTAAATATAATTACGAAAACAACCTTCACCAATTAGCTGTTGTGAACTAATTTCCCAGGACAAAAACCTTTATCAAAAATTTAAAACACAGAGTTTGGAGCTTCCATGCTACACAAGTTAGCATCAAACAGGACATTAGTTTGAAACTGAAGTGGCTCACATTATGGCTCACGAAGTTTATATATCTAAATATTTCAAATTCTCTACAACAGCATGTTTGACAACTTCAAGTCTTATTGTGTAAGACATAGTACAGTAGTAACAACTTATTTTTGTATGTTTGGTGAACAAAAGACTTGGAGGGTATAGTTGGTGGTCGTGAAGTTTGTGACGAGCATGTTGAGACTCGTACAAATTGACAAATTAACAAATAAGAGACAGGGGTTTATGACATCATAAAATATGATATAATGAGGAGTGGAACAGAACCGATTGTCAAAGAAACTAATGGAATTGAACTACAGTACATGAAGTAACTTTCAAAGATCAAGAGAAAGGTGGCTAAAAAAAAAGAGGAGGAATCAGGAAAAGAGGCGAGGATTGTTGGAAGAACAGACAACGTTAACAGTAGCTTGCCAAGCTTATCCAGACACAGGCGGAAAAGGTATATATGGTTAAGTTTACTAATTACGAATTTATCCTAAAAATAATCCTGCCAAATTGCAGCATGCCACAGTTATTCAGTGCTCGATGCAAACATGTTATTATAAATTGTAATTTGTTCTCTCACCCGAAGTTTTGATCTCGATGAGAGTGTTGGGAACAACCCCTCGTGCTATTTTCGAGATGATCTTGCCCAGCTCCTTGGCGAGGGAGATCCACGCCTCGCTGGCAGGATAAGCAGCTGCGGTAAGGATGGGGGCGTTCACTGCCCCGGTGACCTGGTACTTGGTGCGGGCCTCGGGGCTGCAGTTGGAGGCCAGGGCAATGAACTGCTCCGCCACCTCCACGGCGACCCGCTGCTGCGCCTCGGCGGTGCTGGCCCCCAGGTGGGGCGTGGCCACCACCTTGGGGTGCCTGATCAGCTCGCAGGTCACCTCCCCCTTCGGCGGCTCCTCTGCGAATACGTCCAGCCCTGCTCCCCCGCACCACCCCGACTGCGAAAACAAGGAAACAGTTTTAGCAATAACTTAACAGTTCACTTTCGACAATCCTCAACATCAATTTTTCCTCTTTGATGTGCAGATCTACATTGTTTTAATTAATAAACTCTAGTTCGAAAAAGTTTTGACAAAAATTCTGCATTTATCCAAACATTCATTATATAGAAATTTGTGAAATATTACAACTGGATGTGGGACATTCCATCCATAGTCTGCTGTTTGTTACAACATTAGAACTCAAATTTTACAAACTAAGATTTAATGAATAAAGAGACTTGATGCGTGACGTGAAGTACAACATTTTTTTTGCTGCAACTGGGTTATCATGTGCGAACCCTGAATGGCAGCCACCCAGGCCGGCTCGCCCTACAACCACTCAAACGGGAATGTAAATTATTCACAATTTTCGCATAAGATATTCGAAGTTCGAATGTGAATAATTCGTAAATTACTATTTGCAACTATTTGAATTCTCGAATATCCGCGCAGTCCTATTAACGTTACTGGTTGCTGGTTTTGTTATCAGTTTCCGTGGAAAAAACACTTGGTGAAAATCTTTGACTTTTCACTGGAAGATTTCTTTATTCAAAGATGAAGTCGAAGGTACAAAAGTCTTTGATTCGACTTCAGAAATGCGAAGCTTCGCACACCCCTATCATTTACTGGCATAAATAAAGTCATTTTAAACTATTTTTGAGAGGTGGTACGTTATGTATTTGTAGTAATTGGTTTTTTTTTTTGCTTCAATTCCTGGACTTTCGATACTCGATTATACGATTCTTCAAAAATCTAGGGTATCGAGGAATCGTAGAATTGAGTATGACACTCTTAATATTTACACATCCCTCCTTTGCAGTGTGACTGTGGTATGATTGTCATCATTCGTCTTTGCTAGTTTCTTTGTGGCGTTTGACTTTTGGATACGTTTTATGATAGTGCTGTTGTGACTTTGGATTTTGTGTTTGAATTACGTTTGGAATTGACTGTATTTATTGTTGGAATCCTACTTACTTCACGTTTATATGATTACTATTTTATTTATGTTTTTAGATTTCTGACTTGTGCTTTTGACTTCTTGAAAACCTGTCCATGTGCAATATGTGCATAGTTCCACTCGTGTAGTTTACAAAACACAGTCCACAGTGCTTGTAAGTTTCTTCTCTCCTCCTCAGCATGTTCATATGTGCATGTCTTAAATGCGAAGGTGTCAAACTGGATCAAATTTAATGACTATGTCAGGAAATGCCAAGCAGAATTTTCCGGTGCGATGTAAGTCTCCCGCTAAAAGTGTTTAAAATTCTTTTTTGGTATCAATGGGAGTTTGTATGCATACTATTAGGTTACTGGTATCATTTCATTATAAAAAATAGTAAATAATGAAACAAATTTGTATATTTTTAATAAAACCTCTGATCACGAGAATCAATTGAAAATGAAATTCACAGTTGCTGAAAATTAAATGCTACTCTTTTTAAACGTAATTTTTGACATAAATGGGTGGTGGTGCATAATTTTTTGGTATTATTTTATTCTGAAGATGTCTGAATATTCAAATTAATTTATATATTTTAAAGTCATTGAAAATTGATTTTGCAGTTGCTGAAAGCTCAGAGTTTTATTTTATTTTTTGTGACAAACAGTGTCCTATATACAATTGTGGGGTATTATTTAATTGGCAAAAAGTTTTCATATTTAATAAAATTTATAGTTTATTTAGAAATATGTTATTTTTGCTCCAGAGATGATAAAACAGACTTCATACAAAAAAATACTTTCACCACAATTTGAGGGTTAAATGAGGTCAAATTCAGTTTGTTCCTATTTCATGAAGTCCGCAATTTTACGTATATAGCCCACAGCGCCATTTTGAAACAAGGAAGAAGCAAACCCAAACGTTTTATTTTAGTATTTTGTATTTTATGTTACATAATAATGTTGTTTTGCAAGTTCAATGTCTCCTCACAGCTTTGTGTATCTGGGATTGTCAATTTTACACTTGTAGCCTATGAGCTTGCCTGCTAAACATGATACAACCTTATACAGGAAAGGACTGGACTTAATTTACCTGTTTGATGCATCTATACCTCGTATACAGTAGATGGGAAAAGAGTTTTTATGGATTATGAATACGGAAAAGCATAAATACACCCAGGGATTTTTCTCTGCCGGAATGCACTAAAACGTCGTTCCAACACCTTTTTCTGTAAAAAATTTTTTGAATTTTAAAAAAAAAAGCAAAAAAATTTGTACTACGATATTCTGCAAATTGGTGATTCAGTGTTTTCCGGACTAGGTTATCTTCTGGGAGGCATAAGTCTCCTTCCTAGAGAATGACAACTGTTCCCAAAGATACAAGTTATTTATGTATTTCTGGAATTGAATGAGTGGTACAACTGAATTAATTCAATTGAAACGTGTGGTATAATCACAGCAACAGAAATTAACAACTATAAATTTCACACAAAATTTACAGATGGAGCAGACGTGGTGCCAATATTGAACATCATTAAATAACAAGCATCGTGGTGTCTAAACACANACTGTTCCCAAAGATACAAGTTATTTATGTATTTCTGGAATTGAATGAGTGGTACAACTGAATTAATTCAATTGAAGCGTGTGGTATAATCACAGCAACAGAAATTAACAACTATAAATTTCAGACGAAATTTACAGATGGAGCAGACGTGGTGCCAATATTGAACATCATTAAATAACAAGCATCGTGGTGTCTAAACACANAAAATTTACAGATGGAGCAGACGTGGTGCCAATATTGAACATCATTAAATAACAAGCATCGTGGTGTCTAAACACACAAAACCAGATGAGATTAAAGCACCGTTATTGAAGAATAACCCACATTTCCATTTCTAGGCATTGTCGTCTATTGTGCACTAAATAATCCGTTCAGTTTCAGACTTTGCCAAATAATTCACTTGTTTGTTGTTTATTGTAAAAGAATGGAATGATTGAACTGAAGAAAATAATGAAGAAGGTGTTGGTTAAATAAAATTTTGACTTTTAATTTGTTTAAAAATTATAATAATTTTCTCATAGTCAATATGAATTAAAAACAGAGAGAACAGAGGTAAGTTTTGGTAATGGCTAGTAAGAAATAGTTCTATATGTAAAATACAGTAATACTTTACTAAATTGAGTTTTTGGGAAGTTATTTTAAAGTAAACATTTCTGATTGACGTACTTTATGTTTTTAACTAAAACTGGTGGAAACAAGTTATTGTTTTGTGTAAAAATAATTACATATTATATTATTATAATTTATTACTGGTGTATTTTAGGTGTTCAAAACTTTAAGGTATAGTATAAGAGTACCGCCACCTTTTCTTCCAGAATAAAGTCCTGAATCACACCAAATGTATTTACATAAAGCACTGAAACCATTCATGGACAGGGATAGGTTTTGGCAGATTGCAGGCTAATGAGAACAAGTTTCTAATAAGCATAAAAAAATACAAAATACACATTTCTACTCTACATGATTTCATTTAGTAATTTCATTAAGACAAAAGTTCTAGGATCATATTGTTGCTGTCAACTACCTGGAACATGTGTTGTGCCAGTGATGTCGCCTGTTGTTGAAGTCAATAAGGAAATGTTACCTTAAGTGCTGCAAGGAGAGCAGACTCGTGTACGATGCCTCCTCGCGCCACGTTCACTATGCGGACACCTTTCTTGCACTTCGACAACGCCGTCTCATTTATCAGGTCTGGAACATGCGCCATACTGACTTAGTGGAATAAATAACAGTACCACTGCTCACACTGCCATGTGTCTCCATTAGAGCCAAAAATAATACGTCGAGTATTCCAACATTTAACAAATTAACATGGAAGGGAAAGAAGGGAAAACAGTTTAATTCATTTGCATAATTTCAAAGTGCTTTGATAATTAAACAGCATCAACCAAGGTTTTACAACTGGATTGGTAGAAACTGTCACACAATTGAATCCTACAATCTGGGAAACCATCCAGCATTGAACACGGCATGGTTACAATGACACTATTTGCTAGCCAGCTTGCAGACAGTGACCAACAGCTCAAGGCCCTGGTGGTATTAATTACAAAGCATGCCGAGGGAAAATCATTACTGTCACAAACAAAACAGGCTTTCAGACCAAGGTTAATGGTCAATGGAAAATTTCACAGCAAATCTATTTGCACAAAATTCTGTAATTGGTAGTTGGATTATAATCGTTATGGTTTGAACATATGACACACACGGGTGATATCTGTTCTCCTTTGAGCAACTGTTGCACACACTCCCTACTACCACCTGCACGTATTGTACTACTTTCACACTTGGCAGTTGGTCACCTTGTTCTTTGGGTGCCCAGGACACAGGCTGGTAATAAACACGTCTATTCAACCATCCCGGTCTACCTCATTGGCTCACGTGAGCACCTTTCAACAATCTGCCACCCCCTCAGACTTGGGACACAACAGTCACCTTGTAGCCTTTCAGGTTCACAGCGAGCTGAACCTGGGAACGGCTCTCTTCCTCGGTCTGGGCGCCCGGCTACTAGAGCTAGATAGCGCCGCATCTCTGGGCACCACTGGGATGTGAACCGAGGCTTGCCACATATTCTCTCTTGTGGAAATAGGTCGAGAGAGAGGCTCCAGCTCTCTGGAAGGCCTGCTCTTTCCCCTCGTACTGTCCTTAGGCCACTTTGCCATCGTGCATGTCTGTGTCTAAGCCTGAGAAACAACCCTGTCCCATGCCCCATTGCCATGCTGGGAGGTAAAAGGCAAAGAGAACTGCCATTGTCCAGGCTCTGCATACTGACGAGCAGGGAGCCGGCTTCCAGCGTGTACCGTGAGCACCACAGGTTCTGGCCGCGAGCTTCCTAGCTCCGAGGGGAAAGTAGTGTTGGCTGCTACCGGTCGCTACGTTGTGTGTCACGTATGATAGTTGAGCATGTTCCTAGCTCACTGTTTGAAAACAAAGGAATATTCCGGGGTAGTTTGGAATGTTCAAAGGAGATAAAAGCGTCAACGTGGTGAAATTTCAGCATGCATTGATAAACAAAAAATTAAAGTTAAATGATTTCTACCAACCACAGTAGTTGTATTGAGCATGAGCTTACTTCTGGTCTGAGGTATCAGAGGTGTGTGAACTGTGATGAAGTCTGCAAGAGGCCATATTTCTTCCAACTCCATTTTCTCCACGTTGAACGCTTTAGCATCACTTGCCGATACCAGGGGATCAAATCCAATAACCTGCAATAAAAGAGTTATGCCTGGATACAAATCTGCACGTGTTTACTCTGGACAGCTACCTAGGAATTGATTAATCTAAACAGAAGTGAGGGTTCACAGGTTAGGAAACATCAATATGGAAAACCAGAGAGAAAACCATATAGTACAACACTTTCACATACACTGCTGAAAATTAAATTACAAAACCAAGAAGGATGTGAGCCATCACAACCAGACTTATTGGACAGAATACCCAGTAAACACAGGTGATATAATTACTCTTGCAGTTTGGTATGACGTACAGAACATGGATAAACCACTACTGTGTGGCAATAACTGCCGATACACAACGTGGCATTGAGAGGAAGAGACTTTGGATGTCTGTCTGGGGTATCTCTGCTCATGCTGCTTTGATGCGTGCCCAAAGTTCTCTCGTTGTGGCAGCAGATGTCCTGTGGCAGGTTAGTTGTTCAACCATGGATCACACATTTCCAATGTGCAAGAAATCCAGTGAACACGCATGCTAAGGAAGCAGCGCGACATGGTGGCTATTCAGGAACTGTCAGGCGATGTATGCCACATGCGGTCACACGTTTTCCTGTTGGTACACTGCCTCAGGGATCTAAGATAGAGTAAAATAACTGGCTCCGACAACCTCGTGATGTAACAGTTGACTAGGCGCGAGCGATACCACAACGCCAGAGGCTGGGCCAGTACGATGGCGCACAATGCAGGGCTGCCAGACATGTCTGTGACCATCATGATGCTGCGAACAGAAGCAGGATTCGTTGGAGAAGACAATGGTTTGCCATTTGCGCTCTAGGCCTGACGTTCCATGCACCATTGCAGCTGCAGGTGCCTGTAGCGAGAAGTTGGTAGCAGCTGCAGTAATGGATGCCGGGACAAGATGCCCTGATGCTACATGCGGACACAGATTATGTGCCCCACGCCTGAACTCTTAGCAAGGTTGTTTGACNATGCACCATTGCAGCTGCAGGTGCCTGTAGCGAGAAGTCGGTAGCAGCTGCAGTAATGGATGCCGGGACAAAATGCCCTGATGCTACATGCGGACACAGATTATGTGCCCCACGCCTGAACTCTTAGCAAGGTTGTTTGACGTGGCTGTACGGTTTGTAATTGCCATGTGCAGCAGGTGTCTGTAGCGAGAAGTCGGTAGCAGCTGCAGTAATGGATGTCTGGACAAGATGCCCTGATGCTACATGCGGACACAGATTATGTGCCCCACGCCTGAACTCTTAGCAAGGTTGTTTGACGTGGCTGTACGGTTTTTAATTGCCATGTGCAGCAGGTGTCTGTCCTCGCGCTCGGTGGTGCGGCTGCCTGCTTGATACTCTGCCCATTCCCCCTCAACCCATTGATCCCACAACAATCATAGTGATGCAATCCTGACAGGCCATGATTCTCCCATGGCTAAGGCAGAAAACTGTTCATAGTGTGTACGGTTGTCGTTTTCTTTGACACTGCATATTCACTTTGTCTGTGCAGACCAATGGTGGGCAAATACAATGCTGCTGCCTTTGCTTGTATACCGCTCATTAGTATCGCCATTAGTGCACGGTATGCCACTCTACTAAACAACTACAGTGTCCTGACATTATCCTACCTGATTTATGCATTCCCCAATGTGGGGGTTCTTAAGGTGTATCCTTCCTTCTTGGTGTTACCATTTTAATGGCCAGCAGTGTATAAAATACAGAAGTGTGTGTTTTACTTACCACAAATGTAAGAAAAAATGATTGTTAATTAAATACAAAAATGTTTATTGTGATTGAAACTGCAACCTCCCGAATGTATGTCAATGAAAATTTGAAGTCATACGAGTACGATAGAACCTCTTATGTATTTAACCCAGATGGACTGAAAGTCCGCATATATGGAGCATATTCTGTGGTCCCATTTTTTATTTATCTGCATTTCAATACCACATTCATTGAAAACGCACATGTATTGAAATTTTTTGTCAGTCGCTTGAGAAACGATGAATAGAGAATCCACTGTAGAGAATGCTGAGAAATAAATGAGTAATCTATGTTGAGGAGTACTTGGATGTCTGGATGTATAGTGTGTAAAGAGAGTGGAACAATGTGATGGTACATCAACAGCGACTTCAAATTGCATTATGGGAAAAAATTTTGAGTAAGAAGCCTTATAAGGACTTTCCTTAACAGGGACTTTACTGGTCCATAAGTAAGAAAATAGTATTTCTGCTCTGAATTAATTTTAATTTTAATAGCACTCCAATAAGGGAGCTAAAAAATAAAACATAATTTCCATAACAAATATTAAAGGAATTTTAAAGCTGCATATTGTGCCAAACAAATTTAAAAATGGGTTTGGCTACAGCTCAAAATACAGTAATTTTTTTATGTTGCCAGACGTTTACTGGGATTCATTATTTGGTTTTCCTATACTTTGGTTTTAAGTGTTACAATGTAATGCATAGCTAGAAAGTTAAACCTTAATCACAGACGAAGCAAGTGACATATTTAAAAAAAAAAATAGCTTCAGTGCTATTTTTGTGATTAAAAGAAATTTTATTGTAAATAAAACTGTGTTTAAATAACATTTGAAATTTGGAAAAGTGTAGAAAGTTAGGTTTACTTTTATATAGTTCTTAAACTGGTTTTCAGACTATTGTGTTAGAAAAAATATACAATGACTTTGAAACGAGAAAATAATTCTGGACAGCTGAAACAACCACAACACTCCTCTAACTGAATAACTGATCAGTCGCCAATTAAGGTTCCGCTGTGAGCTCTGAAGCCAACTCTTGCTCGCTCACCACTTGTCTTATTTCCTATACATACAACGCTTTCAACTAGCCTTTCTGTCAGCGACTTGCCTCAACATTGACTTTAAGCAGTGACCTTATACTTTTATGGCATGCTTATAAAGATAAATGCATCAGTCTAAACAACTTTGAAGTCTGTATCAAAATTTAACAAGTACAACCAATTCTGAAAACACCATTGTTAACCAATTTTATGCCCAAAATTAACCTTTAGAGTTTAAATGAGAAAGTGAAACTTTTCAATGGGCATAAAAATGAATGCTTTTCATATTCAGACACCACTACAAAATATCCATCCATTTTTTAATCATGTGTTTTCTACCAAACCTCTGCAAAATATTTCATGCACCATCCAGACGAAGCCCTATCGTAAGCACTCTTGGATTGGGTGTGACACGGGCGACACTAACACGCACGCCCAGAGCCCTATCGCTCTTATGCACACGGCATGCATATCCCACTTCTCCTTCCACGACTCGGAACACAATTCTCAGACGACGTGACAGTTGAAAGCTCACCCTCATGCCGTACGACTGCATCCTCTTGGCGACCTCTCTGCCAATCCTACCCAGCCCCAGCACGGCCAGGGTCTTCCCAGACAGCTCGAAGCCTGTGAACAGTTTCCTGTCCCACCGGCCTTCCTTCAGCGAAATGCACGCCTCTGTCACATTCCTGTAAACAGCAGTTTAATGCTCATCGTCACCCACTATATCTCATTATTTAATTTCCTGCTGATTTAAGTTTTGGTGAAGTAAAATTTTTAAAAATGCTACTACAGAAGTTTAGCTATTGACACCTTACTCTGCAGTACATACATGAAATTCAAACCATCGATGTAATATTTTGTCAAAAATAACAAACATGAACTTTAAAATTCAATAGGTACCTGTTTTTATTACAACTACCAAATAATACAGTAAAAATTTACTACAAAAATATTTAACAACTTATGAAATGTAAATTTCCTATAGTCAGAAATTTTTAGGCACTCAAACTGAAATTATGACACAAAAATGACAAATTTCTACATTGGAAGTGAATCTGATCATCAATGTTCACCAACAAAACTAAATAAAAAACAACAGGCCATTAAGTGGAGTCTGGATAAGGCACACAGGTATGTAAATAACTGCTAAAGATGACGGCCTCTTGATTATAATGGGCTCTGAATAGCTTATTGCACTTGTACTCGGTAAAGTGCGAGTAGCATCAGGCGACTGGTTTCATTGTATGGCCATTCTTAATAGGACACTTAACAAATTACTGGGCTGCGAGAAAACCCGTAAATGGTAGGAAAGACGGGACGGACTGCTAAGATGGCAGAATAGTAT
This sequence comes from Clitarchus hookeri, assembly GCA_002778355.1. Classification (NCBI taxonomy): domain Eukaryota; kingdom Metazoa; phylum Arthropoda; class Insecta; order Phasmatodea; family Phasmatidae; genus Clitarchus; species Clitarchus hookeri. Next base: position 501,944 of record NQII01000921.1, on the reverse strand, counting down.
TGCGTACGGTGTCCCAGTGCGGAGGCCGCAGGGATGCCACCCGAGCAGCAACGTTACGGGAGGCACGGGTGACATGAAAACAAACAGAGACGCAGAGGGGAATCTAGGCCAGCTCGCGAATATAAGGTGCGGACACACGAGGTCGGGGTTTCCTTGCGTCTCCCTGCTGCCGGAGCCCAGGAGCTGGCGAGGGCGGCATCAGCGAGAACCCTCGTACGAGAACCGCCTTCTAGACAGCCTGTCAGTAGCGAGTGCAATACCATCGTGAGTATGAGAAGGGGCGCAGTGGTTACAGGCAAATCACTAATCCTCAGTCAGCTAGCTTAACAGAAGTAGAGTCTTGAGCTGCCTAACTTGCAAGAGAGCGAGACCATTATAGTGTGATTCACATTGTAAATACGGACAACTTGTAGAGCGATTTTGACTTGTAGTAAATCTCATGCTAACAAACCTAGTTGCTTATCGAGTGTACGCTTCTACCAGTTAGTAATTCCTTATCACTGTACCAGATTGTCTATCTGAAGGTAGGTGGTAACAGTATGCTTCTGCAATGTGGAATAATGTGTTGCTAATACAATAGTATCAATGTCATGTATGTGCGCTTGGTCGCAAGTGCACACGCTTGTACATGTGTGAATGCTCATGTGTTTAAATGCACATTACCCAAAAAACTTAATTAACAAAATGTTATATAAGCTATTTTGGTAGGCTATGTTGAGATGAAAAGGAAAAAAATTGTGTAGCTTAAACTCGCATGATGTGTACCAGCCATTGATGTTAATAGTATTTTCATGCTAAGATTATGAACAACGTTTAACATTCCGCCCACACTATTTGACCATTTTCTTGGCTACCGACAGCTTGCCATGGTAAATGCATTGTCCTAAATTTACATATACGTCTAGACTTACTGTTTCTTCCGACTTTTAATAGTATAGTGCTGATATAATCCTTAATCATGGTCTTTGTACATAATACCGAAGTGGTTATGCAATAGTTTTTTATATCTACAGATTTTTGTTAAATTTTGTGTACGTACTGGAACATATATTGTATTTGATGTTAGAAGACCTCTTTTTAACCAATGTGTGTACATATCATAAGTTAAACTTACGTTAAAACTAAAATGTAATGCAAAAAATTTTTACTCTTTAATCTATTAATTTATTAATTATTTTTCAACACAAACTGAATCAGTTAGGACACTGCTTGAATAATTAACATAACTAGAAATTTAAGATCATCAATATAATGAGTGGTGCATGTACCAATAAATCCTACAATCTGCACCAATCAGCATACATGACATTGAGTGTGTTACAACATTTATTGTCTTAAACTATAACAATCCAAGCAGTCTAGTGGAAAAAAATGTAGCTTATTTTATAAAATAAATTTGACATAAATCCATTGCTTACCTAGCCAAGTTTGCAATTAACGCACATGTAAGCTCGCAGGCACTAATGGAATTCCCACCCGGTGCACTGGAACAAATAAAATGTCTCATCATATTTTGTAATAGGGATACTGGCATTATAGTAGCACATAAATTCTTTAAATATAGTTTGTTTTTAATCACAAATAACATAAACAATAAATTAAATAATATCAGCAAATATCAGCTGGTCATGTGATAAGGATGCCTGATGATGCAATGCCCAGAGCAGTGATGGAAGGGATACCAAGTAAAACGCTCCGCCTTGGAAGACTAGTACGATGGCAGGATGAGTTGGAAAAAAGACCTAAAACAGTTTGGTGCAGATGGAGAATGGAAGCATTAGACCGGCCGAGATGGAGGCAGCTTATCAAGGCAGCGCGTGATCTTCAGGGCCTTTCATAGCTGTATTAAATAATTGAATCAGCAAAATTACTTTGAATCATAGAATTACGTGACACAAATGTAACCAGATTTACCATGGTGGTTCATTCATCAAAGCCACTGCCACATGATCATAAGTTTGAGTTTTGATCTATTGCATCAGCAAGTGTTATTTGACTAAGCCTTGTGAGTCTCCAGTTGCTTGGTAGTGTCAACTTAGTCACTTTACAAGTGAGTACTGGGGTCTCTCCCTGGCAGTCGTAAGATGGCCACGGCACACAGTGCTGGTCTAGTGAGCAGTGACGTAACAAGAAAGGGGGGCAGGGTATTCATTGCCCCTCCCTAAGTCAGTAAAGGGCTACAGAATGAAAATAAATGGGCACCAAACTGGGTTTGTTTACAGAGGTGCTTTGATATACAATACAATCTTTAATTAATTGTTATATATACAATACAATCTTTAATTAATTTATATATTCCTATTTCACTTCTTGGTTATACACTTTTCTCTATCATCTATGCAACATGTAATTTAGGTTTTCATTGCACCAAAATGAAATTTATAAGAGATGGAAAAATATCCCAAGAGAGATGCCTAAATACTTTCTCATCCCCTTCTCTCCCACCCACCTAGGGGGGTTCCTAAAAGCATGTCCTCTCCTACGTTTGAGATGTTTCACCACTTCACCACAAACAGTAAGAACAGAAGAGCCCTACCTCCCAACCACTTGTATAGTGCCTGGCAGACGTGTGGGCACGCCAGTCCACACGTCTGCCAGGCACTGTACGAGGCAGGGCTCCGTTCCCTCACGCATGTTAGTGTGTAGCCCATCACAGAATATCCTGCAGCCGAGCGAGGACAGAACGCCTTGGCAGCACATGCACCATCCCACAAACATCTGGACTTCAATCTATCAGTAAGAACACACTACTTGATGTTTGTGAGACAGTCGATAGCATGACCAGCAACTGAGCCTACTTTTTCCCTCTGAGACTTGCCTAGGTGTCTGCTGGGCATTATACTCTGTCAACAATAGGCAAGGGTACAGCTCTGACTTCGACATGTGACAAACTTTTTGGGGATTTAGGGATCACTGCAAACTGCGTTTTGCTAGCTGCACATGTCCAGAAACGCTTAGATTGGAAGCTAGAAGTGTTTAAAGTTTCAAAGAAAACGAGAGTGGTTTGTAAAGTCTTGGCTAATTTTATACACATTCTTATTTCATGACATGGATAAGTATCATTGTACACATTTTTTTACAGAAATGCCTTGTTACATCACTATATACTCTCAAAATTTTCTCCTTAATTTTAAGCACCAGTGACAGACACATTTCCTACTTTTCTTTTTAATAAATAAAGGAACATGCATGTTTTTGCTTACTTAAAACTGAATACCTTTTGGTGACCAACAAAGAATTCACTTACAATGTTAACTTTCTTACAATCCTTCTTGTCCCATAATTCCAAGGGATTCACTTCAATACAACCCTTGGAAGTTTCTTGTGATTTACTGTAATTTTAAGGCATGCTGAATTTTAATTTTAGCATTTGATTCTGTAACGAACAAATTGAAGCACCACTCTCTAATATGGAGGTTATTCAAGCATTTATAAATACTTGTGAACTCTATGAATGCTTACTTCAGGACGATGATGCCTTTTTTCGTTGCAGCTGTAATGTCGATGTTGTCAACCCCTGTGCCAGCACGACCAATCACTTTCAGAGAGGAAGCAGATGCAATTACCTCTGCCGTAACCTTAGTTTCTGACCTCACGATGAGCCCTTCGTAGTTCTAAACAAAAAAGTTTTGAAAATATTAATTATTCATTTTAGCACTTTACAATATCATGGAAAACTAAGTTTACTACATTACTACAACTAATATGAGCAACTGTAACCAACCATAATAGGTCACTTAAACAATTAAATGTGAACATGTTAAGTTATAAAGGTTGTCAGTAAATGTGTGTATGCAGATACTGTTATATTTTTTACCACTGTACAGTTTTTTAGAAGTCAATAGCGACATTCCACTGGTACAACCAGGAATTTTGTGGAAAGGATTATTGGGACGAAGATGACTTGGAAAATGACTGATTTCATAGTGTTATCATGAATTATGTCATTTAAAGTAGACCCTACACACCAAACAGCTAATATTTTATTCCTATATAATAACTAAATTCACTTACATTAAATTACATGTGCATTTTTTGGTTGAGATGCAGCATCAAAGGGGTAAAGGCCCTATAAACACCCCTCTTTAATGAGTGTACTCAGGCTATGACAAATTCACCAATCAACATGTAAGTCCCAGTGTTTGAATTTCATGCCATGTTATTATTTACAAGGACCTCGGGATTACAACGGTCCCCATGCCAATCCGATTCCAGCCCAGCAATCTTAAATTTCAAGTTATGTTAAGAGTTACATTCAAACCATCATCAGTTCAGCTTGCTAACCAAGTGGATTTTTTGATTAATGAATGAGTACATCCCCTAATGGTCTTTTTTTTTCTCACTCACTATTAAGATGAGAGGAGGCAGGAGAACCATAAGCAACCCCATCAACAGCGAGGTCATTCAAGACGGAGCAAGTTACTCAGAGAAGGAACAGGGAAGGACGACTCCTTCGGAACCATCCCAGCATACCACAGAAAACCAAACTAAGGATGGCCAGACAGGGATTCAAACCCGTGTCCTGAATGTGAGTCTGAAGGTTTACCACTACACCACACCACTCGATGCCTAAGACATGGAAAGCCCCATCTAAAAAAAAATGTCTATATGCCAGGACCTGTGACCAAACCAAGGACCACAGCAGAGGGGAAAATAAGCGGTGACCACCGCCAACCAGTACAGTCTATGTGATGGAATTACTATTTGCTATAAGTGACCGACGAAACTGGAAGCAACGTATACCCAAAAGAAAGCAGCTGGCCGTGGCAACCTTTTGACCTTGCAGCACAGACAAACTGGATCCCAAGGTCAAGTCACTTGGGACCAGTTACTGAAACTGCCTGGTTGGCGAGGCGCCAGCGTCCGACAACAACCCGCCCGCTTCTTCTATACACTAAAAGGTCTCCACGTGGCCACAAAATACTTAACTTTTTTTTTATGCAAGCCTTTACAAAAGTTGAGACATGTGTTCTATGGGAACGTAAGTCAACCCAACTGAAGGCAAGAAAGAGGTGAGTGAGCAGAAATGTTGGGAATATACGAATTTAAATTCTCCTAACAAAGGTTCCAGGATTTAAAAACTAAAATAAAATTGAAGTGTGCATTTGTGCACGTTTGAAAATTACAAACAATAAGAAGGCATATTCTGTGTTAAGATACTGTGTAAGTAAATAAATTTAGTTGAATAAAAGCCTATATTATCTTGCAAAGCAGAAACGTGATCACTGTATAGCAGAGATGCGAGAAGAGTGATAGCATTGGGACCAAGGTATAACAGTTTTCTGAAGAAACTAGACAAGGAATCAAGTTTCAAGTAAAATAGTGGAGAGAGTAGGGAATAACAAAGGAAGCATTGCAGACATGTAAAGAGCAGAAAGGACGATAACTGCAAGAAAATGAGGTATGTATGAAGGAGACAGTGTTGATGGCAAGAACTGCAAAGAAAAGGAACTCAATGTAATAATGACGAAGGGATATGCAAAAATGGTGGTACCTGATCAGTTTCCTCAGTTGACATAGGCAGGTTAGTGACAACACTAGTGATGACAGTGAAGGTATCTTAGTGCTTACGAGAAACTTTAAATAAACCATGTATGTTCAACACTAGCCAAAATCACATTGCAATCTATAGCTGACATAGCACAAATTACATTAATGAGTACAATGTAAGGAAAATATTCTGTTATGGAAAGACTTTCAGGGACCAATCAACAGTCTGAAGGTTGATTTCACCATCTGCTGTTTACTGCTGGGTGCACTTCTTGTCGTAAAAAATAATTAGTACGTTAGTGAAGAAAACATGGTTTCCTAATACATACAACGTAAGCACGAGTGACGTTTGCTCTTAGCAAATAACATTCAAACCCAAGGGAAAAAACTGACACACTATCAGTCTTCAGATAATAACAACAAATACTAATTCACTGACAACACTGAAAAATCTGATGTGTAGTAATAAATGTAAGAAGGGGGAGGGAAGAGGTCAATTGTTTCATCAAACATTTGCCTCTGCTCACTTATCTGTCAGACTGGATATAACCAGTTTCCCAACTCCTCTGTGTTCAAGTGTCAGTATTTATTAAGAGTCATTGTAAGATAACGATGATGCAACTGGATGAAACTGGTTCTCGACCAAGATTTCACTGCAGAAGTCAACCAGGTCACCAGCCAACTGATATGAACGACTTGCCATCATCTGGATTCCATTTAGGTTATGCAGAGAATAACGTGAGTTACGTAAACCAGTACAATGGCCTTTAACTCAGAGGGCCATGGTGGCGTAGCGACTAGGGCACTCGCCTCCTACCAAGGCGAAGTTGGTTTGATTCTTGGCGGGTCGCTTCCGCATTTTTGCATGTGGGAATTGTGTCAGACAATGCCACTGGTCAGCTGGTTTTATCGGGGATCTCCCGGTTTTTTCCGCCCGTACATTCCAGGACTACTCCATTTTCACATTGTTTTACCCCCAACTGCTTTCAAGACCTTGCAGTTAAGGGGGATTAATCCCTGCCATCTTGGACTTTTAGAATTTTTGGAAAAACCTGCACTATAGGTTTAGTATTGAATTTTACGAAACGACACGACACGGGTCATTCCTTTGTACAGATTCTGAAGCTGCCATTGCTAAACTACAGTGCCTAGTTTAAGTGCTGTAGTAACTGCGAGGAAAAATCATTTACTTCTTCCCAACTGATAATAGTTAAAAATTAATAAAGTTAGTGAAAATGTAACATCTTGATAAAGCTTGAGAAGCTATTATTTGTGCTGTGTGGTGCAGAAAATTTCGCAAAACCACCTTAAATATAAAGTTACAACGAAACAAATATAAATTCAAGATGACGGGACCTGACACCCCTTGAGAGCCACCCAAAACTCTCAATTTCACCTTTAATTCAGTATTTATGCATGTGTCATGTTAATCAGATTCTTAGTAGATGGAAGAATGTGGGAACAGACTATGGAATAGAACCACACTTAAGCATTTCAGCAGTAAACAGAGTCGGTTGCCTTGCCGAATGGCGCTGCTGTTCCTGGTCCGCCTGGAGATTGCGTTAAGTGGAAAAGAGATGTACGAAGCAGTCAAAAATGTTAGTGCCCATGATCATTCAAAGTAATCAATGAAACAAGGAAGTTTTAATTATGGCACAGCCAACATTGAATTTTTACAACTGTATTAAATATATTCACGAAGAAAGTATAGCTTCAACTACCCTGCAATAAAAATTACCAAAAAAAAAATCTGTAACGTTTGTATTTAATGGAAATAGCCCCCTCTGCACCTACAAATATCAGGGAGCTCTGGTTAGCTATTCAGATGGCATTGGTTAAGAGGCATCCCTAATAGTACATATTACAGGTCTCGTTGTAAGCAGTTGTGTCTAATACAATTTCGAAATAATAACTTTGGAATAGGCTTATTTCAAAGCAAATTTTTTTTTCAGGACTAAAATGGAAGTCAATATTTTGTTACCAATTTATACATTTGGTGTTGAAACATAAATGTAGTTGTTGAAAAGCGTCAAAGTTAGTAGCGCTCTGTTTACAATATTTATTCTTCGGTAAAACAGTATTTTAAACTATAGCGACAATGCTGTATCTTTCCCAAATCTTCTTTATTATAACCTTATAGTCACAGCTTAATATTCTGAAGAAATAGAACACATGTGAAGCTTATTTCCCATCGCCGCCACAATGCTTTCTCACAACTGGATGTGACCTTGAGATGTTTGAAAATTTTTCTTAGGGAGACCTCTCAACATCTCTCCACAGGTGACTCGTCCACTTGTGGAATTGATGTCGAGAGTTGCGGCACTTCGCTGTGCCAGAGGAGTGCCTGCATGAGACGCCTAACCCACGACTTGTTGCACGTCAGTGTAATTGGTTGGGATATGTACTTTCTCTCAGTTTTGATAGCATAAACTGCTTTTGATGAAAGTACGTGCTAAAGTTCACTACTGGCGTAACAAGCGGGTCTGATTACTTTCCCCTCTGAAATAGCATATTTAAACTAAGTTGCCACACAGGTGGAGTCTAACTCACTTTTTTGCCACGATGGGTACGAGTGAAAACATAAGTTCCGTCAGAACCACTTGCGTTCGTGACCTAGACTGAAGTTCTTAATAAAGTCCATTTGTGGCTTCTTCACACTTTTCAAGCAAAACTTTGAAAAATACCTCCATGTGTTTCCTAAATATGCCATACCGTATATCACAAGCATTTTACACTTCTGTTAACACAAAATTATCTTATTTTTGGTTAAACTGAAATTTTATTTATATTTTATCTTTAAATTAAAATATTTCTTTTGTAATTGATATTAATAACATTGGAGAGAAAAAAAGGTGTGTTGGTAATGTCTAGTAAGAAATAGTTTTCATTGAAAATGTCATTAAACTGAGAGTGCACGAATGCAGTGCATTGTCCCTTTAATGTAATTTTCTAGACTTGGCTAAGCTTCATTCACATGAGGTGTAGGAATATCCTGAAAGAAGAACTTTAGCAGGGCTACAGAAAAGTTGGAAGTAACAGTGAATAGACTACAGTTTGGTGCCTAACAATAAATAATTTATTTCCACTGATTAATTTAAATGAATTTTATTTAATCCTAGAGCTACCTTCTATCACACTGTAAAATGTCTGATACGATGCCTATGCACATGCATGTGGTAAAAGTAAATGTCATTACTGTAGGTACAAATTCACATAGTTAATTCCAAATGAAATATCTTGAAAAAATAAAGTATTTTAGGAACAGACCATGAGAAGACCAAAGCAACAAGAAATTGGCCGATACCAACGGACAAAACTGAAATGCAGAGTTTTCTGGGATTATGCGTCCTTTACCGTCGATTTGTACCCGAGTTCGCCATGATTGTCAAACCATTACATGAACTGACTGAGGCAAAAAGGAGATTTCATTGGACCACTGAGTGTGAAAATGCTTTTAGTAAACTAAAGAAAATTCTGTTATCACCAGTCCTGGGATTTCCAAAAAGTGAGGATGTATTCGTTTTGGACAGTGATGCTGGTGATGTAGGCATTGGAGCTGTGTTATCTCAGGTTCAAGATGAGAAGGAAAAACCACTACAATACTTCAGTAAGGTATTGCATAAGCCTGAGAGAAATTACTGTTTTACACTCAGGCAGCTTCTGACGATGGTGAAGGCAAATCCACGGTTCCACCCCTACTTTTATGGCAGACATTTTACTCTAAGAACTGACCATGTTTCATTACGCTGGCTACGAAATTTCAAGAACCCCGAAGGTCAAATAGCCCGGTGGATACAGCATCTTCAAGAATATGACTTTGAAATACAGCACAGATCTGGACGCCTTCACAGCAATGCAGATGCACTGTCTAGGAAGACATGTGAGTCATTTTGTCATCATTGCGAACGCCAGTAAGAAAAGAATGGTGTATCGCTGAAGGTATAGAGGGCGAGAATTCAAGAATCTTTATCATGTGATGGGTCACCTACCTGAAGTGATGAGGGTAAANGGGGGGGGGGGGACAGAAGAGTATAGTACTGCAGACCCAACCTCCGTTCAATACATGTATACAGTTATAGTTACTTCAAACTTTTCTGAAGCCCTACTAAAGTTCTACTTCCAGTATATTCCTCCGCCTCTTTCAAACAAAGCTCAACCAAGCTTACACAATTACACCAAGGGACAGCGCACCGCATTCGTGTGCACTCAGTGTAATAATATGTTGCATAAAAACTATTTCTTACTAGGTGCCGCTGTGGCTGAGCCACAAGGTGAACCGGGTTCAATCCCCGGCTGGGCCACTCTCGGATTCTCGCATGTGGGAATCGTGCTGGATGATGCTGCTGGTCGGCAGGTTTACTCGGGGGTTTCCTGTTTCCCCCGTCCTTTCATTCCGGTGCTGCTCCATACCCACCTCAATCACCCTCATCGCCTCTCAAGACCTCACTGTTAAGAGCTGCCCAAATCTCTTCACTCACTCACTATTTGTTACTAGGCATATCTATTTTCTCACTGTTTTTATTCATATTAATTATAAACGGAATATTATAATTCATAGACAAAATATAAGTAAAAGTTTAATTTAACCAAAAGTTAAGGTAGTTTAATGTTAACACAAGTATAAAAGGCTTGTGATATGCGACATGTATTAAAAGTAACCAAACACATCACATATGGGGTGTTTTTTTTTTTCAAAGGTTTGATTCAACAGGGTGAAGAAACCGTGAATAGATTACACATGCTGCCACTCTGCATCGATTCCCTTGCCCCATCCAGCTCGAGCGTGCGAAGGACAGTGCGTCAAGGGCAACTCAGGTAACCTGAGGAGTGCGTGGAGATTTACAAAGGAGTGCCGCCCGAAAAGGCTATCGGGCAAGTGAGTGAGAAGAGATTTGCTAGACTCTTAACAGCGAGGTCTTGAGAGCCGATGAGGGTAATTGAGTATGGAGCAGCGCCGAAATGAAAGGGCGGGGGAAACGGGAGATCCCCGCGAAAACCCGCCGACCAGCGGCATCGTCCGGCACGATTTCCACGTGCGAAAATCCCGGAGTAGTGGCCCGGTCGGGGATTGAACCCGGTTCGCCTGGGTGGGAAGGCTATCGGGACTCCAGCGGATTGAATTTCTGGGGTTATCGTGGCAAGAATGTTCATGCTTGAACAGCATGAAGGTGGTGGTGAGTATGAAAGTGCGCTAGAAAAGTGGTTGCTGTGTGAAGTCTTGATTCGTGATTTCACAGTTGCGAAGCCGGCGTCACGCTCGTGTGTTCTCTACGGCGACGGAGAGGCGGCACAGTTCTCTGCAGGCTGATGAAGTGTTGCG
>NQII01000921.1:479290-490871 GCA_002778355.1 Clitarchus hookeri | reverse complement strand
GGGGGGGGAAAGAATATTAGCATGAGAATGTCTCAAATTAGGGGGAAATGAATAAAGTGAAAATTAGTTTTGAACTGAAGCGTTTCCTACAAAAAGTGTATTTGAACGCATTTTTAAAACAATATAATGAGAATTGATTGAAAATAATTGGTCGCTAAAAGAATGTAACTTGCGTTTATTGACATTCAAGCCAATTAAATTGCTTGCACAACTTTCAGCATACAGGAAAACCATATAAAGTTGCATAACAACATATACTTGTAGGTAATACAGAACCTGAATAGTGTTTAAATATGCTTGCATAGTGAACATGCTTGTATACATAGGAAGTGAACGTAATTACGAGTGTTTAAACCTACATACTGAGGTTATTCTTGCAGTATTCCATCCGGAAACTGTACCAAAACTACTAAAAATGTAACTAGTCAGCATGAGATTTTCACCCTCGTTCGAGTGGCAACATTGCACGCGGGGCACACGACCCCGAGTTACAGGGGCCGGCCCCCCGTCGTGACGGGAAAAAATATTCCGCCGCGTTAAAAACACTTTGCTAAGTCGAAGTGAAGGGACTTTTATAATACTTGTATGCGTATTTGAGTCCATGCATAGGGTTACTTCCAACCTTCCTGAAGCCCCGCTTAAGTTCCACTTTCAGGCTGTACCTCCACCTCGTGGAAACAAATCACACGATCAAATATTTTATTGAATTCAACCACTTGAATTTAACTTATTGAATACAGAAAGTGTTCACATGCACTTCAATGTATTGAACTCAATAGAAGTTGGATTATTACTACAAAGTTTTGAAAGGCTTTCCACACATGCAGCTATATTCAGTAAATATTGAAGTGGCGACTAAAAATTTTTACGCAAATATTTCCGATTAAAAAATTATTATTATGTTTATATATATTTGTTTTTTAATTTTACAAACCTTGCATTATACGAACATAATTTGTCTACATCAAAACAAGCATTAATTTTCTAAGAAGATAAATTCACAAATTTCTTAAACTCGTTTCATTAAAAAGTTTGCGATAACTTTTCATATAGAGACTTGAAAGCTTATTGAATCCAGTTCACTGAAAGACAAATGTAGACTTTTTTTTTTTTTAGTTGAATAAATTGAAATCAAGTACCGGTAATTGAATTCAATAAATATTTGATCGTTTGAAATGGCCTTAATAAATAGTTCTTATACAAAATATGATTACACTGAGTGCACAGAAGTGCGGTGCGTTGTTCCTTTGGTGCAATTTTCTAGACACCAGGATTTGTTTGCACGAGGCGGAGGAATATCCTAGAAGTTGAACTTCAGCAGGACTTCAGAAAGGTTGGAAGAGGCCGTGAATTTACTTAGTAATTTGTAAAGCAAATATTATAGCCTATAATTAAATTACATAAAATACATACACGTTATTTTAATGTGCATGTTTGGTGTAAACACTAAATTAATGTCAATAGACGCCACGTCGATGTAGAAACACGCGACAGTTATATGGCAGCTTGAGCCAACGTGGCAACGCGAGAAGCCTATAATTTATTTCGACGTCGCGAGATAGAGGCCTTAAGTAGTGCGTTACTCGTTTAAAACAATGGGTTTTTTGTATACTTGCCAGAGGGGTCGTCTTGCAGTGCCCTTAAAGCCCCTCTCACACTGTCAAACTGCTTCCTATAAGTTCGGTCAAATAAAGTTGGACAGTTAAGACGTCATCGACAAGTCATAAACGCCGCCATATTTGTCTGAGAAAGTTGGATGGCTTCAGTTTCCATCGAACATTTGGAGATTGGACCGGCTCTAGAATGTATTTGGTGTTTTGACGGGCTCAGCGAATCAGAATCGTGCAAGACAAAAATTGACGCCAAGAAAGTTTAAAATAACGAACAATTGCTGGAAACGAAGTAGGTTATGAAGTTAATGAATTTATGTAGAAGCTGTCTGGGCATGATTGCTATTTTGAATGAATAATGCACATAATATTACGAACTCAGGCATTAAATTTCATTGTGCAGGAAACATCTCTGATAAATAAAATTTGATTTAAGTAAAGAAACGAAAATGAATTGCAACATTCCTTACACGTCTTCCTGTAATGGACTGCATGGAAAAACAAAAGCATGATCTGCCTATGGAAGTAATTTTTAAATAATAATTCAAACTAGATACTACCCGTAAAAAAATTTGACAGTGTGACACATTCACAATTATTTGATAAAATTTGTTGGAAGGAAAAATTGGATGGCCCTTTGTCTTCAAATTTCACTGTCAAATATAGTTGAAGGCGAAAATTTTACAGTGTGATGAACTGGGTGGACCTCAGGTTATTATAAAGAGACGAACCCAGTGTCTGCGAGTCACCGGTTCTAGTAATAATCCCTACGTTTCAAGTGCACACACAATATTTAATTCAGGGGCCACGGTGGCCGAGCGGTTAGCCCGCTCGCCATCCATCAAAGCGAACCGGGTTCAATCCCCAGCCGGGTCACTCCCGGATTTTCGCATGTGGGAATCGGGCCAGACGATGCTGCTGGTCGGCGGATTTTCTCGGGGTTCTCCCGTTTCCCCGCCCTTTCATTCCGGCGCTGCTCCATACTTACCTCGATCACCCTCATCGGCTCGCAAGACCTCGCTGTTAAGAGCCGCCCAAATCTCTTCACTAACTCACACTTTAATTCAGACAGCATGACACCTCAATCAACTTGCTACATTCCCTACTCCGGGACAACTTCAACGAGTTCTTGTCCCGCTATCCATTTTGAAGGGAACAGCGTGACTGGTGCACCACCTGTCGAAACAACACCTGTGAGGGAGGCCACAGGCGAGTTTGGTAAACTAAGAAACCATTACAGCGAGCTGGAGTAAACTGTCATAACAATGCGCAAAGAACACCAGAGAGAATGTGGGTCCAGCAAACATCAGGACATTCATGGATAATTCTAACAAACTACAAGCAGACTCCGCCTCTAGTGCGCAGCGGGAGCCAATCACAATGCATCACGTCAACACACACGCACGTGGAGGAGCGCGAAGAGTGGACTGGGCTGCGAGGAAGGCCGTCGGGGCAGTCGGCGATGTCAAGGTACGAGGTCAGCTGCTGGACCAGGTGCGGCGACGTCCGACCTCGGGACGGCGAGGCCAGAGTTAGGCAGGATGAGTTCCTTCTTCATCATACTCTCTCTCTCTCTCTCTCTCTCTATATATATATATATATATATATATATAACCTAATTACCCTTCCTTACCATCCTTTCTTAAAGTATATGTAACAATTTATAACTGCCGGAGATGGAAATTAAATAATTTATTTAATATTTCTATCAATCATCTTCTTCTTAGCTTACCCTTCTACAAAATACTATCATTCCTTTTCATATTCAGTGGAGTCAGCTCATAACAAATGGTGAAGGCGCTTTAAGATGGATTAACAAGAGAGTCATTTCCACCATAGAGCATTGTTCAATTAATAAAATTATTTAAGTATAGAAGCTAATAAAGTAATACGGAAGTACAGAGTAGAGTACAAGGAAAACACAGGCCACAGGGAGAATTCACAAATACACGCGCGTTATGTTTCTATGAGGGACATCATTTTGAGGCATGCCCGCTGTTCCAAATACAGCAATAAATTGGTAAACAAACATTCCCCAAAGGTTCAACAATTTTCGAAAAAAACACACTGTAACAAAACCAGAGAAAAGGTGAAAATGTACCTAACAGAACACACACAGAGCAGAGCAAAAATTTAGGTTTGAAAGAAAAAACCAAACAAATCAGACTGAAAGCTGTNCCCGCTGTTCCAAATACAGCAATAAATTGGTAAACAAACATTCCCCAAAGGTTCAACAATTTTCGAAAAAAACACATTGTAACAAAACCAGAGAAAAGGTGAAAATGTACGTAACAGAACACACACAGAGCAGAGCAAAAATTTAGGTTTGAAAGAAAAAACCAAACAAATCAGACTGAAAGCTGTAATATACAAAAGGAAGTACCCATAAAATTAATGACACTTACAGAAGAAATCATGACCACTCCAGAAATTATTATACATACAAAAGAAATCCCCTCTTAACTTTAATTGACAAAAGATGTTCGACGTCCTGTATCGCAGCCACAATGATAGGAAATAATAAATTAAAATCCATCACACAACCTCTTAAAATAATAGCAGCAACAGAAGAACTACATTCACCTCAATATTAGATAAAATTAAAATCCCAAATTGAAGGACATCCCTACATACATGAGTTTAATGTCATTGAAAACCTTAAATCCGACCATATAATTGGCTGTCGGAAACACCGCCTAATACCAGATCTGTATGCAAAAGTAGCAACTTTTAAGACACGACCATGATAAAATTATTATAGTTCCATTCAACGATTTAGATGAAGAAAATGGTATTTTCCTTTTAAACAATATGCAGAAAATGCAAACACTATAAACTGAGGATCACCAACTTCCATTAAAAAATATACACCCCGACAAAAAAGAAAAAATTAAATTTTTATTACAGAAATATAATGACAGATTCGAATTCAAAATTACGGAATTAACCGAAACTAAACAATACGAAATTAAAATTAATTTAGCAACAGAAAAACAGATTAATTGTAAACCATACAGCGAGAAGCAATGACACAACATATGCAGGACATGCTGGACGCAAACATAATAGAACAACCAACCAGTCCTAATGCAGATCCATGTTTGATCGTATCAGAAAAGGACGGAACTTTACGCATGGGCGCACATTTCACATGTCTCAATTTTATCGAAGGTCAAAACTATCCATTGCCAAGGACACAAGATATTTTACAAATATTACAAAATACTAAATATATTACTAGTCTAGATATGTATACAGGATTTTATGTAATCCCCATTAAACCTGAAGACAGACATAAGTTGGCATTTGCTATAGATCATGTAGGCTTATATCAACATCGTATACTCCCAATGGCATTAAAAAGTAGCCCAAAATGTTTCCAAGAATTTGTAGATACATCACTAGGTGATCTCAGATGGCAGTCGGCAGTATGCCGCGCAGATGACATTTTTTGTAATAGGTAATGATTTTAAAGAACGTGTAAGAAATCTAGAAAAATTACTTAAACGCATGAGACAATTTGGAGTCAAATTATATCCAAAAAAAAAAAAAATTATGTACATTTTCATTTTAGGATATAAAAAAAAGGTCATAAAGTAACACCAAAAGGCTTGACACGAGATCCATATAAATTAAGGTAATAGTAGATACACCATCACCAATCAATATTAAATAGTTAACGTTCATTTCTAGGCTTCGCATCATATTTCCGTAAATGTATCAGTAATTACTCTCAAATTGCACAACCCTTAACAGAATTAACAAAAAAGGACATACAGCAACGATCCGCCTTTTTAAATTAAAAGAAGCGATAACCACAGNCGTGTAAGAAATCTAGAAAAATTACTTAAACGCATGAGACAATTTGGAGTCAAATTATATCCAAAAAAAAAAAAAAATTATGTACATTTTCATTTTAGGATATAAAAAAAAGGTCATAAAGTAACACCAAAAGGCTTGACACGAGATCCATATAAATTAAGGTAATAGTAGATAATACACCATCACCAATCAATATTAAATAGTTAACGTTCATTTCTAGGCTTCGCATCATATTTACGTAAATGTATCAGTAATTACTCTCAAATTGCACACCCCTTAACAGAATTAACAAAAAAGGACATACAGCAACGATCCGCCTTTTTAAATTAAAAGAAGCGATAACCACAGNACCCTTAACAGAATTAACAAAAAAGGACATACAGCAACGATCCGCCTTTTTAAATTAAAAGAAGCGATAACCACAGAACGTATTTTAGCACATTTTAAAGACGCGCACAACTTTAGTTTGCGATGCGTCAACAACAGCCACTCGCGAAGCATTATTACAAGAGGACTTACAACGTCAAAGATTTACTATTGCTTACGCATGCAAGTCATTAGCACCAAATGAAAGAAATTGGTCAACTACAGAACGAGAACTGGGAGCGGTTAAGTATTTTTGTACAAATTTTCGACAGTATCTATATGGTCGAAAATTAACAGTTTAGACTGGTCACGCATTGCTTCAATACTTGACATCAACGGCAGAACATAATAGCCGCATTCAAAAATGTGAACAGCCCTCGACGATTTTTCATTTGAAACAAAAATTGTTAAAGGTAAACCAATGTTATAGCAGATTACTAATCAAGTGACTGAACACGGAAACACAAAATACGTACCAGAAACACAGAAATGGGAAAACGTATACATTATTCAACATTCCCCCACATTTAGGCAATATATTTCAAGCGCTCTCAGTAGTAATATTTTATAACACAGAAAACAACGGAAGATATTAAAAGCACAATAATTAAGCATATCACGCAGAAATGGGATGGTTATAAAAACTCTTTCAACTTTAAGGGAAATGGTACACAAAACAAAATAAAAATTAAGCCTCCAAATTAACAACATAAGCTTCCGGTTACCGCCATCCTACAAGCGGAGTCAACATATTACCAAATTAAAATAAACATAACATCAGAAGATAATTTAGAAATCAAATCTGTTCCGTGTGATAAACCCATTGCAAATATCTCGTCATATACAACGACAAACAATAATAATTTACATTTTACACCAATAATCACAAATTAAGTTCAGAAGACNATATCTCGTCATATACAACGACAAACAATAATAATTTACATTTTACACCAATAATCACAAATTAAGTTCAGAAGACGATTGAACCGGAAAAAGAATTATTTATTTTTCCTTTGCAACACCTTACTTTCAATGTGAGTATGAAAGAGACTCATTTATTTTACAAACAAAGCGAGCCCTCAGACAACCGGATAGTGCACGGTCAGCTATTCGTCGTTTCTCTCGCAGATATGGCGCGACAGCAGGGGAAGTTTCTTATAACGTGCATACGCCAACAGTTGAACGTCGCTTAACAGTAGTGCCAAAATGTTATGTCCCNTAGGGGAAGTTTCTTATAACGTGCATACGCCAACAGTTGAACGTCGCTTAACAGTAGTGCCAAAATGTTATGTCCCAGAGATTATTATGGCCCATCATGATCAACTATTAGGTGGCACACATTTCGGAGTACTCGAAACTATTGTTACATTAAAACAGGCATATACCTGGGAAACAATAAATAAAGACGTAAAAGAATATATTGAAACATGTGAACGCGCTAAACGAGCTCGTAATAGACCAGAAGGTGAACTACAATCCATTCCTCCTCCTATATTTCCCATGTGATCTGTAGACGCTAAAGGCCTTCTCCCAGCCACGAACGTCATTGTAATGACAGAACAATCTGCACGTTATGTAACGGCCGAAGCAGCGCCAGCTACAGATGCTAGAACTTGCGCGCAGTTTATAAAAACAGTTATTCTTGGATTCAGCTGTCCAAAATGTTTACTATCAGACCGAGCCACCTAATTCCAGAATGAAGACATTTCACAATTATTAGCACAATTTCTGAAGTCCTACTAAGTTCTACTTCCAGAATATTCCTCCGCCTCATGCAACGCACCGCATTCGTGCGCACTCACTTGCAATATTATTTTGCTCCGTTACTAACACACGTGTTTTCCCACGGTTTTTATTCATATTACGTATATGTAAACGAAACATTGTAATGTATAGATAAAATATAAGTAACATTTCAATTTAAGCAAACGAAAGTTACATTTATGAGCACAAATATGAAACGCTTGTGTTACATGACGTATAACTAAACGCGTCATTCACGGGGGTGATTTTCCAAAGGTTCGATTCGCCAAGTGTGGAGAAACCGCGTATAATGTGGAACATGTTTATTGTAAATGAAACTGAATGATAATAAATGCGTATAGAGTACTGACAGTCGCACGCAACATTCCTAGAGCATCGCCCCCGCCCTGAGCGATCTCCCCCGCCAACCGGAAGAGTGTTGTCGACTGGATAGGGAGTGCTCACGCAAGAGGCAGTGTTCCAATTCGTTTCTAGTTTCATTTTTCGTNAAGAGTGTTGTCGACTGGATAGGGAGTGCTCACGCAAGAGGCAGTGTTCCAATTCGTTTCTAGTTTCATTTTTCGTAATTTGTATCTAGCATTTTGTGAGGTTCAATCGGGACACCGCGGCATTCAACTGTCTAGCACGCCATGCTCCTATTATTTTGACATCATTATGCCAAAATTAAAAGTACACGAAGACGCAAAATAAACAGTGTCCCGTAAGTTTTCCNCTATTATTTTGACATCATTATGCCAAAATTAAAAGTACACGAAGACGCAAAATAAACAGTGTCCCGTAAGTTTTCCAAGGGCCGTACAAAATTTAAAATTAACAAAACGAAACCAATGTGATGTGAAATTGCTAAGTACTTAACAAAAATTGCGTCATGAGGAAATACCTATTTCAAGAACATTTCAGCGACTTGCTTTGTGAAATGAATATTGCGAGTATAATACACATTTGTTTATTCCAATAACCTCGTCAATATGCTTATTTTAACGTTTCAAACAGGCAAAACTTATGTGGCGGCGGTTTCGTAATTTGTATTATATCAGCTTCAAAGCTGGCAAAACGCAAATTACACAAATACGTCACAGATGTTGTAGGCAAAGCGGGTCACGTGACCAGGAAGTGCCTACTGGAACACGGCCCGTGAAGCGAGAGGTGCTGTGATTATGGCCGACACTACGCGTTACGTCAAATTAAGAAACGCTGTTCGCGGTAAAGTGAGCACTTTTGAAAGCACTCTCATTTGGAATAATAGTGGGAAATATATTTTATTTTAGCCTTGGAAGTTAACTTCCGAGTGTGGTGGAATATACATACTGTGTTCGGTACCTACATGCAAACATTTATCTGAAAAAGGTTGTTAAAGGAAAAAAAATGGCGGAAAGGGAAAAGTAACGAGGGCTTCAGAAGTGCTCACAGCCTACACCTGCGTGTATTTTAACGGGCGCACTTACTGNGAAAGGGAAAAGTAACGAGGGCTTCAGAAGTGCTCACAGCCTACACCTGCGTGTATTTTAACGGGCGCACTTACTGTCGCATGCCAGTTACGTTGGTAACGAAGGAGGGAAAGTAGTTCCACGCCGTCACATTGAATTAAAAGTGTTAAGTAAACATTTTTGAACACTAAAATTATTTCTTTTGCTGTTTTTTTTTTTTTATCCGTATAAGTGTAAGGATTAGCAAATACGAAATATAATTACTTTTCCAATAACTGCACAGTTTCNGTTTTTTTTTATCCGTATAAGTGTAAGGATTAGCAAATACGAAATATAATTACTTTTCCAATAACTGCACAGTTTCCCTTGACTGACGTGAGCAGGCCCATAGCTCGACTACAGACGAGGTAGAGCGAACTCTCTGGCTGCGCACAACCAATCCCCGTGTCCCAACATTGAACTGTTTTCCTGCCAATACGATTGGCCGAAACGGCATGGATTGGGTGTGAGGTTAGAACACTATTTGGTAGACAGGCGCTTTTAGATGTTTGAATACTTTCTGTAACAAATTTTTGATGCAGTTTGATTATATTAAAATTGTTAAAAGTATTTTATTAGTATAGAAGTGCTGGTCTTTTGAAAATTGAGATATAAACAAACACGTTCATCACTGTTGACAATGTGACTTTGACAGTAGTGTTCCTTTGATGGTTGAGTACATTCGCAGAAGACGAGTAAGCGGTCTACCTCATCTTTAGTCTATGAACACACAGTGAGCATACAAGTAGATCCTAAGCAGGTTCGAACGTGCTCAGTTCCCGTGACGGTAGGATGTACATCACCGACAAGCGAGTGTTGATCACGGACCGCGGCGCTAGCAATTTAGCGATTTCTCAATTAAGAGTTTACAAACAAGCATACCCGGTCGTGTTGCGTGGGTTCGTTAGTACTGGACAATGGGGGACTATTAAATTACCATCTAGACAATAGACATTACAATAATTATAGTCTAGTCACGGTTTTTGGATCCAACCTTTGTAAAATCACNATTACCATCTAGACAATAGACATTACAATAATTATAGTCTAGTCACGGTTTTTGGATCCAACCTTTGTAAAATCACGCCATGTGCGACGTGTTTGTACGGCGTGTATCACAAGCGTTTTGTACTTCTGTTAACATAAAAGTAGCTTTTTTTTTGTTAAACTGAACTTTTATNTACGGCGTGTATCACAAGCGTTTTGTACTTCTGTTAACATAAAAGTAGCTTTTTTTTTGTTAAACTGAACTTTTATTTATATTTTATTAATAAATTATAATATTCAATTTACAATTAATACGAATAAAAAACAGTGATAAAACAGGTGTGTTGGTAATGCCTGGTAAGAAACAGTTCTGACGACAAATATTATTATACAGGGTGGGCAGAATGTGGTGCGTCGTCCCTTGGTGTAATGTTCTGTACTTGGCCAAGCTTTGTTTGCACGAGGCGGAGGAATATCCTGGAAGTAGAACTGCAACAGGGCCGAGTGCCACGGCCGGAGGGGACATCGCAAAGGGCACGCCCTCCTTTCGCCGGACATCCGGTCACCGCGCGCAGCAACAGGCAAGGGGCTGGGTCAGACTGTCCTTGCCTCTGCTGGTGGTCGAGAAGGGGTCGAGGGAGGAGAACAAAGATTAAAAAAAAAAATCGAAACAATCGTCTTGAGAGCCCGCCTCACCCGCGTGCTGAATTATTTATTTATTTCTTCCCTATTCAAATTTAGGATGATATATTGAAAAATGCTATAATAGAAGCTTAACTAATTGCCTTGCCCATCATTACGGACAAAATGTATGAATTACGAACGCATATTTATGCAACAATTAATTTAATACAAAATTTTATATATTAATTTATTTTCACGTTGTAATGACGACCAGAGGGTATTAACAATCAGGTACNAATTTAATACAAAATTTTATATATTAATTTATTTTCACGTTGTAATGACGACCAGAGGGTATTAACAATCAGGTACGAAAATTTGCACAGAAGTATGAAAGGTATTTCTTCTATAATGAAACATTTTCAGTAATGTCCCTGACTCCTGTTATGACACTAAAACTAATATTTTTGTACAAGGGGTGATGCAGCCTCTTGGCGATAAAGGCCATTCAAGGTAAAGCAAGGACTTTTGGAATCAAGTCCTGGAAAAACAAAGCACTGCTGCATGTATGCAACAGTAAACATTGGCACGCAGGCTTCCAGTTAAGAGGCTGTCTCCCCTTAAACAGAAAGTATTCGTTTTAGTGTCCTAACAGAAGTTTCAGGGTTATTGCTGAAAATTTTTCGTTATAGAAGCATTACATTTCGTGGCTCTGTGCAAATGGTTGTACCTGGTTGTCAATGGGTGTTCCCTGATTGTCGTTAACACGTTGACCGCCAGGCGGTACGATCGTACCGCCGGTGGTTTATTGGTTGGGGCCAAGGCAGTTTTGTTTTCATATAATATGCAAATCAGTTCAGAATGACATATAAACAACCAAATTAAAAAATACGACAAGCCACTTCCGTTTAGGCCCAAGTTTGTGGAGCGGTACGTGGG
>NQII01000921.1:463600-477541 GCA_002778355.1 Clitarchus hookeri | reverse complement strand
AAAAAAACTAAATGTTTATTAAAACAAATAATAAGATAAATGAAGAATATTCACTAGAGGAGATGGGTTAGAATATGGTTGACCATCACTGCATGGAGCGAGGTGGGGCTCCATGCAACCACTGGAAAAAATAAAAAAAAAAAACGTTACGGGCCAATCGCATAAGCGAATTGGTCAGGGCCAGAGCGGTCCCAAAGACCTGGAAATTGCGCTTGGCGGGCGGTCCCGTGGCCCAGGGAGTAAGTTTAGCTGGCGAAGGCCGGCGGTACCTGGGGACCGCCCCGGCCCCAGCCAATAGTCCACCGGCGGTACGATCGTACCGCCTGGCGCTCAACGTGTTAAAAGGCAAAAATGGAAAATGTTGCATAAACGTGTGTTAATAGTTAATATATTATTTCTATAATAATGAGTATAGAAATTACCTCAGCATCTATTCACATATTTCAATAAATCATCCTTAATTTGAATTAGGTATAAATAAATAAAAATCCAAAATGGCAGGTGACGCAGGCTTTTAAGTTGGCAGTGAACTGATAAAAAATAGTTCTAAGGCTTGACGTATTCAGAGTGTAATATGTGAACTTATGGCTACAGTATTTCTTGTTTAAACATAAGAGCATGAATTTTCATATTCTTAACATATTTATTTTTAAAAAATGCCACGGTTTTCTCTTGTACGGTGCATGAATAAAGTTCTACTCTCCACGGCCATGTTTATCTTATATATATCGGAAGGACACAAAATGAGAAAAAGAATATTTCAAGCAGGGCTTTCAAAAGTGTTTAATTAACCTGGAGCAGGCTNTCGGAAGGACACAAAATGAGAAAAAGAATATTTCAAGCAGGGCTTTCAAAAGTGTTTAATTAACCTGGAGCAGGCTATACACACATTTCCACTGGAAACACAGGTGTACATGGTGTTAGGCATTACATTGAATACGTTTTTCCATTTTCTTATTTTAAAAAAGGATCATTCTTCCAAATGCTTTCAGCTAACTACGAATAAACTAGCTTTTCTTCAAAGTTACGCCAAGTTATCTAGCGATCTGACATTTCACAAGAGGTTGTACCTGCGAGGTGATGCAGTGGTTCTAAACTAATATTAGTTTTAAAGAGTTTTTGTCGTACCAAATTAAGGTTAGGGTTGGTGGTTTTCGTTCGCATTGCCCCCNTTATACTTCTGTTAACATAAAAGTATCTTATGTTCGGTTAAATCGAACTTATACCGTACTCATATTTCGTGTATAACTTATAATTTTTCGTGTGCAATTAATATGAATAAAAACAGATAGAAAGCAGGTGTGTTGGTAATATTTTGCAAGAAATTGTTCTCGCACAAAATATGACTGAACTGCGTGCGCACGCATGCGGTGCGTTCTCTCTTTGCTGTCATTTTCTAGGCTCAGTTAGGCGCGCTTTGCATGTGGCGGAGGAATACCGAGGACGTTAGCAGGACTTGAGGAGAGTTTGAAGTAACCATGACTGCACTATATAGAGTATTCAGTTGTAATTGGTGGGTAATATGCATCAACAACATCGCCAAATAGCACCAAAATGTTAAGTAAAAAAAACGGGCAGCAGAAGAGTATTAAAACATTAATATAATTTCACTTTCCTACTTTTGTTAAACTTTGCCAAGCATTTGCACACGATAATTATTCCCATTCACAAACACTGAAATTTCACCCACAACTTCTTGTCNGGGGGGGGGGGGGCAAAATGCATTTGCTATCTGGGACGGGATTCCAACACAAGGCCCTCCGCACCGTTAGCTGAAATAACAGAATCCAATCCGGCCGTTTAGGAAAAATTCAAAATATTCACGATCACAATGTTTTCTTCTTTTTTGCTGTCCTTGTTAGGTTGCTTCATGTCTGTTAACGTCTCCCATCTTGTCCTCAGCCTGCCAAGATAATTTTTCCCTTGTGGCCTGATATTGTTTTATACTGTATTTTTAAAAAAAATTCCAAAAGTAGGCCCAACTCCTATACTCACTAGCTACTGGCAACACTGCAGTACGGACAAGACAAGGGAACAACGAGCTCACTATTACGTCACTGTTTTAATTCTGCCAATCTGCGGCAAGCAATTTTCCCTTCTGTAAACTTGCTGTTCTGTGATCGTGTGATCCATTCTGCAGTAATATTCGCGCAACTTCGTCGTGAAACCACGCCCTTGGCAAGAGGGAAGGGGAGGGGAGAATTGCGCCTCGCCGACTGTAACGACGAAGATAAGCAATTTATAGGCCGATACCAGTCCACTTAGGCTATAAAACATAATCGTACGAATTCTTAAACTTTTTGTTTCATTATACTTGAAACGAAGGTAGCGTTTTTAACTGGCCAGCCAACAAGCACATTTTGCAATTTGCAATTTGGTTGTTTGAATTCGGATAAATTTCGCAGTCACTTTACATTAACATATTTAAATCTAAATTTAATTCACGCCAACATACGCAATTATTTTCTGTACGTTGTTATACTATCCAGTAAATTACAAATGCAGCACTGAAAATGATCATTACAATAAATTTTAAATGTTTATGTAATTACTACACACATTTCTTTCAAATTTACTGAGCATTCGAGTGTATTATGATAATTAATATGGCGGCAAATGGCTGATTTCGTGTTTGATTTATTCGTTTCGCAAAGTTTCGTTAGCCACCAAGTATAAAAAAATATGTAATTTTCCGTATATAAGTTAATACAGTTATTTTGTATTCTTCAGTGACGTTCTATAGTTTGATACGCCAGTAGTAACTGATCCACTACCTATATATGTAGAAATTACCTTCGAAAAATAAAAGAAGCTAATGGTAGCCGTGAAAAGTTTATCATTCAATTCATAAATAAAGTAGAACACTAGTTGTTGTCGAGAAGTTTAAGTGGTCTTGAGTGCATGTGAGGGTGAAATGAGATAAATATGGAGCAGCGGCGGAATGCAAGGGCGGGGGAAACGGGAGTGCCCCGAGAAAACCCACTGGCCAACGGCAACGTCCGCCACGTTAACTGTATACGAAGATACGAGTGTCCTCGATGGGGATCGAACCCGGTTCGCCTTGCTAAATGCTAGTGAGCCCTTACGGAACTGCTTGAATCGTAAAAACAGAAAATTGGCCGAAATATAATTTCTTTTATCGTCTATAAGAAGCCGTGGCATATGGTAAGACCTTGAATTCGGTTTCGATAAGCCCCAGTAAATGATTTTTAATTTTGTAACCTGGAAATGCTAACACTCCCTATTTTTTTGTATATCCTAACGGAGGCCCAGATCCAAATGAATCCTTGTAAATTCGCAACTTTCCACCCCTCTCCCCTTCCCTTCTCACTCCCAGCTTTCTTTGAATTTGATAATACCAGGTCCCTGGCTTTATCAGCCGACGTATTGCGAATCAAGTTCAAGGTCACGATGAGAACACAGCTTGCGGCCAATGTTTCGGCAAACACAGAAGATAACACACACAGCCAGTGCAATGGCTATTATTTTTTTAATGTTTAACCTTCGCGAAAAAAAAAACATTGCTAATCGTTTACGAAGCGGAGACCACGCCCCGAGCGTAGAATTAGTTTTAAAACCAAAATCACGAGGAAAACAAAGAATCTAAAACATCTGACGCAGGAGATGGTAAACTCTCAGTCACGGTTGCCAACTATTCCCGAAGGTCTCTTAATCACCACATAAAAACCACCAGAAGATTACCAGATAATAATCTTAATCGCATTCACGTTAAATTTACTTAAAAGTAGGCGAACTTTGTTTTCCTAATCACGAAACGTTATAACTAAAAAAAAATTTTTTTTCCCCATCAGTCACTTTTAAAATTAAACGAAATATTTCATCCGAAAATTTAAAAGATTTCAGTAGGCACCAAAAAATTCCCCAATTTTGGCACTCAATCGTCGCCAATGCTCATAAAAGCAAGCACGCTTAACTCAAAGAGAGCTCAGGTTAAAGAACTGAAAACCATTTTTCTTCCGTCTGCTTTAATACCAGTATTCACAATTTCATAAAAATAGATCAGGTCCTTTAAGTAAGAAATTTTCCGAAAAGAGTAAGAAAGTTCTTTTAAAGTTTTACGTAGGTTTGCACAATGAAGTAGAGACCAACGTCTGCGAATACATACTGTAGTTTTATTTAGCGTAAATGAGAGAGCGTTGTTGGATTGAATAGTCGCTTTTGTCAGAGAGTTAGAAAAAAAAGTTCCGATGTTTTTTCCTCGCAGTAAGAAAAAAACACGGCCGGCCACGTTGTGAATTCATCTCGTGTCACGAACATCCTTGCACGTGATGCGGCGCGGTCAGTGAAGGAGGTCCACGAAGGTCAACGACCCTTCCTCTCCTACGAAGGTTGCGATTCTTGCTCACGCAGTAAAGAAGTCTCGATAAAACTGCCGACGTTTTTATTCGTCAGTAAGCGTGGTCGTCTCAAACACTAAACAGTTTTATTCATTAAATTTAATAGAAGGGCTAAAACAATTAATTTCAGTCTCAATTTTGATTTCTCTGCTGATTTTTAAAGGGCCACTTATCTACANAGCGTGGTCGTCTCAAACACTAAACAGTTTTATTCATTAAATTTAATAGAAGGGCTAAAACAATTAATTTCAGTCTCGATTTTGATTTCTCTGCTGATTTTTAAAGGGCCACTTATCTACAAAAAAATAGAATGATACTTGCGGGAGTGAATAAAACGATTACCAATGCGGTCAACAGTATCGGGACAATGGCTGGCATTGCTGTAAAAACTAACCCGTAGAATCTGCCTGAAAACATCGTAAAAATTTACCGTTCTATGTTTTCAAACCAGTCACTAGTTTATTTTGCTACCTGCCAGACCACTATCGTCGTATTAATTTTTTTATTAACTATTCTTTCATTACAATGCTTATAATATTACTCGTGACTATTAAAGTGCGTGGTTTTCAGGTTTTTTTTTATAGCTGTGACGTGCAGCAAACACTGCCTTTCGTCAAGCGTGTATTACATCAATAATACAAATGAGCTGGAATCAATTGTGATCAAATAATACATGGTTCAGTTGCCAATTACGGCTTGATTAGAAATTGAACATCGAGTGTGAAAGTCGGTAGTTCGGAACCCGCTGATAATANTACAATGCTTATAATATTACTCGTGACTATTAAAGTGCGTGGTTTTCAGGTTTTTTTTTATAGCTGTGACGTGCAGGAAACACTGCCTTTCTTTCGTCAAGCGTGTATTACATCAATAATACAAATGAGCTGGAATCAATTGTGATCAAATAATAGATGGTGCAGTTGCCAATTACGGCTTGATTAGAAATTGAACATCGAGTGTGAAAGTCGGTAGTTCGGAACCCGCTGATAATANGCAGTTGCCAATTACGGCTTGATTAGAAATTGAACATCGAGTGTGAAAGTCGGTAGTTCGGAACCCGCTGATAATAAAGTGGCCTGTCGACTTAAGCAGTTTTATATTTCTACATAACCCAGTAACGTAACACTAACTCACTGTAAACTGCATGCAGTCAGCGACGAGCAAAACAACGTAGGAATGGAGAGAAGCATGCGCGTTAACCACCTGGTCCAGAAATTGAAAAGAAAAAAAAATGGTCGCCCTTACCTTGATTTCTTTCAAGAGTTCTTCTTTGGGCAGCCGGTACTTGCAGGTCGCCTCAATGCCGTGCTCCTGAAGCAACCTGACACAAGCATCGTCGACGGGGTCGCTGATCAGAACTTTCCTCAGCACAACAGACATTATTTGGCTTTGAATTCGCACCCGCTTATTGTTGCGGCAAGCGACACAACTGCTTGCCCGCCGTTCGAGGCTTCGCTTTATAACGCTACTCTTTTGTTTCTCCGCCCCCCCCCCCCCCNTGGGCACTGGAAGTAGGGAGGGTGAATCACTTCCCCTACACTTCTCCCTCTCTTTGGCGTTTTCGTTACCCAATCACCCACATGCCACTTCATCATCGTCGCTGACAAACAACTACCGAGCTGACAAGTGCGTTGAATTAGGGTCGGTTCACATCACAACCAAACACACACGGCAGGCACAGAGCGCATGATATAACACACACAATAGAACATTCACACGACCAGAAACTTTGTGCGAAATTGATTCACACTTAAACACTTATGTATTATTTTTTACCAATGAATTTTTGAGACGGTTCTGGAAGTGTGGTACTGTGTTGAAAATTGACAGTGATTTGGAATAACTGGCATTTTTGCTTTTCTTTAAGATTTGATTTTTTGATCGTAAAGATGAGGATGACCTTTCAAAATGTCTGCAAGTACACTTGCTTGTTCTTTACTGTAAATTTATATCTTGCGACATTTCTTCGTTTCTGCAGCATAGCTATGTTCCTCTATTTTAAATAAACAATTTCGTCGAAAATTTTGTAATTTGCTATGGTTGGCTGTTGGCCCAAGCGCCTTCATAAAGACCGTGTCACACTGATAGTTTTTTCGTCAAACTGCTTCCAATAAGTTTAGTCGAATAAAGTTGGAAGGTTGCGACGACCCTGAAACCTAACTATCGTCGCCATATTTGTCTGGAAAACTCGGATGGCTCTAGTTTCCCTCGAACATTTTAAATTTGGGACGAGTTCTAAAATATTTTTTATGTTTGACGGAGGCCCAGCCAATCACAATCATGCGTGACTGAAATGGCCGTTTCCGACATCACGAAGCTAGACGTTCTCTTCTACCCGGATATGTCCTCTTTTTGAGGCCTTGTAAACTATCCCGTCGGGTTTTTAAAATATCGAGATGTACTCTTTTCCTTTAAAGTGAAACACAGCGAAGGTTTAATTTTTCGTGGGTTTTTATGTCGTTAAAAATGTTGTAACGGTGCCAAGAATATTGTCTTTATCGACACTCATTAATTTTTCCGTGGCTGTTTATTTGTTTTACATGTTGAGAAGCGCCTAATCTATTCAAAATTTCATTATCATTTGCTAGGAAATAGAAACCTGTTAGAACAAATAAAATTGTCGAAGAAATATGATCGAAATATATCTGAATCTGAGCTGTGCTCAGTGCTTTTCCTGTTTTTTAATATACTTATATATTACTTGAATGCGAAATATTCTCCAGTGCCTTCAAACTAAATTGAATTGACTTTCATATTCAGATTGAACATGATTATCACTTTATTTGGTTGCAAAAAATATATTTTATATTATTTAAAAACGATACGGAACCGATTTTCGGATACAATTTTGCAAGTAATAGATTTTTAACTGACCTGCGACATTACAAACTGATTTTGTATGTTTCCATTGTAAAATTTTGCGTCCGCTTTCTTCGCGTCATTTTCTTGCAAGAGTCATCTTATTTAATGCTAGTTACTTGAACACGTCCTATTTTTTTGCACCACATATCTGGTAGCACTATGTTTGAGCATTGGTGCTGTTTGAAGTGATTGCTTCACAATAATATTAAGAACTCGGTTGCATTAAATTGCATTGTGCAGGAAATGTCTATGATAAATAAAATTAGCATTTAGTAAAGAAGTGAAAATAGACCACAATATTCGTTACATTTCTTCCTGTAGTTGAATGACACAAACACAATAGCAGTATATCACCAACGTCGGTAGAAAACTGTATTTTACCTTCCTTGAAAATTATTTTTAAGTGGAAATTCAGACTAAACCCTACCAGCAAAATAAATCAATTGACTGTGTGCCACATTTTCAAAAACATTCAGGATTATTTGTTCCAATATGTTGAATGGCAAAATTTAATCTTCGTTTTTCGTCTTAAAACTAATTGTCAAATATATTCGAAGGCGAAAATTTGACAGTTGTGATAGAGGTTTAGGAAATGGAATATAACCAAACATGGTAGATACCGTATTTGATATAACCATTTCCTGTATGTATCATACCAGGACCTCCAGTGCACACGACCTGTTAAGCGAAGTTGTGAATCAACAAGTTGGACAACATGGCGGTCAGTTCTTGTGCACACGAGCTATGTTCCACGGTTACTGTTATGGCTTCCGATTGTGAACCACGCTTAACGTTATTTTTCTTTGTCGCCAGCTGGTATTTTTTTCCCCTCTTCCTCCCAAGGTAGGGTACGCTTTTTTTGCGGAGTAAACAACTCTGCGAGTGTTTACTTCGGGATATTCCGGCCTTGAAGGTGTTTGTTTTCTAAGTGGCCTGTTGTTCGTTGTTCCCTGAAGTCAATATTCCAAGATGATACAACTGCGGCGTTGTTTTTAACAAAGGATTGTGGAGAGCTTCGATTGTGAACTTGCGCGCGACACTTGTAATACTACAGCAAATATTTTCTTGTATGCTATTTCACACCTTAGTAGGTTGTCATTATTCTATTATGTATAATAGGCGGGAATTAATAATTAAATTAATGTTATAACAGCAACAGGACGTCTAGTTTGAGAAAATAACCTAAACACATGGGCGTTAAGATATTTTCAATTCCTCTGTAAAGTGGAAACGGTGAGCATACAAGAAATTACATATCATAAAAACATAACCTACCCACTACATCACGCAGGATGACCACCTAACCTCCAAGAAATACTCTCGCGCTCCTTAAATTTCCCCTCCATGCTCGGCCTCATCCGCCATGTTAAATTTCCCATTTAAGGGGTTTACACAATTTAAAACTCAAGCAGTACCTAACCGTAGTAGGATTTAGCAGTGGGCAGTAACCTAACAAAAATGAAGTATACAATATAAATGCTTATTTAAAGAGTTTTGGTTTAGATTAAAAAATAAATAGGTGTTGGTGTTTATTTATCTGTATTTTTGTTTTGTCAGTAGTTTTCAGCAGCAGGTAAATTTAATTGAATCGCTGTTGTGTATACTAAGTTTTTCTGAGGTTAATGCTCACTGTCAATGACCACAGATGACTGTGTGAGTGAGCGGGTGAATCAAGAGATTTGGCCGGCTCGTGACATAGAGGTCTTGAGAGCCGACGAGGGTGAAGTGAGGTGAGTATGGAGCAGCGCCGGAATGAAAGGGCGGGGCAAACGGGTGATCCCCGAGAAAACCCGCCGACCAGCGGCATCGTTGGCGAGTAGTCTAACCGCTCCGCTACCGCGGCCCCTACTGCGTAAAATTTCAATTGTGTAAACGCCTCTACGAGCCATTAACTTTCTTTTCGACGAAATAACTAACTAAATGTTTATTTTTATGACACGTTTACATTTTACAAATACCTTCAGATGTAGTCACCAAATGTTATCCACGAATCATCTGATGATTGTGAAACGGCGAGAATCGATTAATAATTTTAAAAATGATGCTGCGATGATTACGTTGCAATTACTAAACGAAAGTTCTAAATTCACATTTGTTCTACAGCGTAATGCATACTGCATGAGTGGAACAGTCGTCGTTTCAAGACAAGTGTTCCTAAACAACTGAAATAAGCCAGAAGCCAGTCATCCAACACGTGTAAGGCTCAAGGCTGCCGCCTACCTGTCACTTTTCCCACCACGTTTGAGGCAGAGAAGCGCGGGAGCGATAAGGGCGACACTGTCACGCGGATCAAGTGCGCCATCGCCTTTAAACGACGGCTCTGAACTGGCGTGCAGTGTTCTAGTCGCGCTGCGTGTACCTGTGGGACTTTCAGCTGTGGCCGTATTATGTTATTGGTGAAAAGTCTGAAGGAAGGGAAAATCCAGAGTCATTGAGTAGTTTTGTATGTATCTGATGCGTATATTTTAAGCTACAACGATTTAAAAAAACTTTTTTAGCCGTTTTGGAGTGCTCTAAAATTACGTTTCTAACGTGGGTGACATTTTGAAAGTGCTCAACTGCGCTCGTTGAAGTGCGTGTTCTTTTCGTAGAACAGCTTATTGGTCGCGCATTTAATAGTTTCGTGGAAAACCGTTTATTTCAAACATAGTGTAGCGCAGTTCAAGCGCCGGGTAGGCGGGGACCTTAACACTCAAACAGCTATTGACCCCTGTTGTTCATAAAGTAGAAATTGCCATCCTGAACGAATGGATTGTTCTTGGACTGGACATGGAATGATTTATTGTAATGTAGACAATAACCAGATGTCCGTGGATTTCACAAATTCTTTCTGTGGCAGCTTAGACTTCAAGCACGCCTACTCTGGTCTAGTTTTTTTTTATTAGAGAACAGTAGTTTAGACACTCCCTGGGAGACTCTTCAGCCAGTAATAAACAGGACCGTGTAATGGCCAACCAAGTGGAATAAAATCAGACACTCGCCATGGCAGCAGCTCATGGACCAAACAGTCGTGGCCCCAGCATGTAAAAGATGTAAGGCCATTTCGCACGATCAAATATTTATTGAAATCAATTACTTGAATTCGATTTATTGAACCAAAAAATCACTTCTCTTGCCTTTCAGTGAATTGCATTCAATTGACTTTCAAGTCTCCACGTAAAAATGTGTCTCGAACTTTTTAATGAAATCAATTAGAAAATACCAGAAGTAAATATTTAGCAGTAGCCTATGTACGACTCATGCACAACACAAAAATAATTGGCTAAACCACAACAAATTTTGTTCATGTTATTGTACATTTTCTTTTTTACAAAATATGCGTCCTTATTTTGTAACAACTTTAAATGTGTGCACACAACTCTATTATTATGAGATAACTTCCATTAATATTGTTAGGAAAGCTATGATCGGCGATTGAAATTTTGGATTCAAGAAAATATAGAACATGTTCTAAACGAAAATCTTGAAGGGAAACGAGAAATTCCAGAACTTGCAAGAGAAAATGACGTCATATAGCATTCAATGAATTGAATTCAATATAAATTGAAGGTAATTTGAAGAAAAAGTTGATCGCGTGAAAAGGCCATCGGGTCCGATTCACAATGCGCGGTCGGCAGTCGAAGCCATATTTACGATGTGCAGTTGACAGCTTATCAGGCAGCCATTTTGATAAATATTTATAGGTTATTGTTGTTTGCAATTACGTATTTTAAATGGTGTGTATGGTACCAACTCGAAATTAAAAAGGCTAATAATTAAAAAAACAAAAATTTTTAGAACATAATTGAATATACACTCCTGTTACTGTCTCACTACAACTCGCTTATTCACTGCGTTGTCAAAACTCGTGTTAATTAAATTATATATACTGATATTAATTAGAATATTTTATATGTTTAATAGAATAAAAGAACTTCGTAAACATCTTGGAAATGGTTATAGGTAGTTAAAAGCTCAGTATTGTTTACATCACGAGGTGAGTTATATCGCACATGGTTGGCTGAAATCTTCCGGCAGTCGGCAATCGTTCAGTCGGAGATAAAGTTGACCTGCCAAATGAATTCACGGAATTCAAGTAAATCTAACAATGCTATCAATTACAAAGTTTAAAACTTTTGCTAAGACCTCAAGAGTAGATGGAAATAGTTCCTTCTAGCACAAATGTGGTGTGTGGGGGACACTCTGCCATCTTGGATGACGTCACTACCACCGCCTTCTTGGATGACATCACTCCCTGATGATGTAACCATCTATTAATTTCTCGAAATTTTCATTTTATGCTCTGTCATTCTACCTTTCATGCTCTATCATTGCTTCTTCCCCCCCCCTCTCTCTCTCTCTCTCTCTCTCTCTCTGACTCCACCCTGTCGTCTTCTGTAGGCAGCCACCTTTAATTCCTGTGCTCTCGCCATATTGTTTCGTCTGCTGCTTACCCTTGTTCAACTGACACTTGCTAGGAGCACTGGTGTTGGTTATTTCAGTTCCATCAACGACCGCTAGGAGCGTTGCAAATGTTATTTAATTTTCGGAGCTCAAAAAAAACTATGAAGGAGTGCGGGATCGGACCGCCGCACCTTGGGTTATAATGCTGATGCCTTAGACCATTAGGCAATCGGAGCAATTTGTACAGAAAAGTTTTAAATTCAGTATAGTTATTTATTTATTTCGACTTTATTTATACTGGCATAGTTAAAGCTTCAATGCTTTTTCTTACACTTAACCAGGTATAACATAATGTACACATGCGTAAACATAATGAGCAAGATATAAATATACTTAAATACTTAATTTAACAAGAGGCGAAACAGAAATATGATAGCTCAAATAGTTTAAACTGTAAAAATGATCTGTGGTTTCCAATTATGTACATATCTTGAGCAGGACTAGAGATAAAAGAACGTTTAAAGAAAGAAAAGAATAGTAGTACAATAATATGGATCTACAATATCACAATAATGTGTATCATAACCCGCATTACCAATCAAAAATATAAATGTGCAGAACCTATAAAGTAGCTGAGAGGAAAACAAGAAGTTCAATCTCAACGCAATAAAATAAATAAACGGATCTATAATAACCACCTACACATTAATGAAAATTGAATCCAGCAACTCCTTGAAATAAATTGACGAATCGACAGCAACAAATTACACATTGAATTAAGTGAATGTATACATAAACAGGTGTTTCTAGGTCGAAAAAATACACTGAAGAGTAAAAAAAAAAAACTGGTATAGGCGTGCGTATGAAAATAACAGAGGTATGGAACCAATCAGAGTAACGCGATGCGGTCGGCAGCTAGATCGGTTACTGCTGCTACAATGGCAGGTTATCTAGATTTAAGTGAGTTTGAACATGGTGTTATAGTCGGCGCACGAGAGATGAGACATAGCATCTCCGAGGTAGCGATAACATTTGGATGTTCGCGTACGACCATTTCGCGAGTGTACCGTGAATATCGGGAATCCGGTAAAACATCACATCTTCGACATCGCTGCGGCCGGAAAAAGATCGTGAAAGAACGGGACAAACGACGACTGACGAGAATCATTAAACTTGACAGACGTGCAACCCTTTCTAAATTTTTTTTTGGCTCTTCAGTGTAGTTAACGGGAAAAAAGCTCAACAAATTAAAATGCTTTGGAATAATAACGCGTGTACATGCGTGTGTGTGTAATCATCGGCGCATATTCTTAATGTACTAAATATACACATTGAAACACATGTGCGAGGCAGGCAAGTCTCGACTGATATGATATACATATAACCAATTCAGATATGACATCAGAATAAATGTGTGTATTTTTTAATAGTTATTATTTATTAGTTCATTTTATTATAACACATTATTATTTTCTTATTATTCTTATTTTTTCTGAATTATAATCTTTGTGACATATATTCAATTACCATTATTTATTTTTAATATATTCGTAGCATTATGTAATATATATATTTACATATAAGGTGTGTGTGGGTTTTTCGAGTATCAAATAATTTGTATTACTAATTAAAAGTGTATGATTATTTCATACAAACCTTTTGTTGCACAGTAAATATAAACTATTTATTCGCATGCGCATACCTCCACATAGACCATCAAAGGTATGCAAGTGCAAAATGAAAACATGATCATGGAACAGTATTTACGAACATGAAACAAGTAATTAAAAAAAACTATGTTATGGTCGAAATTTCTAGTCACTGTTTAAACGAAGTGACGACGACGGTGATGAAATAATGTCTTGCAAACACACATGCTAATTGAATTTAAAGCAAATAAATATATTGTTACTCTATTTAATAATAACGAAAAAACACATATATAAAAATTAATGTGCAGAATCACTCAGCAGGCGGCTATGTGTTATTTATTAAGATATAAAAAGAATGTAAGACAGGGAGAAATAAACAGAAGGTGTGTAGTTCTTATAAAAATTTTAACTGATTTATCCTAAGACCTTGAATAACAAAGAGTTACACAAATTCTGTCTTGCGTGAGTAGCCACTGCAGTGGAGGCGAACTTTTACATGAACATCCCTCAAAGTCACCTCCTCTTCCTGTTCCTCATCCAGGTCGGCAAGGTGATCGCTGAACAGCGAGCATAGGGTGTACTCACTCCAGGGAACCGGAGTGAGTACACTCTCGTTGATGGCTCCAGACGACGAGGCGATGATGGTATCTGCCATGGACGGCGTAGGGAAGGAGGCGACAGTTGCT
>NQII01000921.1:453392-463577 GCA_002778355.1 Clitarchus hookeri | reverse complement strand
GGGGGGGGGGGGTGCCCGTGTGATGCCATCCCTCTCTGACATCGGTGGTGACGATGGTGAGACGTGCTGAAGAGGTGACCTGCTCCGATCACGCAGCATCGGGGGAGGTGATATCCACTTCTGCAGTGTTAGATGATGTCGCAGACGAGACCTGCTGCAAATGCTAACTCTGTTGAAAGGTGCTGGAGGAGGATGCCTGCCGAAGTCTGGCCAGTAGCTCAAGTATTCTTCAAGTATACTGTTCTCCTCCTCCAGCATGATGCGGAACGCATCCACTGTGTTCGACNAGAGAGTGGGTTCGTGGTGACGTGGGCCGTTCCCGACGAAACTTAGAATAAGCCCCCGGTCACAATGCGTGGCACAGTCCATGCGTCACAAGGACCAGGCGGTCAGCCGATGACGTAGGAGGCGTGCAGATCTCAGCAAGCTGTGGGGATGGCACATTGAGCAAGAGAGGCAGTAGGTGTCATGGAAGTGCACCAGACCCAACAAGTCGTGGCAGGCTCAGTCGAAACACATGCACATGGCTTCCTTGCAGAAAATCATAACAACAAATAAGTTTCAAGTTAAAAAATTCACATTTATTCAGTACTATATACAGTACTATATATATATATATATATATATATATATATATATATATACACACACACACACACACAGAGATATCCGATCTTCATACACAGAAACAAACAAGTGCTCATTATTATTTATCGGTAATGAATTATTTTAGAATCCAACTGTCATGACTATAATCAAAGCCAAGCCACCGCACCAACAAGTTATTTCCTTTGTGTTTCAACACTTTCTTGGCCAAATATGTGTATGGCTAATTGGTAACTTGAATTTATTTGCTGTAGAAACCTCCTCTGATAATTCTGTCTTCCATGTCCTCGAGATAGTAGGTCCTTGGTTCGTAATGGCGAATCTTGACAACCTTGTTTATCTCCGTGCTCCAGTTTGAAGTATATGATTTTGCAAATGTTCCGTTAAACCGTGATATTCTCACATAATCTCCAACCATCGCCTTAGGCTTGTGAGAGTCCAGTTTCTTCTCGTTCTTGAATACAGTTTGCAAAATGAGTTGTCCTTGATGTCCACGTGTCTCATTCATATAGTTCTATGTACTTTAAGGTTGTAATTCGATACCATGCTAGGTAAGATGTCCAGCCACTTGTAACTTCCTTGCTATGAAAATTTTTTCGACATTTTATTCTTCAAAGTATGGTTAAAGAGCTCCACCATGTTCGCCTTTATATCAATATGTATCGAGTAGTGTCGAGATGTTATGTTTTAAAATCAAGGCACCAAATGTAGGATTGTATATTTCTCTTCCGAGGACTGTATGTAAACTCTTGGGAGGTCCATTGTCTTGCAAATCAGAGTTAATTGCATTTGACACATATCTCGCATGTTTAGTCTTTATGGGCACAGCCCAAGACTTGCTGTAACAGTCAATGACTGTTAACAGATATTTAAATCCTTTATTCGCACATGCATAAGGTATCATTTCAACCAGATCTGCCTGATACAAGTCTAGTAAACCAAACACTAGCACTTTGCGTCGAGAATAAAATCGTTTTGCAGGCTTGTGTAACTCACTGGCAATATCTGCACGACTCCTTCTATATATCCATCTTCATGCAGTTATTCGATAATACTGGATAGCTCATTAACATGAGAATTATTTCCTGCTCGCTGAGAAGCAATTAGCAGATACAGCCTGTCAACAATTTCTTTAACATCATTTCAGTAAACATATTCTGGACATGACCACCTTCTCTTTTTTTTTTTTCTTAGATTGAGACCAGAACCAACTGCATCTCCAACATCGGGAAACAACTGCGAAATAATGCCATATGTTTATGCTGCTGCAGTGCATTGCGAGAATATCCAGTAGGGTTTGGTTTAAACAGTAGTTCTTAAAGTCCCATAGCCGGGCAGATCACAGCATTTCCAACTTGTACATCATCATTGGCCAGGAAAAATATTTGTTTATTCCCCAAGAACCACTTTTTATTTCGTTTGTATACGCAATATGGCAAGGCACTAGGGGGTTCGGATAGTACTCCGGCCAAGACCACACGCTTGGTAATCTGAGTGCGAGGGTCTCAGGCCTCGTGGTAGGGTGCTCCTGGTGGAGCTTGTGTATCAAGTCGGGGCTTAGGACTTGGTTACCTCAGGCGAATAGCTGGGACACCTGCGTTCAGAGGGCGTGATCCCTCTTCCCCACCGAGTGGGCAACCGTAGTACGGTATGGCCGAAAGGCTGTATACTTGCTTATAACTGTATATGCCATATGTCCTTTCATTAGACATAAATGTGTAAGATCTCAAATAATTACGAAGGGAGGGGGTTCGATCACTCATCTGTTCTTTTCTTCTTTTCCATACAGACAGCGGCAGGTCATCTTCATCTCCGGCAACACGCTTAAGTTTATTCCGAGACTTGGATCCGATGTCACGTTCGGTCTTCGCTGCTACAGCCTATGGAGGTGGTGGTGCAGGTTTCTTACTGTCGAGTCGCTCGGTAATAGGTTTAAAGGCTTCCTCATTAGCCATATCATGTTCCATTCTGACGCCATTGGCTTGAAAGTACTTTGAGCGAATGTTCTTAATCACTTTGTATAAATCACTGACGATGTCAGATATACTGAATACAAAATCGTTTTGTTCTAGGGTTATATAATCTTCTTGCGAGGTATTGAGTTCGAAACAGTTGTCAGCAGGTTTTCAATACTATCGATTATGTTTTCTAGTGTTATTAGACGAGGTATTATCTTATCCAGAACATCATCACTTCTACTCTTCAATATGTCTTCAATGCTTACAAGTTTTCTGTCGACCAAAGTTTCCACATCCATAGTGATAATATTGAGTTTAACAGCCTTGTAATTTATGCTAC
This sequence comes from Clitarchus hookeri, assembly GCA_002778355.1. Lineage (NCBI taxonomy): Eukaryota > Metazoa > Arthropoda > Insecta > Phasmatodea > Phasmatidae > Clitarchus > Clitarchus hookeri. The sequence continues at coordinate 460,673 of NQII01000921.1, read as the reverse complement.
ATTTAACTTAAGTACTTGTTCTTTCCAGCACACTTTGTATTAAAGTAATCAAGTCAGCATTCAGGGTCTCGACATGAGTCTTGTTAACACCATATTTGTCTTCCTTTGGATCGCCAACATTTTTAATTCGCTTCCCCTCGGCACTGCAGTTACCATCATCAGTGGGTGAGAAACAAGTTTCCATCTTTCGTTTCAGACCATTATGGCAAAATTTTGAAATGACGCTCTCAATGATGTATGATTATGAACTGATCGAATCCTCGTCTGTACCTCCATTTAGGTAGGGGAAAATCCTATAATATAATGAGGAAACCATGTGGATCATTCTAACAACATGCACACATCTCCTTAAATTTTTCAAGTTACATGTCTGTATTAACATGAGCAGAATAAACATGAAGGAAGTTTAAATAATACATGTGAAACAAAACCAACATGTTTGCATTGTCACATAGTAATTGTTTTAGTATGCGTAAGTTTGGCAAAGGTAAAACGAATCCACTTCTACATGTCTGCCCATACAGAAATATTCTTGAATGCACTCGGAGGCACAACGGCTTCATTTGTGGTGCAGAGAGGTCAGTTGCGGTGCAAGAGGGGTCAGTTGCTGTGCAAGAGGGGTCAGTTGCAGTGCAAGAGGGGTCAGTTGCGGTGCAAGAGGGGTCAGTTGCGGTGCAAGAGAGGTCAGTTGCGGTGCAAGAGGGGTCAGTTGCGGTGCAAGAGAGGTCAGTCATGTGAGTTGTCAGACTTGTGGGAAGTGGTTTGGCAGTAGTCAGTTTGAAGAATGCTGGCTGTGTTTATTGGTCATATGTCTGCTTTAAGTGTGACCATGAGTTCAAGCTGAGCTAAGAACTTGTCCGGAAGAAACTGTTTAAGATGTAACTGCATGCTAATGTGATGAGAGAACTATATTAAAATGTCTGGCTGAATACAAGGATAAAAAAAATTGCGTAAATCCCACTGACGAAATATGCGAGTAAGTGTATATATAGAGAGCAACAGCTAGGTCGACAGTTAGGTTCCACAGTAGAAACACATGTTGCTACTGTGGAAAGAACTTCAGTATACTTGTAAGGAGACTGGGAGGAGTCGGTCATGTGTAAGAGTTTTTTTTTTTGCATGAAGATGATGCAAGCCAAAGATTGAACAAAGTCTACTCTGGAGCTTACCTCTATGGATGTACCCCCCCCCCTCCCCCACTGCTGACAAATTACATGGAAAACAGTGTTGCTACTGTGGGAAGATCTTCCACAAAAGCTGTCATGCTCGCCGACATGAAAAAAGCGAATGTTCTAAAGGACCGACCTCCAAATCGTTATCATGTACCATCTGTAGAACAACATTTGGTAGAAGCAATAATTTAAAGAGACACACTAGTGTGTGTAAAGGTAATGCACCTTTGCTTGGCTCGAGGCAGCGTGCATTGAACTTACTGCCGCAAAAAAAGGATGTGGCTAACCTTCCTGCTGATTCTTTCAGTAAACTAACTCTGGTTCGAGCACCCATAACATTAACCGAGCCTGCATCATGTTTCGGAACAGTGGGTGTTGAAACAGAGCCAAGTGAAGGAAATACGGATGTTGCAGAAATTTACTATGAAAAATGCGAGCCATGCGGAACTTCAGAAGCTGCAAACAACAAACAAACACTGCTAGCATGTAAAGTGAGAAACGAAGAAGCTACAACTAGTCATTACGAAGAGTATGAGAGCAAGTAGACGCCATGATTGCTGGTGGTGATGTGAAAAATAAACGTAAATGGAAATATTATACCGATGAAGTGGAGACATCTGCAAAGCGAAAGCGTAAACGTGAGTTGGAGCAGAAGAAACATGGATTCGAACCCAGTACCCTCGCCCAGAAGTATCTTGCAACTTATTCATTACAGAAGAATAATATAGCATGTAGTGTGTATAAGCATAATGGTAAATGGTTTCTCGGACCCAAGGAAATTAAGTTTCTGCCTAGCGAAATTATACGAGTGAACAATTACATAACCCATGGGAGTCGAGGGCTATGTGAGTTGTTATTTTGCGTTGAACCTAAATAATTTACTGAAGAAGATTTAAAAGAATATAGGAAATTACTCGAACTTACTGATTACCAAAATAACGACTCTGAGTACAGAACTGATGAAGGTGACGAATGTAATGGTCCCGACACGTGTACCAATAGTGATAAAGAACGTAATTATGATGACGTCCCTATCTTTAATTACTATGATAAATGAAATGAACATAAATTCAGAAATGTATCGTGAATATTCTTCGAAGAAAGTCGTGAAGTACAGTTACTTATTTTCTGAAGATCCCAATGAATTGGTTGAAAGACTGCAGATGTTGGTTCCATTACAAAGAAATATATATAATTATGTAAGGGAAGAGATAATTTTAATAATAGCAGAACTCAAGGAAAGAGGTTATATTGAATTATTCTGTAACAAAATGCAAATATTTTTAATGTTATTTAATACGTTAATATCCGAATAAAGATTTCAATGCTCTGCTGGCTATGGTTGGACTGCCAGTATGCAATTTCCTTTTAATGTTTACTTTTTTGAAAAGTTGTGACAAATCTTCTTATATCTCAGTTATTATGTATGTATGTATGTGATAATAAGTTGGCTACAGCTGTTAGTACTGCATCAATATTATACAGATGTTGGTAAATAAATATTAAATTCTAAAGAAACATGAATTTTTAAGACTCAGCACCGAGACGTTTACACCTGAAAATTGTCACTCGCAAAAAGACAGGTTGTAGAAATGAATTTTGAAATAAATGTACTCAAGTAAATAGACTCTTAAAGCTATTCATAAACACATCTCCTCTCCTCCTCTTCCTCCACCTCCTCTTTAGACATTCCTTACGTGCAAAATATCGCCTCCTCCTGGTCCCTTTAAAAAAAAAATATATATATATATATATATCTTGCACTTCAAGTACAGTATTTAAATGCCAACTCTGCCAGAGGCAGTTTACTCGGAGTGATATTTTAAAGAGACATTCTAAAATATACAGCACTGATTTTGTACACAGACAGGATGAGAAGAAAAGAATACCCCAACTTGGAAGGTTTATAATATGAAAACCAAACCACCTACAACCTTGATTGACCAATCAAATGAACCGTCGAACTGTGAAGTTTTTTTTACCATACATTTATAAATGTTCAATGTGACCACCACGAGTGGCCCCAACGACTTCTACGTGATAAACAAACTAATTCGACACTCTTGTCAGCATGTCCGGTGTTAATGTTTGGATAGCGTCCGTAATTCTCGTTTTGAGGTGGTCAATGTTAGCTAGCAATGGTGGACGAAACACTTGGTCCTTTATGTACCCCCATAGAATTCTTGGGGGCCAGTGATGAAGAGCCTGGTCACCAGCTGCTCCTCGATCAATCCAGCGTTGCGGCAACGTCTCGTTCACGTATCCGCGAACAGCTAGGTGCCAATGGGGTGGCGCACCATCCTGCTGGAAAATGAAGTCCCCCGCCGCCTCTTCTAACTGAGGAAACAACCACTCTGTAAGCATGTCGAAATATGGGATTCCAGTAACAGTGGGCTCGTGAAAAAGGAAAGGGCTGAAAACAGTGTCTTTGGATACAACGCAAAACCCGTTCACTTTGGGGGAAGCGCGCTCGTGTTCGGTGGTTTCATGTGGAGGCTCCTGACCCCATATCCGCACGTTGTGCCGGTTCACCTTACCATTTGCATGGAACGTCACTTCATCGCTAAAAACCAGCCTAGACATGCAGGCATCGTCTACCTCGTTCTGGGCAAGGAAACATCAGACCGTCCCCTTCACACTGACGTGTCGAATGCGAGCTCGCTACCCCCTCGCCACCTCACAGCGAGAGTTACGAACGCCATGTGACTCGGCTGGTCCTGCCGCGACCTGCTTGGGTCTGCCACGTCATCCTGGCGCCTGACGCATCTCTCGAGCAGAGTGTGTGTCATCCCCTCGACTCGCCGAGACCTGCACGCCTCCCACGTCATCGGCTGACCACCTGGCTCCCTTACAGATTCTCGAGGCATCAGTTTATCACGAAACGTCGGACGAGGCGGTCGCGTCCCCCTGCCAGTGCTGGAGCTGAAGAATCGTATTTTTTAAAGTACTATTGTCCCAGAGTTTCCACCCCACTCTTCGGGAGGACTATTTGGTATCTCGATTTTGTGGTTGTGTCTACTTGCTGTGCGACAAGAACTGCAGCATCCTGCTGGAGCCTGCGTTGCAAGTGCGTGGTGTCTGTGCGATGCAAGTCATTTTTTATTACTTGTAAATATGTAGATAAATTTTTTTTTTAATCTGTGTGGTTGAGAGACATAATTTCAACACAGTTTTTTTTTCGATTCGATAAACTGTGGGTAAAAGTTTCTACCAATATTTTATTTTTCTTTAATATTTTGTTAGGTTCATGTTGGTAAATAATTACTATTATTTGATCCACGCTCGTGTTTTCATTTTGCACTTGTATACCTTTGATGGTTTACGTGCGAAATTTATTTTATAATTTAAAATGCGCGACAAAAAGTGGAACGCAGGCGACTAAATGTATAACCTCATAATTTTTTTCCTTGCACTTTTAATTGGCAATATAAATTATTTTATCTCAATAAACATATACAGACCTTACGCGTAACAATTTTTCCACATTACAAAAGACATATGAAAATATTACAAATATAGCGGAAAGTTGATCATATGGGAGATGACGTCATAGGGGTTCCCAACCCTATGACGTCATTCAAGATGGTAGTGGTGACGTCATACAATATGGCGGCTGTGTCCCAGTGTCCCCCACACACCACATTTTCTTTCGGGGGAACTATTTCCACCTACTCTCAAGTTAAAGATTACTCATGAATTCTACTTTTTTTTCCCCACGTCGAATATTTATTCACTCCAATGTTTTCATTGCTTCGAAACTATTTCTGACTTCCAGCAATTTTCTTATTTCATAAAGTAACAGTGCGTGCCCTGTTCGTTTACGTTCGAAGCCACTCAACTAAAATTACGGCTATATTCAGCAAAGCGATATCTCTTTACTCGATTGCTACGTGTCGTGTAAATGAAACCACCGCAATTTTTATGGCAGTCTTGCATTGCATTCAACTTTTACTCGTAAAAATGTTGGCAATTGTATTTTATGAAATTTTATTACGCTACCGGAGCAACATTGTTTTATTTGTGCGACCTTCCAATGACTTGGGTGTCGATACAGCCATTCAAATATCAGTTGCTTCAGTTTTTAAACTTCTTAAGTCAATCAATTAATTTGAATTTTTTTCTAGAATAGCAGTTTATGTCTAATTACCTTTCTTGTTAGGGGGGGGGGCAGTGCTTTATGAAAACAAAGATGAGAATCACAGCAGGGCACTATCATGGAGGTTATTTGATGTAATATTTTAAATATCATGTTTTCTCTTGTACATTGTATTGGTTCCTGTAAAGAAAATTATTTGGGTGAAGGTAGTCTCGAAGGGTATTTCACTTCGAACTGTTCAAACTATGCGACTACATTATGGAGTGGAGAGATTTGGGCGACTCTTAACAAGGAGGTCTTGAGAGCCGATGAGGGTGGAGTGAGGTCAGTATGGAGCAACACTGGAATGCAAGGGTGGGGAAGCGGGAGATCCCCGAGAAAACCCGCTGACCAGCGGCATCGTCCAGCACGATTCCCACATGCGAAAATCCGGGAGCGACCCCGCCAGGAATCGAACCCGGTTCGCCTGTGTGAGAGGCGAGTAGTCTAACCACTACATCACCGTGGCCCCTGATAACACAATGGTCGGAATAGTTCTCTTCTTTTCGCTCGGCGCTGCACTCTTTGTTTTCTCTGCAGTGTTAGTTTCGTGCTTTGTTGCGATGCGTGTAAACATACAGCATTGTGCAAGACAGGTTCTAGTCCCAACCTCACAGTTGTCGGGCGTATTGCGTAGGCTGTTTCACAAGTGTTTGTCGCCGTTTTCTAAGTGTTTTATTTACACTTTTCCCGGCATGACCTCTTTTTGGTCAAGTACTGACGTGTATATGAAAGAAACAACGCCAGTCTGTTCATATGGAGAGAAATCGCCAAAAGGGAGTGGGGAAGCACAAAATGAATAAAAATTTAGAAAAATTATGCAGGAAACTGAAAATAAAGGAATATAAAAATTCACATAAAGGATTAATGCCAAAAAATAGTGTTATACGGTTATATCCAGTCAGAAAAAATTACGAATTTTGTACTTTTGATATATATTATTACATGTCTGTGAAAGTAAAATTACTAAAACATATATTTGATTAAAAGATGTGTAACAAGTGGTATTTTTAGGAGCACGTAATTAAAAATAGTTTATTTATTTGCGGCGTTTAGCAGACTTTATTAAATTATTTAGTTGTAAATTGTTGGTAAAGTATAACTAATGAACGTAAAATGGAGCACTCCTTTGTAGTTGTTTGTGTTCTGTGCGTGCTCTATGAGGAATGGTTCACTTCCCTGCGTGGTGTGCTGAGCAAGCGTTTACAGCCACACTTCATACAATTAAGACTTATACTATTTTATAAAAAATTACTGAATATTCCTATGTTTTGTACAAAAAAATGTTTGATAAATTAATTTTCCAATGTTAATGCATTTGTAACATTTTAAGATCGTAAATGCTATAAATATTAGTACTTGTTAAATCTTTCCTAAAATCAGAGCCTGTTTTGTTGGTTTGTATTGGTAGACTGTTATTTAACTGTGAAAAACATTCTGTAGTTTTGCCACCAACTTTGGTGTTTAGATGACTTGGGGTCATTAAACTTATTTTAATTAACAGGGGACTCTCTATTTGTCCATTTTCAAAATAACGAATATTATTTAAAACGATATTCCAGTTAATATTAGTATTCCATTTAAACTTTTTTCCTTTGAATCACAGTTAAATTATATATATACACGCACACATAAATATTTGATATATAGCTATAAAACTCATTCACAAAAATTTTCCATTTAAAAAGTTACGAAGAGTAAAAAATATATATTTATTCTTGCGGCATGAAATATCAACGCAGATTTTGGGTTTCTTAAAACACTATGTGTCTCATAGTCAAGATGTAACAATTATTAATAATAAAAATATAAAATTATTTTTATCTGAAAATGAAATCTCACCCGCAAAACTTCAAGGGGAAGATAACGCGAGGGAAGAACTTTTAAATTTTCCAAAGAAAGAGATTCGTATTTTCAGTTATATAACTTACAGACATGGGCGCGACTAGACATTTCCATTAAGGCGATGTCGGA
>NQII01000921.1:424921-453356 GCA_002778355.1 Clitarchus hookeri | reverse complement strand
CACTAAATTATATGTAATGTAGGCCAAAATGAGAATTGAATACATTGTATGCAAATATCTATGTACACATATGCAAACGTGATTTTTGAGTACCATCAAAAGTTCTTTGAACTCTCCTTACCTGCAGTTCAGACGGAAGTCATTTGTTAAATTAACGTTGCCATGGGGCTTATTACTTAATTCATGCTTCAATGAAGCTAAACTGTGAAATTATTAGAAAATTAAATATGTTACAAATCTGCTCATTCTTACAATTAGATGCATTTAAAAAAAGACATAATTTTATAGATGTTGGCATAACAGTTTTAATTGAACGTTAAGACGTGGGACTACTTCACAACCATGGTTGCCAACTCCACAGGGCGCACGCCACTTAGTGCGCCCGTTAAAACACACGCTGCGAGGAGCAGTGATGTTTTTCAAAGGTTGCTTTCAAAAGTGCTCATTTGATAGTGAACAGCGTTATTGACACTATGGAGCCGCGAGCTACTGATAGCACCACAGCTGCCGGCGTGTGAAGTCACTGAAACTAAGAGTTGTGTGTGCCCGGGGCAGGGACGGGGGATTATAACGTTTCAGGGCTAAGCCCCACACGCCTACAAGGAAGGGAAGTCACGCAAGGAGACATACATCGCGACAGCGGGGGATTGGACTGCCATGGCCAACTTCCGGCCGTGGAACCGTCGAGAGGTGTTGCATCCGGCGATGTGGAGGTAGTGCGCGCGCAGACTGACGCCATGCCGAGAACATTAGTCTCCTTGTGATCAGTCGCACAACTGCCGACGATCGCCTAATGTTTCTGTAACAGTTTGTACAGAGCCGGACCGTCACTAATGTATGGTACCGCCGGCCGGGCCGTGCCTGCGGCTCATGCGCGGACATCTTGGGGACGCGAGCTGCCAGCACGTGAGGTGCTCTCTGTAATTGCGCAGCTAGAAGCCGTCTGTCAGTTATTTGTAGAGCTCCGAGTATTTCGCGAGTTCATTTTGTGGCGAGATAGAGTTGGAAAACTTGCTCTTGCGTTGTGCAGGGGCCGCGGTGATGTAGTGGTTATACTTCTCGCCTCCCAAGAAGGCGGCCCCGCTCCGCATGTGGGTAACGTGCCGGACGATGCTGCTGGTCGGCGGGTTTCTCCCGCTCTTGCATTCCTCGCTTCACCCTCTCAAGACGTCGATGTTCAGAGCCGCCTAAATCTCTCCTCTCTCTCATATTGGACCACCGCGCCGTTCACCAGGCCCGCCCTGTGTGACTGGATTGCGAGCCAGTCATGTACGCGACCAATGGTCTAGCGGTGTTCTGAGCGAAGCAGTGCAATGATTTTTGTACTTTATTTGCGATTTCTTCACACTTTTTGAATCAAACTTTTGGAAAATTACCCTGTGTAATATGTGTTTGATTATTTCCTCAAAATGTAATATATCACAAGTATTTTTTTTCAATCTCTGACAACATAGAAGTATTTTTTTTTTAAATTTGAACTTTTAATTATGTTTAATCTGTACACTATAAAATTTAATTTAAAATTAATATGAATAAATACAGGGAGAAAATAGATGTGTAGGTAATGCCTAGTAATAAATAGTTCTTGCGTAAAGTGAGTGCGCACGAATGCGGTGCGTTGTCCTTTCGGTGTAATTTTCTAGACTTGATTAAGCTCAGTTTTCACGAGGCGGAGGAATATCCTGAAAGTAGAACTGAAGCAGGGCTTCAGAAATGTTGGAAGTAACCTTAAATGGACTATAATGGAGCAGCTGTTAGTAAACCAACAATACTGTCTCGAGTGTGCAGAAGGGTTTGAACCCTGGCCTGCTGCCAAGTGAATTCGCGAAATACTCGTAGCTGTAGTTGTTAAATATAATAAATATTAACAACTCGTACCTCCTTTAATATTATATTTTAATAAAGACAAACCTTATGACAAATTAGTACTCCTTTGTGTTTATAGTCACACGACAGGAAAGTAAAAACCTCCTGCACTTTATTGTAGTTGTTAGCGTGCATTGGAGTCAACTTCAGACAGTATCAAGGTGCAAGTATTTATGGCTATTCATGAACAATACCAGTTAAACTATTCACAAATACGTACGCAGTACGCAGTGTTTAGATGTCTTGCAGGTGTTCACTAATATCTCGAGAAATTTGTAGCAAATAAGAAATAAATAAATACAACCATTATTAGTTTTAATGGAAGTGCAGTCGTTTTCTTATTTACTTTAAGCAACGCTAAACATATTTTACAGCATGAGAAGAATTGTACATTTGGGAATTCTTTAGTGACTACAATTGGCCATGGTAATGATATTGAGTGAAGAGATTTGGGCGGCTCTTAACAGCGAGGTCTTGAGAGCCGTTGAGGGAGGTTGAGGTATGTATGAAGCAGCGCCGGAATGAAAGGGCGGGGAAAATGGGAGATCCCCGTGAAAAACCGCCTGCACGATTCCCACATGCGAAAATCTGGGTCACTCCCGGATTTTCGCATGTGATTAAACCCGGTTTGCGTAGGTGGGAGGCTCAGTTGCCGCGGCCCCTTAGTAATGAGAATACAATGGCAATTGTCAACTTGATATTTTCAAGTTTAAAAATTTTTTAGAATAGTAAATAACAAATTGGAATTCATGATTTTCTTCTAAAAATTAAATACTTGTAAAAAAACTGCATAAAAAAGTTTTGTGGGAAACTTAATTCACCTACAATATACAGCAATTTTTAGAAAATATTTTGTAATGCCATGGATACAACGATGGAATTTTGAAATTTTTAACTAATTTAACTATGCACCTAAGTTAACTTACTTGGTAAATAATCCTGATCTTATTTTAGAACAAAATATTTTAAAAGGAACATATTCGCGACTACTCCATGTTCACATTGCATTAACTGATCCGTATGATGATCTTTAGTGTGTATTTAGTCTGACTTTATATATGTTCAAGTTTTGACATGGAGTCAATGTGTTGAAAATGAGGCCATTTAAGATTTTCTAAATAAGCAATTCTTAAAAAACTCTCTTACACGCATTAATGTTCGAATTATACTTTGTTCGGTCTTTCCTCTTTCCTACATATTCTTCCATCGCCCTAACAGTACTTTGTTATCACAATAACTGCACAGAATTTCACCACACGTTTGTTCTAAATGTATGTTTAAAACAATAAACTTGTTTAGCGCACGTTCATGTATCGCACAATCAGAAGTCAAAGTTCAAGGAAGACATGACGACAGTCATTTCAGATCAATCTCTTATCAAATTTTAGTTCATATAGTAACCGATTGTAATAAGTCCGTTGATGGAGTCAAGGCTATCTAATTATATATCTTCACCTATCGTGTTCTGAGCTCTTGGACCAAGATCCATAACCGCTAGAAAGCAACCAGCGGTCGTAAAATTATTTTCTTGGAAATTACTGGGATCGCCATTCGTATTTTACATCGAATTTGTGACGCCGAGACAGATTAATCGGCACGTCAAAATAAACAAAAAATGGGGGTGCGTGTACTTACGTACGCGCGTTAAGAAGTTATACTTCTTAGGCGTGACTTAAAATTAAATTTTCGCACATAACCTCAAATACTTGAAAACACTTTCAAAATTTTATTATACAACGATACGCGCATAACCTCAAATGCTGGTTGCTAAGTAACAGCATGTATTATCTGCTTGATTGCAATGTTCACTGTCGAATTTCGTTACACTGTGCGCGCGCAACTTCCGTTGCACACTCAACTTTTACCCTCAACGCGCCAAAAGAAGTTTAACTTCAAAAACATCGCCTTGTTTTACTAACCTAAAACCCGCGGTTTCCAAGAATTCAGACATAAATTGAACTAGGATGCTTCAGAACTCTTGCGGGCTGCTAACAGTCCGAGTCGTAAATGTATTATTATTGTCTTGGTTGGCTTGTGTCGTCGACATTGGGGTAGTTAGAAACGGAAGCATCTGTTCATACAGAACAGGCATGGAAATGATCACGCCTCTTGCCGAGGAACCATCACCTACTAAAAATAACTTCAGTTAAGTTACTTTAGTTGATAAAGTAACTTCAAAAAAATGTTCGTCACTTTCGAAGTAAATGCAACTGGGCGTTAATTTTAAAGTAACTTTACTGAACTCCGTTATACAGCAGGTGACATTTATAAGTTAGAAATAGGCCTGATTTAGCACGTAACATATTGATACTAAACAAAGTGGTAGAATGTAAAATATTTGTTAAAATATACTGTAAATAACTCTGTTATAAGAATATAAAACTAATAGGAATAACATTAAGAAACACTGGAACCTTACAACTAGAAAACCACTGACTTGGCGTCAACACAGTCATTTTCTTAAATAATATTTCTACGCTAACAATTCGTACAGTCGGTGACGCAGTAAGGCACGTGTGTTTTCCACGAGGGAAATTAATTTTCAACACTTTGATATTTTAGTTTTAAGATGGAAGGGGACGGGGCAGATGGCAGCTTAGGTTTAGGTAACGGTACTAATTCTATGAATGCAGACAGACGTCGAGCGAGCACCTCCTGCTTATTTAACTCGTGATTTATGAAGCTCCACTCACTTCAGCTATTCACGCCGATCCCGAGATGAAACTGCAGTATTGTGAAGCGAAAAGTAACGTAAAAGCAACTTTAGTTTTTTTCTGGGCATCACAATTAATGAGCACTTTAGTTAAGTTACAGGTTTACCTTGCAAATATATGTATCGAGTTACCCCCAAAAAGTTATTTTGAAGTAACTCGTTACTTTCGTTGAGTTACTGACCAACACTGGAATCATCCCATCATTCGCCTGAAGTGAACTCGGAAAACTATGGAGAATTGAAATCAGAATGGCTGAACCGTGAATCGAACCCTGAGTATGCAATGGCGGCATTTGCTGTTAGAACATGACATTACGTGTTATGGACGGGGAACTAATGTTTACAGTTATAAGTAAGCATAAAAAATTTAAAGGACAAATGGGTAAGCATATTTGTGGTTATGTTAGAGTGAATTTAATTCACAGTAAGAAGCGTCTCTGCCAGAAATGAATAAATAGCCTTGAAGATTTAGTTGACTAAATGCTGTTGTGTCACGTGAGTTGAGGTGGTTAGTTGTCATCGTGTGAATTGTGAATCGTTAACACATAAGCGTGGTATCATACGCGCGATTGGCGGTTACTACATCATTGTTAAGTCATATTTTTTTCAATTGTAAACCCACCATAACCTAACGTTGTTTACTTATGTTTTGCTTATGCAAACGGACAAATCGTTATCCTGCAGACAGCAGAAATATAAAGAGTGTTAACCACGCAGCCAAAGAGAAAAGTTTATTCGCAGAGTAACGTTTTGGAAGGCCGCCCTGAGTGGTTAACTAGGTGGTTGGTGTTTGTTGTTGGTTGGTGTTGGTGTTTGTTGTTGTTGGTGTTGGTTGTTGTTGGTTGTTGTTGGTGTTGGTTGTTGTTGGTGTTGGTTTTCAGTTGGTGTGCGACGAGTTGTATGGTGCAATAGTCAGTGTTGCCGTCGGAGTAGATTGTTTCGTGGTTGTGCCAACAGATAGCAGTAAAGTCGTAAGAAAGGTGTAATATTTATTTTGACTTGCTATTGCAAGAATTTGAATTTGTATAATTAAGGAAACAAGAATTTTATTGCTGATATTTAAATTATTTTTAAATAAAGCACACTAAAATATGCTATATTTAAAATATCAAGTTATTTCCTAAAGCTAAGAATTAAATGTACTGAATTTGTATATAATAATAATAATATGAGGGTTATTCGGAAAGTAAGGTCCAAATCGCCGTAGTTAATCGAATGTCGCGCGAACATTGTAACGCGCATGCGCACCGACTCCCGGCATGCCTTGCTCGTCAAACGACGCCATTTGCATTGGTATTGTTGCAGTGTGCTGTTTACAGTGTCAGTTCAAAATGTTTAAAACAATTGATCAGCCCGTCGACTGTGAAATACGGTCAGTGATTCGGTTTTTGACATTAAGGAACGTTTCAGCAGCGGAAGTTCATCGACTGATAAGTCAAGTGTATGGCCCCAATGCGATGAGGGACAGAAAAGTGCGTAAGTGGGTGAGAGCTTTCAAGGACGGACAGGGAAATGCCCACGATGAACCGCGATCGGGCCGACCATCAGTGATCCCAGAAGATTTGGTCACAGCCGTGGACGAAAAGATTCGTGAAAACCGGCGATTCACTATTTCAACTTTAGCATTGAAATTTCCGAATGTGGGTAGAACAACTTTGCACAAAATTGTCTCTGAAAATTTGCAATTTCACAAATTGTGCTCACGTTGGGTTCCCAGGCTGCTTTCTGAGGAACACCAAATGAAAATAATGGCTTTTGCTCTTGATTTTTTGGACCGATATCATAAGGAAGGTGATCAATTTTTAGAGAAGATTGTCACAGATGACGAGGTTCAAGAAGCAGTTACAGACTGGTTATCCTCACAGGCGGCAGACGTCTATGACTTAGGCATACAAAAGCTTGTAGAACGTTATGACAAATGTTTAAACAAATATGGAAACTATGTAGAAAAATAGATAAAGATGTAAGGAATTAAATAAAAAAAGTTTTTGAAAAAATCTGTAATGGTTTATATTTTATACGAAATCGGACCTTACTTTCCGAATAACCCTCGTAATTACATAGAAAACTCAAATTATTAGTCTGAAATCATACAATCGCTTCGTAAAAGCCTGGAAATTTAGAGGGCATACACTCGTATGATTTTCTTTAGCTTTTATGCTATTAGACATGGGATTTTTAACATTAAATATTGCTGGTTGCTGAATAATGGCATGTAATATCAGCTTCATATAAATATCTTTATTTTCACGATTATTTCCCGCCATTTCAAAGCTTTTTCAACTGTCACTCGTTGAGAACCTATAAAACGCTCTCTGATTGGTCGGTCGGTGGTAAGAGTTCAGGGTATCCCAACTCGCTACAACGCCAACCACGTACAATGCCAGCAGGGGCTTCAGAGCTCCGGCTTCCCGTTGCCTCGAACGCGCCAAATACCAACGGGCAGGCGGACCCCGTCATTTCAAAATGAATCGGCGTGTTTACAGCGGCTGTTTGAGTAACGCGCGCGATAGTTGGGAGCGGACCTCTGGAGGGGGGGAGATGACCCGGCGTAGCGGCATCAGCCCACCCGGCGGCGGTGGTGTCGTCATGGCAACAGCCTCTCGATCGCGATGCTCTGGTGCACAGTAGCTTCTGACGAAACATCTCGGGCGGCGTGCATCACCGCTGCTGGCTTGTTTACAGGGAGCCAGCTTGCGACACGCCGGTCCACTTATCAGCGTGCAGATGCTCACGGCCGCGCTGATGGTGCAACTCCATCCGCGCTCTCAGAGGCTCGAACCACACTTCCGCCGACCTGCTTGGCGGGACCAAGCAAGATATATATATATATATATATATATAGTCATAGGCTATTCACGGCTAAGTAAAAACTTTTGAAAGCCCTCTCATTTGGAATAATAGTCAGTAAATATTTTTTATTTTATCCTTAGACGTTAACTCCCGGGTGCGGTGGAATATACACACTGTGTTTATTACTTTCATGGCAATATTTATTTTAAAAAAGTTGTTAATGGATTAAAAAAATTGATGAAAGGAAAAAGTAACTGGGGCCTCAGAAGTGCTCACTTTACCGTGAACAGCCTAAACACATACGTCATCCTCGGGCGGGACCTCTGCGAGAAGGCTATACATGACGGGATGAGGAATTCTATAAAGGGATGTGTGTAACAGAAAAAGGTTCTTTTTCATTTTTGTAATCAAACCTTTGAAATATTACCCCATGGTTGTTTCCTGAACATGCCATGTTTCACAAACGTTTTACACTTCTGTTAACATGCAAGTATCTCGTTTTCGATTAAATTGAACCTTTACTAACATTTTATTTATGAAATATATTATTTATTTAATTATTATTATGAATTATAACAGGAAGAAAATAGGTATGCTGGTAATGCCTGGTAATAAATAGTTTTTATGAATAATATTATTAAACTGAATGCGCACGAATGCGATGCGTTGTCCCTTTGGTGTATTTTTCTAGATTTAGTTGAGCTGCGTTTGCATAAGGCGGAGGAATATCCTGAAAGTAGAACTTAGGCAAGGCTTCAGAAAAGTCTGAAGTAACCGCAAATGTACTATAGGCAGTTGACTCCAAATATTGAATTGACACAATAAAGATCCAGTTGTATAAGTGTTAATTTGGAATCAAAATATAAGAAGGTTTTTATTTAATAGATGGTATTTTTTGCAGTCCACGATTGTTTTTAGAAGCAGGCAAACAGAAATAATACCTCGCGACATTATTACTCTATACGCGAAGCTTACATCTTACGCGATGCGTCGTAATGAGGCATCAAACGACAGAGTTTTACGTATAAGAGAAAGTGTAACGTGATACGTGTCACCTGTAACATGAAGTTATAGTAATACTGCACTTCATCACGATACGTATTATTGTTAGGTTAGCCACCTAATAACAACCATAAATACCTGCTTAACACAATCATTTTAATCACACGACATCAAATAAATATACCGTAAATACAACTATCATTCCATAATTTTCTATCGCACAATACATTCGCCTATTGCTTGCTTTTAATTTAACGGACAAACTCCGTGCGGTGATTCCTTATGCAAAATCAAGTTGGTAATATACAAGACATTGATACCTAAACTGAGTACTGCGGCAGATATAAGCCCCTGCAAATCGAATTTTAAAACAGCATTTTTGCCAGTCATCAGAAACGAAGTGAAATTAAATAACAACTCCCCGAGCATTATTTAATGTTATCGGGACCGTCAACCTAAGAGCAAACCCTCATTAAGACCTCTCCCCGTACTGAAAATAACACGGGGGGCCACCCTCTCATTGCAAACATTTTACCGTCAAGAATTCTGAACGTTTGATGCGGGTTTATTCCGCCGTGTGATACCCGGAAACACTTTCCTTTCCCCCTCCGACCGCGCCTGTTATTTTTATATAATTTCTGGACACTGTAGGTGTATACATGTGGTATACTTACGGTACCTAGCTCGCAGGCAATACTAGGTACATGCGTCTATGGTATACTGCTGCTCCCATCGCATGGACGATTGCCTTCCTATACTTTCACCCCCCCCCCCNTGGGTTAATGAACAGTGGTCGATCACTACTTCACTTTGTAATAAGTATTCATATCTTATTGTTACGAATTTTTAAAGTCAGTGAGCTTGGGCAGGTTCTTTGTGGGACGAGGGTCTTAATTAAATAAAAGAATTAATAATAATTTCGTAATTTATTTACTAACAGTTTAAAAAAACTGTAGACTTAATATATTGACAATAAATAGCTTTCACTTGCTATTCACTGCTATAATAGTTGGTCATTTCACAGAAATTAACACAATCAGTCACTTAAAAAAAAAATTTTGATAAACAGTTTTCTGACACCTGCTGAGTTACGATTAAAATGATGTATTTGATGATTGAAAGTTGTGTTGTCTACAGCCAAGTCTGTATCACTAGTCCGTTCACCCCCGCCTTCTTTCAATTCGGTCTCCCCTGCCTGGAATGTCCTGGAGAGGCCAGAGCACTCCCGCACACAGTCGCACTCTACTTGTCGGGTCGCAGCACTCACGCACTCTCGTCCGTCATCACTGCACATGCACGTCACTGCACACGCACTCGCCAACTGCAGTCGCCACTGGTCCTGCGAGTCCGGGCTGCTGAGGGATGAACATCGTGCTCGTGACTGATCCGACTCCGGGTTCTACCCGCCCCATGGGACCAGCGGAGGCCGAGGACTTCTGCGAGAGAGGCGGGACTGCAGCAGCTCGTCGTGTCCCCAGGTGGCGGATAGGGATCGCCATGCTCTGGGGTGGCTGGGAATACTCGAGCACCAGCCCGCGGGCCAACTGGCCGGTGGGACAGCGCCGTCGTCGTGGACGTCGGGGACCCGGGCGGCTCAGTACGAGTTGGCGAAGCGCATCAGTGGGAGGCAGCTCAACGATCAAGGCGGGGAGGGGGATCTCGATGTGCTGAAACAATGCGAAGTGTAGCGAACCTCACTGCGGGATTCTGCGAGCTGCTAACTGCGGGTGCGTGAGGAATGGCCATGGAATGCGTCGGACCTCGGAAGCTCCCGATGTCAGCCTCCACTCCTGGGCCAGCTGCACTCGCCTCCAGCCTGGTAGGTCCTGGATGACCCGCCGAGCCAGTGCTCACCCCAGACCGACGGACTACTTTGAAGGAAGAGGGAGGGGGTGGCTCCCCACGCAATGGCTCCCCGCCTTCACCCACGGCGTGGAGATCCTGATGTCAGCGCGGAAGAGTGAAGATGGAGTAGGTGCCGTGACTGAGCTGCCTGGTTCGCCGACTTCCGCGACGAGAAGCAGGGGGCCCTGCATTCAACAGCTGCTGTCAATATTGTTGTGCAGGTGCGCCTGCACAGAAATACTGACAGCTGTCTCCCCTCAAGGACGCTTGCGCCCACAGCCCCGCCTCTTTCTCTTCTAGATTTTCAACTCCACATTAAAGAGCATGGAATCCACACCTGCTGCCTCCTGTAGCATTTTTTAATGCATGAACGAGTTTTGAACTTCTTTCCTGTCGAGAGGGTTTTTACGGTGTCTGTGCCGGTTTTTCCCCTCTCCCTTCTTAGAAATAGCTCAGCTATTACACACTCAGGGATGCAGTCGCCTCCTTTCCTAAAATCCCTCTCATGTAGGCGTATGAGGCTTAGCCCTGAGACGCAACACAGTCCAGACCTACCCCCGGACAACACTTAACACTTAGTTATTAGGGTAGTTAGTATTTAAAAAAAACCACTGCTCCTCTTCTTTCTTCATCGCTCGTCGCACTTTGCCATGGCTGCCACAAAGACTGCCAACCCTGCGGCTGCGGGGTGTTTACAGTGGCAGGCGTGCTGGTCTAGAATCTTCTTCACACGTCGGGTTGCGCCGAGGGAGGAGATCACCTCTCTGGTGATCATTCAGTAGTCCGCCGTCACTGACTACTCCAGAAGGGCGTTGGAGGGGGGGGAGGTTCCGTCGGGAAAAGCATACATATTTGTATATTAAAAACTACTTATATTTCCTTGGAAATGTTATTAAAATTTCAAAAGTAAAATTTACATTCCGTAGAGCAAAAACTAATCTCGGTTTGTAAAACATTGTGGCAATTGTAATTATGTGTAATGTGTTGTGGTTTTCAAATTTTTGTAAATTTTGCAATTTATAATATTTAGTTCAAGGGCGTTTTCACATATTACATTGTCTTTGCAAGCAAAATTGTATGTAACTCGTGTAGTTTAAAACCTTGGCCAGTTTGAAAATAAGTATTTTTACATCAATGCATAACATCATTCACAAACATAAAACGCACAGTAAGAGGAAGCGGTGGGGGGATCAGAGAATGATAAAATTGAATTGAACACTAATATGTTCCAAGGAGCTCCTAAGAACGGTTCCATAAAAAAAAAAAAGAATCATTGCTTATAACAATTTAATGACACTACAGTACACACTGGCATGCAGGCTTTCAGTTAAGTTAGTAGCAAAATAATAATAATAATAAATAGTTCTAAGACTTGACGTTGTATTGCGAGCACAATGTTTATATTTATGGCCACTGAAACTAGTATGTATAGTTGTATACACACTGCAGTAATAATTTACGTACCAGTAACACATTTAGATTTCTAAGTTCCACAGTTTCTCTTGGATGGTGCTTGAATAAAGCAATAAAGCGACCAGGTCCATGGAATTGAGAATTTGGCATACATCAAAAAAGATACGACATGACAAAAAGTAGATCCTAAGCAAAGTTTTCAAAAGTGATTAAGTAAAGCTAGTTCCACGATACAGCGACGCATTGGGCGGCGACGAGCTATACCTGCCGCCTGAGATGGTGCTGCCATCTACTTCAAGGGTGGAAATTACATTTGTAGACCTCGCGAATGTAACAAAAGACACGCGAAAAACATCGACACTCTGTGTTTCAAGTGGGTAGAAGATAAACAAACAAAGCCGTATGAACGCGATGTGCGTTGAAAACTACGCAGCAACATATCGCGAGTACGAGAGACAAATAAGACGAAGGATAATTATTTTGATGTCGTTAATAGACGATTTTTATAACATTGCCCTTTGTTTACAAGAAGCCTTGTCTTCTATTTTATACATCTATGCAGCAACAATAAAAATACAAATACAAATTCGTGGGCCTAAACGCACTTGTTCTACATAACGTAAATAGTTGTTCTTACAACTCACGTCAACAAAAACTTGTTCATCTTCTCCGTCGTCCTAATGTTGTTGTTATGGGTGCATGTGAAGACGATGTGCTGGTGGTCTCCATGGTCGAAGATAGCGAATGAAGGTTTTTTTCCCTTTCTTGTGAGTTTTGAGCGGATGGTGTTGATAGTGACCCCTGGGTCTCGGAGGATGAGGGTGAAATGGTTTTCTTGTCGAAAATCCCCTCCTTGCTGCTCTCTACAAGTGTCAGGTTGTTCATCTGCTCCCACGGTGGATTCTCTGGGGCTAGTGTGATTTCTCGAGGGTAGTCTAGAATCTTTGCTAGT
This sequence comes from Clitarchus hookeri, assembly GCA_002778355.1. Classification (NCBI taxonomy): domain Eukaryota; kingdom Metazoa; phylum Arthropoda; class Insecta; order Phasmatodea; family Phasmatidae; genus Clitarchus; species Clitarchus hookeri. The sequence goes on along the minus strand of NQII01000921.1, from coordinate 440,772 downwards.
AGTAGTTGATGTAGTGTTTCTGTGTCCTCTACATGGAAATGAAATGGACGCTCCGTCGCATTCTGCGTTTGTATCCATAGTTTGTTTATGTTGTATGGTTTGAGGTGTGGAATTATTCCCGCTATTATATTGAGTCGATGTCGACGGCTGCTGATATTTGTAATGTTCAAATAAATTTTGTTCTTGTTGTACTTGTCTAATAGAATTTGCACATGAGAGGTTAGGTCTTTTAGAGGTTCCGGATGCGTTTGGTGATGCAAGTCCGTCACTAGGTGGTGAAGTTCCGCATATTGAGGGAGAGCTTGGTTTTGAGCTGGTTTTTGTAGTTCTATCACGTATCTCCGGGGGGCTACTGAAAATGTGAAGCCTCTTTCGTTCGTTATTTTCGGGTTGTTCTCTTTGGTCAGAGATTGGCTTGCCCATTTCCATACCATTTTGAACAATGAAAGGAACACAGTTTTCTAGACTAGTTTGCTTTTTGTACTCACATTTATGTTGATGCGATGTGTCGAAAATCAATTTTCTTTTCACTTGCTGCAGACGTTCAGTCGTAGCTGATGGTGATTCTGGTGAGCTTTTCTCTTCGCTGGGTGAAGGTAAAGGTGTTGTATTCAATTCAATTATGTTTTCTTCACAATGTAGGTTTTCTTCTACTTGTGTATTTCGCTCTTCTGGTCTCTCTGGTGTGTCGATTCCTAAGTCTATATCGTAGCTGTGAACACACTGCGAGTCTGTGCCGAAACAAATAATACAGTCGCACTCTGCGTATGCATGTGAGCAAGGTCCGTGCAGTTGGCAGAGTAACATTTTCGAGGTATAGCTGCTGTCCTTTATATATGGTTTTCAAGGTGGTTATCAGTTGGGTGTTTCCTGTCGTGACTTGAAGGTAATATTCGTTTCCTTGTTATGTAGACCCGTTGACCTTGGTTGCTTGGGAGAATATTAACACATCACATCTTGATATCCGTGTTCGTTTCCTTGTTCTGTAAACCGGTTGACCTTGGTTGTTTGTGTGAATATTGGTATATCACATCTTATGTTTTTTTGTATTGTTGCTATCAATCCTTATATATTGTTGCGTCATATCTTCATCATATAAAAAAGTATTGTACTACATCACTCCTATACATCTTCTCGTACAAAGCACTCACACTCTCGGTCGCCTGCCGAAACTAGTAGTTTCGATGTCCCACCAAGGGGAACCGGGCTCAATCCCCGGCCGAATCACTCCCGGACGATGCCGCCCTTGCATTCCGGCGCCAATCCATTCGCACTTAATTCCTTCCTCGTCGTCTCTCAAGACCTCGATGTTAGGAGCTGCCCAAATCTCTACTCAGGTCTATCGCCGACAACCTCGACGCCAGAGTTCCGCACAACGCACTCACCCTGCTCGAGACCGCTGCCTCGTCCTGATTGGCTACAGCTCATCGCTGTATTGCGGAGCCAGCTTACGAGTGGACAACCCGTGGTTGTACGAAGGCCAGTTCGCTCAAATACCAACTATTTTAACAATGTCGTATGCAACGGTTTTACAGTTTGCTTTGCAGTCAATTGAAACATTTTGCAATAAGCGTTGGAAATATATTACTGCCCATAACTGCACGCATTTTAAACATCACACTGGGGTGCTTGCTCCCAGTAAAGTTGGCAAGAGAAAGGGAAAGTAGTTCCATTAACGTTTATTAATTTATTTACTCATTCGTTTTTTCATTTATTGATAGTTCATTGAGCATTTGAATGCTATAAAACTCGTCAGTGGATATACCTACATAGTAAACATATAGAAAACATACATATTATAATAATATAACAAATTTATTAAATTACAACCTAGTACAGTACATCACATAACGGGCTTATATAGAAATTGCATAAGCGTATGCAATTACTATTACAGTTAATTTCCAGGTTTCAGTGGGATTCAATGAAACACACATAGAACAATAAGTACAAATAGACATACATAAAATAATAACATAGCAAGATACTTAAAATTTCTTATTCAAATTGTAATCCTTCAATTTGTGTATTCCAAATATATTTTATTAGTTTTTTACATGTTTTATGCACCGCGATGTCCAAGCTTTGTGGTCCTTAGTGTCTTGTAAATCACCCTGATGAGCTAAAGTGAACGTGTTTAAGTTTCTTGACAGTAAATGGTTGAACGATATTTCGCGAGAGCATTTTGTGCGCACAAAGTCTTCATCCCATGTGTCGGTAGATTTTTATCAGCTTTGTAGCTCTAAGTAGAAAATATAATATCAAGAATATTGCAGTATGTTTCGTGTTTGTATAATAGCATGAGAAACAATAAAGGATAACTTATTAGGCCTAGATTGGAGCTTAATTGTTACATGCACCTTAGATAAAGGCTATTTTCCCCAGTATTTTGTATTAAAAAAGAAATTGCATTGATATTAAACAAATTTACAAAAAAAAATATTCAAACATTTTCCTTTATTTGGTTTAATTTCAAAAGTAATCGGTATATAATACACAGAGAGCTTCATTCCAAACAGATTGTAGTTACAAGTTTATTTGTATAATTCCTTTAGTTGTTAATATAAAAATTGCCACGTGACTAATAAACACAATGTATAATGCGGAATGGCTTACAACTAGTTGGTTTATTCAGATAATGCATCTCTAAGTAATGTTTTTTAACATGTATATTTCCTTGTTCACAAATGGTAACAAGTGAAAAAACACCTGAAACTTGGTATTCTGTACTGCGTATTTACATTTCCCTCGCCGCTACGTATTCCACAACGACTTCGAGCAGCGATTGTCTTGCCTACCGCTAGTGACGTCACATAGAGGTTCTTGTAGTCTCTCTGGCAAAGCCTTAACGCCTTCGATAGCCCAGTTAGTTAAGCAAATAGTTGTTGAGCTACGAGTGCACAGGCCCACTTTATCTGCTGTTTACAAAAGATATTCAAAACCAACTACAAAGGAGATGGAGACAAAACTTTCCTCTTTGCTAGTATTGCATCACGAAACCCTACACCCTTCGCTTAACAGCATCCACTATAATTGAGGGGCTACTTGAGGGACAGGACACTGCATTGCGATTAAACCACATGCTTGAAAGCAAGCATTAAGTTGTAATGCTACATATTGTAACAATGAAGGGGTGGCCTTGTCCGTGGACGTGCATGATAAAATGGTGAAACTTGTCCGCCATCTTGTGACACCCACAACATTGGAAACCTAACCTGTCAAAATTAAAAGACACACTTGTATCGAAACGTGTTGATATTTAGCTTCGTTAGTTGTTATTTGTTTAAAAACTTTCCAATTTTACTTGCATTATATACACAAACCTGCCTGAACATCTTCAATCATTTGGGTGTCACAATACGGCGATGGACGAAAATGCAGCCTGAATGACATCATAACATGTCATTTCCTGTTACTCCTGCATGGTTACTGGACGCCTGAGGGGCGTATTCCAGTTCGTGAGGATGGGGGTGTTAATAAAAATAAAAATAAACTAAATTCGATTGTTCATTTATTTAGACAGATATTACTACTTACAACATTGAACTATCTATCTCCATTATGACTGGTGTTATTCTCAGTGAGCGCAATATTCAATGTTTTGTGCATATTTTTTTGACTTCTCTTTGTTGTATTACTGTGTCAAGTTACAAATAATAAATATTGTGGCCTGAAAAGAAAAGATAATTTAAAATGAATAACTACGTAGTGAGGGTGGGCGTGCGATGCTTGGCGGAACTCCTTGAGCGCCGCTTACTTCCTCTGGGCCCGTGGCGTCTACTTGGAATGTATCGACGCCAGGCGAGTCGACGTCTTTTTGTTTGGCACAGAGCGTGGCAAACATTACTTTACCTTTAAAGTGCAATGAAAGTATTTTTGATTGTTTGTATCAAAATCAGATAGGTAATTAATGTGATACTCTTGACACATTAGCAGTGATCATTAATGAATTCTGAGTTACGCGAAGACACATTACCCTTTTGCATGCTGACATTGACAAAACACAAAATTTCATACTCTTTGTACGAAAATAAAACACTCGAAACATAAAATAGCCTTGATAATAAAATATTTAAACTATTTTCAAATACTACACAAACACAAGCCATTCATTTGGTGTGTGAAAACTGTAGTTTTATTGCAGGATCGATACGTGGAAGATCGAGAATTCAACGATAAATAAAAAATATTCAGTGCAGAAAATCCAGAAATATTAACCAAATCAGTAAAATTTGCTGTCGTTCGAATAAGAAAATTAGTTGAAATAGACGTGGATACTAAATCGCCTCTCAAAAATTAAATCAAAATTGATAATTTACGTGAGAAATTAAAATTCAACTGGCTCATAGTATAAACAGAAATTAATCTTGTTATAATGTTCATGGTTTTGCGCGGCTACAGAACAAAAGATCTTATCTGCTGGCTTCTCGTTGATGTCCGGCCAAATAGTTACGCCCTTCATTAATTTCAGAAAATAATCTAAATTACCAAAAACGCTCTCTTGAAAATTCAAGTTAATTTGACAATCCAAACTGTTCAAAATGATTGCAGTGAACATACGTAACAGTTCTTTAAAATTGCAGTGCCATACCTGATGTAGGGTATACTTATCCAGTACTGGTGGAGACGGCAGCTCACGTAGTTTTGCGTAGCATTTCAAAACTACCGCAATGCGCATCACGCCCCTCATATACAAACACACTAGGCACCTCTCCTATACCTTTCCTAACATTATAATGGGCGGTGAGTGTACAATTAAATGAATTCTTGCAGAACAAAAGTTACGATATACCTCTGTCCATAGCGTCTAGGGAGAGAGTGTCAATCACAAAGGGTTCACACGGTGACGCTTATTAAAAACGGGAAATTCAAAGATAGTAGTGACTTCCTGAAACGTGGCACTTATCTCAGCAGAACTGTAATTAAATGCATTCCTCCGTGGCGAAACATGCTTGATTAAGCCAGGTAAAGTGCAAAGATGAAATTGTGACAAAACAATTAACAATCCCAATAATAATTGAGCTCAGTTCACGTAGCAAAATAAAAGAAAAGAAGTACAACTGTCAAAATACCTCAAATGTAAACAAACTAAATAAATAAAAGAATTTTGAGGTGATGTCCTGAATTACAATTCTAGCTATACCTGAGGGCAGGGGCTTTAAAATTACATTCAAAATAAATAAACATTCAACTCAAAACAAAACTAAAACATAAACAAATGGCTTTAAATGCTGAGATCGCTAATAGATTTAGTCTCCTCCACTAAGTTGTCAAAATACAATTTAGGTGTATTTTTGACAGTTTACAAAATTTCAATAGTATTTAAAGTTTGCATTTAGGTTTAGTAATTGCTATACAGTATATATTGTTGTTCATTTGAAATTATAAGTACCAATAGTCGGAAACAAAAGTATGACCCACACAACACATTATTAAAACAATCTTCATTAAGAACTTGAAACATAAAATTCAATAACATACATTACTCTGATAATTATTACGGCTTGATTTATGAGTTCAACTGGAACAGAACCAGAAACACTGGAACATCATTACCAGTGGTGGTGACGGCTTTTATTTTGAAAGCGATGTCAATTTGGCTGTAATGGCTCCCAAGATGTGTCGCCTCTTCCGCCGGAAGTGCAGGAGCAAAGTGAACGGCAAGGAACTGACAACAGACAGTCATCGCCATGTTGTCTCGGTTCGTGTCGCGGGGTGGTCGTGGAATCTCGTTGCCGTGTGCTTCTCTCTTCTGTGACGAACTCGGTGAAGTATACTGGATCAATAACTGGTAACAACACTCATCACTGCAGAACGTTCTTAGAGCGTATAAACAAATTATCAATGCTTTCATTATTAAAACCAGCTTCACTTGTACGAGGGCGTGTAGCACAATACAGTCTTTGGTACGCTAACGTTCAAGTACTATATAAGTGTTTGTTTTCTGTAGCCTTTACTTTACCACTGAAACGAAGTTTCATAATTACGTGTTCACAATAGCACTTTCCAGTTTCTTGAAGTTCACTAGCATAAATGCTCGCATAGGCGTCTATCTCACTGACTACCATACTGTTGATAACTTTAGAGGGTAATTTAGGTAATGTAAAATCATATCTTAGCACACTGTCCTAACAATACAACTCGCTTAAGTTACGTATCAGATGACCCTATGAGCTTCAAATGGAATTGAGTTGTTTCAGGATCTGTAACTCCATAGTTCTGAAAATCTCTAAATATTCTCTTAAAATTTTCATTCAATAATCAATCATTATTTGCACATTCTAACTTCTTTCAAATCTCGTGAAAACGTAATAATCAATCAACAATTGAATCAAGAAAATTATTTACAATGAACGACGTAATAAGATTTACATACTATATACACAACTTTTCAACAATACATTGTGGTAAAAAAAACAAGTGTAAAAACTCGTCGCTTGTACAACAGCAAATTCTGAGGAGAGATATGTAAGAAGACAGCGTCCCACGTGAATAAATAAAGATTAAGCCCTTGTTCCAGTTGGATTTATCATCAGATCTGTAAGTACCAAACGACTCACCCGCAGACGTGGTTAGGAGTGTATTCGTGTGTCACTAGTGTGTGTGTCATTGATCTCATATCTGCGCGCAGCTGTTTGACCTTACATAACGTGCGTAGGAGTGAAACCAGTGTGATGGCAAAGCTTATCAACTTCAGTGGCATAACATAACTCTCAGCGTTTTCTTTGCCTTATCAAAGCATCATCCCACATAAACTTGAAATTCATTCGCCTCTCAACAAGTAAATAATTATCGGCTTTAATAGCGTCCGTAGCTTATTTCTGGCGACGGGATAGACATCAGGAGCGGTGTAGCGTGTAGGTCCCTTACTCAATGCCCAAGTGTAGGCGAGCAACGTATACGTACGGTGAAAAATACACATGATATAGTACCCTTAAAACATAATACACTTGGCAAATACAATACATAACACTTGCTCTAATAAACACTAGCTGTGCACATATACTCGAGGCTCTGTTCAACTATCACTTTGCAGGACTTTCTACAGCCTTATATCACTGCAACATCTGGATGCTAATTAACATGATTAAATCCCAGTACAAGCCGCCGACGAGCACTTAGCCGTCGTTACATACATGTTACTCAACTGCTGGCGGTTGTTAGCTGAGCATTCAAGATGGGTTCATGACAGGGTTTCAGCTGGGTAATGTTATACTTTCACACTGGTTTACCATTCATACCTGACAACTCGTAGCAGTTAATCCTGGTAATACCAGTAACTCGGCAAGGACCTTCAAATGTTAAAAACAACTTGCAAGTGACGAACTCCCAATACGAACTCGTAGAGTTAGTTCGGCGTAAAACTAAATCGTTCAACTGGAATTTACTTAACTTACTGGACTTCTGTTGCCGTTTGCGGGTTTCTGCGGACAAACACAAACGTCTTCCCACCAATTCTAAAAATCCCCTTCTGATCTTCTTAGGATCCTCCTCGGCTGTAGAACTAGGTCTTGTAGTCGGCAACCCAAGCGCTGATTAGTAAGCGGGTTTTCTCCAAACGTCCATACCACTCCAGCAGGCCGGTCGACGTCGTGCAGGTAAGAAGGACGCCGGGCGTCGTGGCCCCAACCTCCCCTCCAATTGCCGGGGCGCCTGACGGCTGTCACTTTCGGGGGGACACCGTGTTGGACCGCCTGTTATTTTCCCCCAAGAGTTACCTCTTGAGGTAAATAATGCTAGACGGTCACTTGAGTCACGTAGTACATGACGAGGCGGGTGTGTTCCGCTATCGCCGACCCACACTGACGTACTCCGGGCCGACCGTTCACTTTGGCCCGGTGTCGGCAGGTGGTGTAGGTGACTGCCGAGATGCAAGTGGTCACGAGAGCGCACGTGGACGTGTGGTTCACGTCAGAGAAACCGGTCACAACATAATTAACAATTCCAAAGGTAATTGAGCCCAGTTCACATATCAAAATAAAAGAAAATAACTATAACACATAATAAAATAAGTAATTGATCTCAGTTTACATTGCAAAATAAAATAAAAGGAGTAGAACTGTCAAATTACGTCAAATGTGAACAATAAAAATCAATAAATAAAAATTTTGAGGTGATGTCCTGAATTACATTTCTAGCTATACCTGTGGGTGGGGGCTTTAAAATTACCTTCAAAACAAACTAAAACATAAACAAATGGCTTTAAATGCTGAAAACGTCATAATGTATATCTCAATTAAAATGAAACTTTTTCTCAATGTCTGTATATTGCTTATAGTCACTTAATTCACACTCATTATATACACATGTTTAGTCTTGTCTATTGCTATCAGTAGAATGAAACGAAGAGAGCTATGACACCTGGCATCCTGGTGGGGAGTTAGAAGCCATGGTGGCCATCTGGAATGAGGTCATGCCGAAACACCTTCCTCTCTCATTCCTTGCCAATGGTGGCCATCTTGGATTTCCCTATTTGTCTATGGATTTTCCCTTTTTTCTCTCCTGCTCTATCGTTCCACCTCGACTCTTCATGCTCTTTCATTCCGATTAGTTTTCTCATGCTCTGACATTCCGATGTTATTTTTTCTCATGCTCTGTCATTCCTTCCTGTCCCTCTCTCGTCTGTTCTATCTCTTGGGGTTTTTCTCATATTCCTCCTGGTCTCCTTTATTTTCTCTCTTGTAATTTTCTCTCTCTCTCTCTCTCTTGCTTTTAGCGTCCTCCATCTTGGATGTCATCACCATCGTCATTGTCTGCTGTAGGTGGTTATCTTGAATTCCCGCTGCCAGTTGTCTGCTGTAGGCGACCATCATTGATTCCCGCATCTGCCACCAGAGTATGCTAAGCCATCTTTAATTCCCGTGCCTGCCACCAGTCGTCTACTGTAGGAGGCCATATTTGATTCTCACACCCGTCACCAGAGTGTTTGAAGTTCTACATTTCGCAGCTAGGAGCGCTGGTATCAGCGCGGTCATTTTGTCCATGTGTGTTGGTTCACTCGTCGCCGCAGGGGCGCGCCGGCATCGGGGAGGTGAGTTCAAATGAGGGCCACCAGGTGCGCTGGGAATATTTTTTAGTCGGTAGGTGTTTCGGAACTCAAAAAATGCATGGGGAACATGCGAGATCGTCCAACACCCCTTGGGTCGCCAGTCGGTCGTATTGACCACAAGACCAATGCGACATCTAGGAGAAGAGGATGTTTAACGATGAATATGTATATAGTTATTACCATCCCGACATGGGAGAAAAAATATTGTGGACAGACCTCGATGTTATATATATAAAACCGCCATTGCATTGTTATGAGAAGAAATATAGTAAATACTCACATCGGCCTATGCACTCTTCAGACAATAAACTCATCATCATAGCATAAGAGACTGCAGGCACCATGCTTGCACATACACACTTCTTATATGTGTAAAAAAATATATCTAAATTAATAGCACGAAAAAAATTATGTCATTCTAACATTCAGAAAAAAATTAATTATATATATCGGCAAGTCTTGTCTACATAAAAGTTATATGCATTCATACAGAGTCAATTGCGCATCAACGTACATGTATCTCGATCACGCACGCACATCTGTCTCCAACTTGCTATGTAGCCGGTACTCATTGCACAGCAAGGTACATGCATGAGCGCGCGTACTTCTGTATATATAACAACTAGCCATGGGATTAAATCACGTACATAAAATAAAGTGCGCCACAGACCCGCGCATATACGTACCGACCCGCAGCTTGTCACTAAGTTGAAAGTGTTCCCACGAGAGCAATAGTTGTAGCCAAGAAGCCAGCTGCGCTCTCCCCAGCCGAGATCACATAATGCAAGGGGACACCCGGCCATTAATACCGATAAACGCCAACCTGAACCTGTCGCGCCAATGCTGTATAGTGTGCGGAAAAGCAGCAGATAGCACAAATATTTCTAGACACACAGACCCAATAGCTTCCGCCTTCGTCCCCAATGCATATACTCACTGCTCGGCAACACAAAGCACAGCCTGTCCAATATTAAATGTCGAATATGTCTTGCAGGACATCCTCCAGGCGAACGATGCTCCCATGCCACTGAAACACACACAATAAAAAATTCCAGAGATGTATGCAGCTGCTGCTACATCGCCCGCCACCACCGCCCCTATGCATNCCTATGCATATATATATATATATATATATATATATATATATATAAAACACAAAATCGTTACCCTTTCAAGTCGGAAAATTTTAAGGACAGGGCCAAGCTGTACCTACTTGAGCACAAATATATATTAATCCTCCTGTGCTTCGAGACGTGGGAAGGGATCCTTCCCTCTCCAGAATGCACGCATGTGTGTTCACAAACAAAGTTGTACACACACCTGTCTGACATCAAGGGCAGGAGATTTAAAATACAAATCCACCAAAGCAGAAATACTTTAATCCTCCCTTTGCTTCGTGGTGTGAGAAGGGAACCCACTGTGTCAGTCTACACACATCCTAGGCCATACATGTACCTGCCTGGTTTCAAGTACAGGTAATGACAAATACAAAAAAACAGAATAATTATAAATAATATTTATTCAAATCCTTTCTTAAAAAAACAGTAGGGTACATAAAAATACATTCAGACATGCACCTCTCTCTCTTGTATTGCCAGCATTCATTTAGCCATCGGTAAGCGCAGAGCATCATATCGAGCTGTTGTGCCAAGAATCGAAACCCAACCATTTTACAAAAATGCAATTGCCCGACCATCGAATGACTTTCTCAACAAAATAAATGTCTGGGAATCTTGTCAGCTGCACTGTACTCCTGTTAATAAAATACCTCTCTGTGTACGTTTCCATCCCTATCCTCAAGATAATAGGTCCTTGGTTCGAAAGTCCAGCCACTTGTAACTTCCCCGAGACGAAAATTCTTGCCACATTTCAGTCTTCAGAGTATGGTCAAACCATTCCACAACAGAATCATTCAACCCATTGTAGGTGCTGTAATGATTAATCTCATCTGCAGCCATTAACACATGAAAGGCGGGATTGTAGAATTATCTGCCAATGTCTGTTTGCTAATTTTTAGGTAATCCTTCATCTTGCAAAACAGTCTTCAGTGCATTGCTAACGTCGAGGACGTATTTCCAGTGAACTGAAATCACCCATGTGTACTTGCTGAAACAATCTACGACGGTTAACATGTATCTGAAGCCCTTATTAACAGTTTCATATGGGATAATTTCAACTAGTTTGGCCTGGTATAGATCTTTCAGCCCAAAGATGAGTACTTTCTGCATATTTTAATTACATCGGACAGGCAGGTGGAGCTGGGTGGCGATCTGCGCACGAGACATTATCTTCATGCAATTATTCTAAAATATTCACAATCTCGTTCGTGTGGGAATTATTGCCAGCCTGCTGAGACGCAATTAGCAGTCTTAGACATGATATGAGCTCATTAGCATCGTCCCAGAATACATATTCAAGTCGGTTGCTTCCATCTTTCTTCGAAGTCGGACCCGAGCCCATCGCCAAGACAACATCTAGAAACAGTTCAGCGATAATGGCGAATTTCGGGTGTGTCTCATCCTTATAAGTTTTGCTGGAAGAGTCATTGTCTACCAAGTGTGCACTCGTGAGGTTAAGTAAATGCTTATATTGGCAAAGTGCCTCTTGTGAGTACTCGCCATGCTCACATTTAAACAACAATTCACAGAGGCCTGGAGATGCTAGCATTGCTTCGTCACCAATGTGTTTAAAATTGTTGGGAAGAAAATAAATTAGTTTGTTCCCCAAGAACAATTTCTTATTGCGCCTATTAACTCATACGTTCCATCATTAAACCTCGTTGTGCGCGATTACAGGTCGTGGTGCGCAAATTATAGTGGTCCTTTTTACATTTCAATGCAGCTAAAGGCAAATCATCTCCATCAACTGCAGTATCTTCCAGCAGTATCTTGCGCTTCCTCCCAGTCTGGGGATCGATCTCTTTTTCAGTATTTATTTCATCAGCAGGGGGACAGTTTGTTGTAAATTATCTAGCCGAGATGTGATCGGTTGGAACGCCTCGTACGAAGAAGCATCATGCTCCATGCACACGCGCTTAGCCAGCAAATACTTATTGTGCACACTTTCAATTACACGATGTAAATCCTCGGCAGCGGCAGTTATTGTACTAAAACAGTGAGCAGGATGTACTTAATATTTATAACACTCACAGTAGCACTTAGGTGTGACCTCATTGCGCCAGTCGGATTGGGCCCGTGGTAGCATCTTCTCTCGGTCTGAGTAGGTTCGATAATTATACTTCAGACCTGCTGATACATTGGGTTATGGCACCCGAATATGCTTGCAATGAAGCCACAATTCATCGCCTGAATTCGTATCGGACATAGCACGAACAAACCTGGTTAACACCCTGTCTTCCATAGACTCAAGCCGACCACCGAAAATAGAGAGTTTGCTCACTGCCTCAGTCAAGGCGCTAACTTGGTTGCCGAATTTAGTAGACAACGCAGCCATCCTGATGAGGCGACCATCCATTACGACGATTTGTATGAACAGTCGAAGATAGAATGGATACTGCCCCCTTAAACGCTGAATGTAATTTCACACCAGACTTAGACAGCCTTTGCGATTGCAAGCCTGCAATGAAAAACGGAAAAAATTTAACATCTGGCGCTAACAAACACGTTAACCAAAAAAGTAAACAATTAATAAAGGTTTTATAAAATGTAAAAAAAAATGGAGGAAAATACCTGAATATTTATACACCAAAAACTTGTATTCTATCGATAATAAATTACGTGTGAACAGGCCGGGGTTTCGAAGATAACTAACCGATGTTAACGATGTACATATGGTCGCGGCAAACGAGCGAAATCTATCTATAGGTTTCTCTCGGTAAAAATCAGCATTTTGGAATCCCTGCTTAAGATCTACTTTTATGCTCTTTGTGTAATCTTCCACAATATGAAAAATAAACATTGCCATAGCTTTATTCGTGCGTCGGTTATGGAGAACTGTAAAATTATTAGAATAAAAGTCAATATTTTGCATATTTTCTTATTTTTACGCTTACATACAATAAAAAACGAAAAGTGAAAGGAAATATTTCAGTTATTTCAGATGTTTACTTAACACTTGTGGTTTTATGTTAAGACATACAACTACTTTCTCTCTGGGGTTGCCAACTTTACTGCGTGTATGCCAGTCAGCGTGCCCTTAAAAATACACGCAGGTAAGGGCAGTGACATTTTTCAAAGGTTTATTTCAAAAGTGCTTGCTTTACCGTGAACAGCCTTTACCAGCTATTGCGCAGACCCTATTATACTGTTACGTGTTTGCTGCCCTGCATCGCTTACCTCGCCCCGTGCCTGCCGCTCGAGCAAGCGGAGTGTGCAAGGCCAGGCCAGTAACCCGTGGAGAGCGCGCAGATTTACAAAGACGTGACGCTGTGCGTACCGTCGCTTCCAGACAAGCCTATCGCGACTCATGTGCTCCTAACCTTGGACGGATTGCATTTCTGGGGTTATCTTTAAAAGCATGTTCTGGCCATATCCCTTGCTTCTCAGTGAGCCTCGGGGTGCGGGGAACGTTCTAGATCGGACCAGCGAGACTACTCAAGCCGCGACGGGCCTCGGAGCCGAGGATTGTGCGACCTTCAGCGCCAGGTGTGCGAAGACAGCGAAGCTACGAGCCAGCAGAGCAAGTGGCGGTGAGAGTGAAGCCTGCGGACTGCGAGCATCGGCACAGTGAAGAGTGAGACTGGCGGGTGGGACTATTGGACTGGAAGCGTGAGTGAATGACAGGCAAGCGATAAACCAAGAAGCGCGTATCTGTTACACAAAGAATCCCGCAGCGCATACCTCCACACGGTGCCGTGATAACCCTTTTTGCGGAGCGCGCTGCTGACCTTGTTTGTATTGAATTTCTGTGTTTATCTGAAGAATTTTCTACTGGTTTACTGCCCTAGTTTCTCTCAGCGTGACTCGGGGTGCGGTGAATCTTCCAGGTCAAGGCCAACGAGTATAAAAGTGCGACGGCCTCCGAGCCGAGAGTTGATGAGTGGATGACTGGCTGGAGTTTTAGCGATAGACGACAAACGAGAAGAGAAACGAACGGCAAGAGCAGTGACCAGCGGGAGGAAAATATTCTACTGCGAGCATCGGCGCAGTGAATAGTGCGACTGACAGGCTGGATTACTGGACTGGGTGCGTGAGTGAAAGACCTCACAAATCATGACAACAGACAGACTGAAAGTGTGTTAATGATGAGTATGAGTTAATTGACTATAACGAGAGACGTTAAGAAGGACGTTAATTAGAATTAAAATATACATTAAATATTGCACTCACTGAAAAATAAAAAAGGGTAATTGTGAATATGGATAGATAAATGTTGTAAAGAATAGCAGTGTGAATAAATTAAAATAAAATTTTTTTTTTTATTAAGACATCCATCCCTCGCGAACTCGGATATCCCTGGCGTCCTATTACAATATTATTTCAATGACTGGTTGTGACCTGTAGCTATACAGCTATTTAGGTTCATATTATAATAACAATTGTTATGTTGCTTACAAGTTCAAGTTTTGTCGAGTCAGATGTTCGATAGGAATGTGTGTACACCTCCTTCCTAAGGCGCCCGTCTACCTCCCTCGTGAAATGGCTTGCAGCGTGTTTGCCGGACACCTGCTTAAAAGAAACTATTTTACGTGTGCACCATCTGTTGTCAAACGAAAAGAAATAAAACTTCAGGCTAAGGCGGAATGCAATTTTCAAGCGTGTGTCGTTTGCCTGCAGCTCTGTTGAGTTGAGAGATTTGGCCAGCGCTTCACAACGAGGTCTTGAGAGCCAACGAGGGTGAAATGAGGTGAGAATGGAGCAGCGTTGTGATGCAAGGATGGGGGAAACGGGAGATCCCCGAGAAAACCCGCCGACCAACAGCATCGTCCAGCACGATTCTCACATGCGGTAGCGGCACCACCGGGATTCGAACCCGGTTCGCCTTGGTGGGAGGGGAGGAGTCTAACCACTACACCACCGTGACCCCCGATGGCGATGGAAAAATAGCATAATCAAGCTTTGCGTGTGCTGTTTCCTTAGAATTTTAAGCGTTACCTATAGGGTTTTAACACAGCATCTGTTCAGAAAAGATGCACTGTCGCTGTAGTTTAAAAATATGGTTTTACACAAGAATAAATGTAAACATGGTGATACTTACAGCGATTATTGCTGACTTCGGCTTTTGTTTCGATAACCACATTTATGAATGGGCAACAAAATATCGACTTAGTTCTGTCCTGAAAAAAGATTTACATTGAAATATCCTGTAGTTAAAAAAATGAGCAGGTTAGCGAGATTATTTTCTCAATGAGTCCGTGTGACAAAAATAACACATGAAATGCAGCACATTGTTTATTTACAACGTCGCTGATAAATGCCTTTTTACAGCAATGTACATTAGGTGCATTTCTGCCTTTTCGCTATTCGTAAAATCACTCATCACGGCCGAACTCTCAACCGCAAATGCTTTGTTCGCTGATGCAGCAGGTCACTGGCGCACTGTTTGACAGCCCTCAACTATCGCCACCATTGTCAGCCAATCACGCCATATGCAGAGGTCGCCAAGCATGCGTGTCTGTTGGTGGATGCATTTCCAACAACTGTTTTAACATTTTCTGTACGGAATCACTCGTTAAGTATGCTACTTATGAACATTTTATGTTTCCGTTAATGTGTTATGTTTTTGTGTTTGCGCCTCAACGCGTCACTCCCGCCCATATATTCCTATACAATAATTGTTTGTTTTAGTGAGCTCTACCACCCCTCAATGTTTGTCCCATGATTTTAGAATCATCCTGTATATG
>NQII01000921.1:375248-424648 GCA_002778355.1 Clitarchus hookeri | reverse complement strand
GGGGGTGGGCGATGAATTACGAACATCGCATATCGTGGTAACGCTTTTAAGAATATTTTCCATTAAGTTACTAAACATTTTGTTGCAACGTTACATCAATACGAGTTTTGCACATCATCCCCAGAAGTAAAGTACTGTACTTGTCACGCAAAAATGTTTTGTTTGCAGAATAACTCAGAGGTGGATATTAAGTTAACTTTTATTTAATAGGAAAATGTTTTTTTTCCTAACCATGCCATTTCTGTGATTTTGCCGCCCCTTACACATTGCCGTCCTGGACCCTTCACGTAAATCCACCTCTGTGAAGATCTGATTTTAAAGACGTATTTACGACCATTTTCTGTCTACAAAAGCCACTATGGGGAATCTGTTTTGGTTGACAACGATGCGTGCTTTCTTGTAAATGCTTACTAAACTGCCTTGCGCCGATAACAATATTCAGTACTCATGGCGGGGGGGAATTGCTTACGCAAGATGAGCTGTGTTACAGGTTTCTGAGAAACGCATTAAGCCATTTAACGCTCATCACATGTTGCACTTTCAAACCCCGTGGCGTAATATGCGAGAGGTAAACAACGAGGTGTTTTTAAAAAAATTCGGAGCTGAAATGAGAGTAGTGTTGGAGCTGTTTGTTTGCGAGAGGCAAACTCGGCAGAATCTCGCACTATTGTGCTAACGGAATGTTTAAACGCGGTCGTAAAGTTTGCAGCTATTCTTGGCGCGTTAATCACGTGCCTGGCTCGGAAGTCACGTAGCGCATATGCAGGCGTCACGGTGGCTCAGCGGCTAGACTGCTCGCCTCCCACCATGGCGAACCGGGTTCGACTCCCGGCGGGGTTGCCCCCGAGTTTTCGCAAATGCGAATCGTGCCGGACGATGCAGCTGGTCGGCGGGTTTTCTCGGGGATCTGCCGTTTCCCCCACCCCTCCACTCCGGCGCTGCTACACACTCACCTCACTTCACCCTCATCGGCTCTCAAGATCTCTATGTTAAGAGCCGCCCAAACTCTTCACTCACTGTCACTCACTCGCGTAGCGCATATGTGGAGTGCAGCGTGGGCGAACATTTAAAGAGTTAATAGTCCGGAAACATATTTTCTGTACATTCGTTGTCCACGCGTTCACGCGGATCTCGCAGAATAAATATCCTGGGAATACGACATCTTGCCAGACAAGATAAGAACCAACATGAAGTCTATTCAAAGAGAGAGAAAGTTTCAGTTTCCTTAGAAGGTAGGAGAAACGTAGAACCACGCAATTTGCAGTTACACTCGTGGACTTCCATCGCGTTGTAATAAAGTCTCGCTGTTCCATATGTAATCTGCACAGGGAAGCGTGACTCCACCAAGCACTGCACGCCCCTTCAGCTCATTGCGCGTACGGGCGATGGCTCGCTGGATACGCGTATTATTGTCGCCCGTATCGACGTGCCTCGAGAGAAAAAATATAATCATCTTAAGCCCATCTATTCTTAAAGCTCGGCGTCAGTCACTATATCATTTCCTGCTGATTTTAAGTTTTTTTTTAAATATACTACTATAAAGATTTTGCTATCTGCCTTACTCCGCTGAACAGACATGAAGTCCAAACTACGAACGTATAATTCTTGCACAAATAGTCTAATATAAACTTAAATAACGAATAAATTCCTGCCCTTTTACAAGAATCAAATAACACGTAGTAAAGTTAAGTACAAAAGACATTAAACAACTCGAAAAATGTAAATTTTCTTAGGTAAGAAATCCTTAGTAATTATTACTCTGGAACTGAAATTATTACACGAAAACGAAGAGTTTCTGCATTAGAAATGAAATCCGGCATTAACATACTCTAATTAAGTAAGGGGCGGGGACAACCAGAACATTTCTCACACACTTAACAACTGTTTTTATTCATATCTGCAAATTAAATTTAAGTGACTAGTTTTACAGTAAATAAACGCAGACGTTAAAAGGTCAGGGTCGCATTATTATATCAATCGTTGTAAAAAAAAATTAAGTTCTAGATACGCGCAATCTTAAGAAAATATTTATTAATCTCGGAATAATTCTTATCCCAGCAATATTCCTCTGCATTAAAAATAGCCCCAAGTTCTACCACATCAGAAGCAACTACACTGTGCTTCACCATACATGTTGAATTATTGCTTATTAATATTTATGTTACTGAAGTGTAAATAAGCCTGGCAACTTCTCTCGTTTAATTTTTCTGCAAGTGGCTCGGTTCATTTTAGCTGTGTCATATTTAAGGCCGCATGTTTTTCGCGAAAAGACTTCGCGACTAGTTTTATTTCAAAACACGCTCGTTCGGAACCAATGTCGTGGTTGGTTGATTTTTAACTCGCACGCGTCTTTAAGTGTCTGCTAGACACTCACAGACGTTCAGTGTCAGGGTAGCTTTGTTCTAATTGGCCCAGTTGAGTAGAAAATGTCTTCTGACACACACGCGCGTGGCCAATAGCCGAAGGACATTTGCAAGCTTGCACGTAAGACGTTGAAATATTTTCGCAAAAAACAGGTGGCCCTAGTTACACTGCAAAAGCTGTGGAAATTTAATTTGTTTTACGATGACATTACGTATTTACGTGTATGTACACTGAAGAGCCAAAAAAAAAACTGGCACACCTGCCTAATATCATGTAGGACCCCNGTGGGGAAAATCAACGAGCTCGTTTAGTCGATGCCTAGAGGTCTGATCGTCACCGTGACTCAATCCTGTCCTACGAACGTTTGTGCAATAACCAAGCCAGACTGTGGTAGCATGGAGTATAGTTTCATTGCAGAAGATGAATATCTGCGCACCTACACCGAGACCTACGATGGTAGCGGCATGCAGCACTGGCGATTCGCAAATTTTCCAATCGTCTATGAACCAATACAGTCTCAATTGGACTGTCCAGGATCATCGGCCTGTGTAATATTCCACATGACGCCGCAGTCGCATCTTCCCTGCACCATTGACTTAATCATCGCCTCGGGACAGACTCATGCTACCATCCATGCATCAGGCTGTGGCATGGATTTGCTCTAGACGGGGCACGAACCATCAGCCCACTCCCAGCAACCTGGGTCCAAGAATGATGCCGCCAGCCAGACGACCAGACGCCGAGTGCATCGCCGATGCTAGGCACTCGTGTCAGTACCCATCACGGATGATTCTGCCCCCGGTTCCATATATGAACCTGCACCCACTCGTCGACGTCCATCTATGTGCACTCCCAAGGCTGCTGATGCCGGTTCTGCTACTTACAGACCTGGTTTCGATGAGCCAGATGGTGGTACTAGTATCATAGAGCCATCGATCAGAGAGGATTAAACTCTGCACTGCTATATGATAAGGTGATGGATGGTGAATCGGAGATAAGTACTGCTGGTGTTTGTGTCGAAGGTCTTCGTAGCGACCCTGTGTTCTGTGCGCCCCTTCCTAGAACACTGCTGCTTACCGCCGTATATGAATTGCTCAACCTTTTGCGAGATGCCCAAAAATCATAACTGTAGGTATGTAGATTAAAATAACATTTAATTTGTACTCAGTTCAAAGAAAATTGAATAACAATTATTGCATTTTTGCTTATTATGTATATTTTATTGTGTGTACGATAAATTTTGTGTAATAAAATGTGTTGTGTTTCATTTATTTTATAATCAGCCCCTTAGGTTTTATATAAAAAACATTTTAAATAAAAAAACTTGCATTTGGGAATAAAAAAAATTAAACATGACGAGTTACATGATCTCGTCAACATTCGTTACAGGAAGATTTCACTCTTGTCGATAGTAATATATTTCTGGTAGTTGAAACATGTTACCATTACACTTTAGTGGGTGATACTAAAAAGAAATGGACAGTAGATATGGCTTGGTGTGGAAGGGGTCGAGCGAATACGAGTAATTGACCGATTAAATAACCAATAAAATAATTGCCGAGGGTCGGTCGGGGTGGGACCTCATAAAATGTATAATTTTTAAAAATAATTCTTATTAATTTTTTATAAATTTCAAAAATGTGTTTTAATACATTTTTGAAATTAATTTTTTTTAAGTTCTTAAATTGTTTAGAATTTTTTGACTTCAAGGTCACCGACATCTATCATGGCTGACGAGAGGGACACTGGTCTACCTGGCGAGAACCGGTTTATGTCGGGAGCTTAGTCGATCCACCTACATCGAACCCCGGATCCTTCTACATATAGGCCCCGTACATCTTAAAATAATTTTTGGGGGGTATTTTATAATTTTTATGATTTTTTTATTTTCAAGGTCATTCAATGTTACAGGCATTGGTCAAGGTCAAGGTCACCTAGATCCAATATGGTGGTTGGGCGACGTCATAACGTGGCGGCAGGAGCTCCTATCTCCTATCCCTTTGCCTAGGATTTCTCTATTTTATTCTACTTACATATTACATACACACATCCGTTAAATGAATATTTAGCCAAATTAACGAAAACCTGGGAAAATAGAGCGACTGATAATCAGTGCCAGATAACTAATTAATATTATTGCTGAATTTCACTGATTTATTTGTGAATTCCCACTGAATGTAGAGAATTGCACTGCCATAAGTCACTTGTTCCCAGTTCATTTGCTTGATTCGACAGTAGCTTATCAACTGACTTTCAGTGGATGTTATTTCACTGACTGATTTCACTGATTCGTACTTAGAGTTTATAACAGCACTTCTTAAGTCTACCACTAGATTATTATTAATAAGACAGGGGAATCTGAATTACATGATCCAAAGTTTCGTAAGCTATCTGTCAGGGACTTCAAACTCATGCCACGTTCAGTTAAAGTCAACAAAAATTCCCCTTCAACTGATTAAGACTGATTTATAAATTACTGCCTGTGAAATAGTTAAGTGTTAACTTGTCAGATATATCCGTAATATCTTACTAGAAAACGTCTCGTTATAATTACGCAAATACTATTCAATGAATATAATCTAAAATTACGTTTCTTCAGAAATAAATTCCTCTATGTTCCTTGAATTAGTTTGAAACGTAGGCGTACCGTCAAAAATTGTGTTAACGTGACAATTTTCGTCAGTCGTCGTTGGTCCAGTTCTTTCACGATCTTTTTCCGGCCGCAGCGATGTCGAAGATGTGATGTTTTACCGGATTCCCGATATTCNCCAATCTGTGCCAATTTGAGAAAGGGTTGCACGTCTGTCACGTTTAATGATTCTCGTCAGTCGTCGTTTGTCCCGTACTTTCACAATATTTTTCCGGCCGCAGCGATGTCGAAAATGTGATGTTTTGCCGGATTCCCGATATTCACGGTACACTCGTGAAATGGTCGTACGCGAACATCCAAATGTTATCGCTGCCTCGGAGATGCTATGTCCCATCTCTCGTGCGCCGACTATAACACCGCGTTCAAACTCACTTAAATCTTGATAACCTGCCATTGTAGCAGTAACCGATCTAGCTGCCGACCGCATCGCGTTACTCTGATTGGTTCCATGCCTCTGTTATTTGCATACGCACGCCTATACCAGTTTTTCTTGGCTCTTTAGTGTATATGTTGAACTCTATTTAAGAGGAAATTTAAATATTGAGTTTATTGCAATTAAACGCCCTTTCGTACTCGGAAGAACAGCAGGAGCTTGAAACCTAGAAAGCGTTACCGACAAGAATGATTGTTAATGAAGGATTCCACACTTGTCCACTTAAATGGGCGCCAATGATACGAGATATTTGGTTTGGAACCAAAACCAACGTGCTAGCACATCGAGGTCGCGAGATGTCTGGAAATGCCCGCCCACGCCCACAATGACCGCGGGCCCCACCCACGCCTCGCGCATGCGTGCCGCCAGCTCAAGGTCTTGATCGCATCGCTGTCATGTACCCCGTCGAACTAGACCACGTTTATTACGAGCGTGTTATTAATCACGAAATTATAGCGTCGGAATGTATCATCCTGTGAACTTTACGTACAGTGTAGTACTTCGCAGTTTTCCGTCTGGTATCCCCCCCCCCCCNCCCCCTCAATGTAAATGTGTGTTGTGTGGACGGCCTGTTTTACATTCTCCGTTGGCCAGTAATTTTTCCGAGATCTTCCAGGCTATCAGTTGGCGTTGGTTGTCTGTCTGGTTCGCAGATGAGCTCCTGCCTCAGTCTGGACGTGTTTGAGCGATTGAGGAGAGCGGTAAGGTACACTTTCTCGTGTGAATCAGGTGCGCTCAAGTCTTTATACCCGCCAATGGCAATTCGAGAGTCAGATAGCCTCGAAGGAAAGAATAAGTCGTACGATTTCTCTGTCCTTATTTGATGATTTGTAATAATAATAATAAAGTTATGCAAAATGTTTATATTTTTGTGAAAATAATATTCATTAAATTGGCTTCGTCCATTGTCAAACTTAAGTAAAATAGAAAAAAAAATGGAAAAGGACAAAACAAACACACGACCACTCTTAACAACGATGTCTTGAGAGCCGACGAGGGTGGAATGAGGTGAGAATGGAGCAGCGCTGGAATGCAAGGGCAGGGGAAACAAGATAAAACCGTCGAGAAAACGCGTCGACCAGCGACATCGTCCGGCACGATTCCCCACTTAACGAAAATCCGGGAGTGACTCGGCCTGGGATCGAGCCCGGTTCGCCTCGGTGGGAGACGAGCAGTCTAACCGCTCAGCCACCGTGGCCCGCTAGTTTACACTAGAAACGCACAATAAAGATGGTGGAAAGTAAATACGTATGTGTATTCGGCCTGAGCTGCATAGTTTACACAATCCCTGCATTTTCCTCCCTGGTGTACTGTGTCGTGTCTGTATGCTTCATAGCTGCGCTGTGACGTAACTATAGGACTTCAAGCGGCGATCCAGACGTTCGGTGATGGTAGTTCGAACCAAGTTCACCCGCCCTATTTCCGCATATATCCGATCTATTTATGATTATGACGTGTATAACTAATTTGAAGAATTTCTTTTTTTTTCTTTTTTCCCTCAGCTTAGAAGTTTATTTGAAACGGGGGAAATGCACTGAAATGGAACAGACGCCGCCGAAGGACATCAAAATGAAATTTGCTATTTGATGATTTCTTCCGCATTGGGAATTTTATTGGTTAGCCATTTTAATCGTTAGAGGGCGCGTCTCGCTGTACACACTCGTATTATTATTTTTTTTTCACGTACAGTCCGTATGATCTTGGTTTTATTTGCAAGTGCAGTATTCAGTGCTATTGTATATGGGATTTACACTCCCGGCAGCTCTAGCGAAACATCTCCACTAGGAAGGGCAGGTGATGCCCCTATTAAGGCTCCCGTCTAACTGAAGCTTTTTTCCGCCTTCGAGGCCGAGAAGCGCGGGAGCGATAAGGGTGACACTGCCACGCGCAGCAAGTGCGTCATCGCCGCTAAGCGCAAGGCTCTGAACTGGCGTGCAGTGTTGTAGTCTCACTGCGCGCACCTACGGGACATTCAGCGCGGAAAGTCTGCATGAAGGTTCAGTGCGGGGCCCTTGAGTAGTTCTGTATGTATCTGACGCGTATGTTTTGAACTACAGCGCTTTGACAAAGCCGTGTTTAGTCCTCTTGGAGTACTCTGAAAGGGTGTTTCTAATGTGCATGAAGTCTTGAAAGTACTCAACAGCCCTTGTCGGAAGTGTGTGTTCTTTTCGCAGAACAACACATTGGTCACACATTTAATAGTTTCGTTAAAAACAAAAAAGTGCAATTTCAAACACAATGCAACGCAGTTCAAACGCCACGTAGGAACCTAAAAGACATTTTTACTCTTCTCATATATTTAATTTTGCTTGAATGAGAACCTAAATTATATACGCTGAATTAAATATAGAGAAAATCTATAATATAGAAGTGAAGATGTAGAACAATCAATCAGAGGTTGTTTACAATATATGAACGTATCTCGGTGAACAAAAACATTTTGGGCACCAATTTGCTCTCATTCTGGCGCTCTTTGCTAAATTCAGGGAGGGGCAATGTTTACCCTGCCCCCTCCACCAATCCCATTCCCAAACCCATTTAGGCCAGCCACTTCCCGGCAGTTGTTATTGAGTTTTTAAATTGAATAAGGTTGTTAATATGTCTGAATCTTCGAATTGTGCTACGCATTTTCCAGGTTCATTGGACTCGTGAGTGATCGATTCATTAATTTTTACTCCGGATATTATCTTCGGCTTTGACCAGTGGTCCTGTGTCTACTGGGGGCCGCAGGATAGTTTTTAAGAAGTGGTAAAATAGTACCTTTATTTAACCGCATTAACTTCCACTTACAAGAACGCATAACAATAATTCTCAGTGCGTCTAAATTTATAGAGAACTAAGCTGCTAACTTTGAGACTTGTCAAGCAATATTTTCAAAATTCAATGAAATCTTACCAACTTGCCAAAAGGAATTTTTTTTTTCTCTCTTTACGTTATATTACAACATAATCTTGCTCTTGTCATACAGACTTTGAGGCCACTGTGTGCATTGAAAATAAAGAGGGGTGATCATTTACGGGAGTGGGAGGTTTTATATTGCATCTATTGGTTTGAAATGATAAATTAGTAGTAAATTACGCCAGAAAACTAATTAAATAAGTTTTATTTCACGCATGGGACATGGAGTGGTGGACTTAATTGACACCCAGTATCCACTCTCGTCTATGCACGTACGTATTTTCGCCACGCAAGGGGCCGCGGCATGTAAGTGTTGTTTAGAGGGCGAGTGGGGCAATGTTGGCACATGTGTATTAAGAAATCCAAATTTGAAGGTCACGTAATGCCCGTCGCTCTTCTTTAGACGCACAGAGTGGCCTTCGACAGATGACCTCCTGACCACACTCTGGTGTTTGTTACACGAGTTCGACCATCCCTCGGCTATCGTCTTTCTCCCACTATTCACTATTTTATCTCCTTTCCCGTCTCTGTGCGCAATCTACCCAGGCGGCCAAAAAAGTAGGCCATAGTGTGTTCTGGCACCGGATTCAGGATTCGGCTCCGGCTCCGGTGTCTGCCATCTTGTTTTTGGCCACCTTCTGGTTTCCTGCCGCCATATTGACTTTATTATATCACGCTCTATCATTCCCCTTGATGTCCGCCATATTAATTTTATTTTTCATTAGTTACCTTTGTTTACTCTATGCTCCATCATTCTTTCTCACCTTAGTTGCCTTTGCTCCAACCCATTGTCTTGTATTTTATTTTCTCAAACTCTATCATTCCTTCTCACCTTAGTCGCTTTCGCTCCACCCTGCCATCTTGACAACATGCTCTATAATTCCTTCTTGCGTTTCTCTCTCTTGTCTCTCTCTGACAACAGCTAAGTCTATGAAAGACACACCAGTGTTTGCCACAGGACAGGGGAGTGGGGAGGGTATATATCCGCCATATTGGATGACGTAAAAAAACCTCTCTCGTAAGACAGGGCTGCCATCCTTCATCTTGGATGACGTATATATTGCTTCTCCCTGTCATCATTAGGGGAAAAACATGTTATATACTTAATTTTATTACAAGTATTATTATCGACCACCATCTTGAGTCTATGAACGACATGCTAGGAAGATTATGGTTTATTTAATATCCATTTTATTGCAAGTATTGTTATGAACCACCATCTTGGCTAAAGTCTATGAACGACATGCCAGGGGGATTGATTATGGTTTTTTAATATCCATTATATTCACAATGTTTTTAGGATATGTCTGAGGAGGAGCAGGAGGAAGAGGAGGAAAGCGTGTATTGAAATATTTTCATGTCTTTTGTAATGTATAAAAAAATTTTTTTATGTGTAAGGTTTGTATATGTTATGTTTATTCGCATCAAAAAATTTGTATTACCAGTTTAAATTATAAGAAAGAAAAATTACGAGGTAATACAAACCATTTGTCACACATTAAATATATAATATGTAACCTATATTATCATGTGCCTACTAGGTAAGAAATAAGCAAATGCAAATCAAACACGAATGCGAAGCAGGTAATAAGTATTTAAGAACACGAACCAAGAAAAATCTTAAAATCAATATATTGGTTGACATTTTACTCATCGTTAAATGTAGCGACGACTATGATGAAATAATGTCTCTCAAACTGACGAGTTTTAATTCAAAAACTCACTTATTTACATATGTATAAGTAATAAAGTACAAAAAATCACTCCACTGGTAAATCATTATCATCGCTGAGACGACACATCAAGGCACCTCCTCCAGCACGATACGGCAGTTCCCATCACATAGACGTCGACTTGTGTGCGTGGCCGCTGCAGTCTCCTCCTGGAAACGGCGAACTTCTGCATGGATATCCTGCAGATTCACTTCTTCCTGCTCGTCACCCACCTCGTCCATGTCGGCGAGACGATCGCTGGACGGTGAGCATTAAGTGTACTCAGTGAGTACACACGTAGGCGGCGTGCAGGTCTCAGCTAGCTGTGGGGACGACACACACTGACTGAGAGATGAGTCAGGTGCCAAGATGACGCACCAGCCCCACGCAGGTCGCGGCAGGCCCAGCCGAGTCACACACCTTCCCTTCATGAGAGGAATTCACTTATACTGTGTAAGGTTATCATTCATTTAGTTTTAAATATGCACACATATGAACACTGTAAACCGGGGCTGCTTTGCACCTGCTGGAGAAACATTGCAAAACCCAAAATATTTCTTTAGGCGCCATTTGGTGAAAGGGTAGCAAATATTACCGGAGGAGATAACATTCAAAATTTAAAATATATAGCTATATTCCTCTTTTTATTTGCAAAATAGCACCAACACGAAAATTTTGAGTGGTGCAGAGTTACCCCTGCAGGTGCAAAGAAGCGCCGGTTTATGTTACTTATATTTATTACTAACCATAAGCTCATTGTGAAACTAATTACCCATAAATCAGCAATGCTAATAAACATTTAAATATCACTCGCCTCAAAATTTTTATTTGTATAAAATTAATTGTATGAACTTGACGCGTGGCATGTACATGGGATAGGCATTGCGCTGTTTCCACACCCTGCTATAGTTATCCAGGGCAGGCAGCCAGCCAGCCAGGGCAGGCAGTTGACAACGAACCACCCAGGGAAACACCCTCGGCGCAGTCCCGACGCGTAAGGACACTCGGGGAAGAACCGAAGCCGAATGAAAGAGGGTAAGTACTGAGAAATAGCTGATGGATAAGCCTTCGACGAAGGACACCGGGATGCCCCCGACGAGAATTAGTGCAAACCCAGCTTCGTAGGAATCCCCACCACATTAACTTCACCCTTCCTCCACCCTAGTCGGAGCACACAAGCTGCCGACGAGATGCAAAATCATGCACAAAAACGCGCGAGGTACACAGGGGATTTCCCGATTTCTCTCTCTAGAAACTGCTGACAGCTAGCTTGAATATAGCGGTACACAAGTTAAATTTAGGAGCAGCCGAGGCAGGAGGTCAGTTGTTCAGAGTCAGTTGAATCCGCGCCGTCGGGAGGCGATGGACCATGGGGAGTTGAATCCCAGCCGCTGGACCAGTGTCAGTAAGAATCAGTCAGACAGACATATCGCACGCAGAGAGGCGGCAGTCGGGTGAGTCAGTCGAGGCCGGGTTCGGATCCCGGCGGAGCCAATTATCGCCAGCCGAGACGGGAGTTGTTCGGCGGCACAGCCGCGAGACGAGTAAGGTGTTCAGCCTAAACAGGAGGTGAAGGAGACACGGCGGTAGGCAGTCATGAGTAAATTCCCGGAAACTAGTGGCAGCCCCATACCGAGAGGCGCCATTCCCCGAGAAGACGTAGTCGTGCGCCGAATGGCGACGAGGCAAGCAGTCAGTCAGTCAGTAAGTCAATTGTGACATCACCGGGGAGAGAACCTAGGAATAGCAGAGACTTTATGTGCAGATTTCCGAGACAAACCAAGTAGAAGTGTCGAGCACTAATGATCACATTCCCGAAATAGTAGTGGTAGGTGCCGAGATGGGGAGGTCGGAAGCGCGAACCGGATGAAGGACAGACGTCGACGCCTGAGAGGAGACGCGTGGTCTCCGACGAGGAACACCAGCCGAGATCAAAGAGAAAGAATTGGTTTCCCGGGGAAACCAATTCCGGACTTCAGCAAAGGGAAGCCGAGCTGACCCAGCTACTTCAACCAAAGGCAGAGACGAGTGGTGAGCTCCAAACGAGGAGCGCTACAGGGAATAGTCCAGTGCAGCCCGTAGCCGAGAAGGACGGGTGGGGGCCCGCAGAGGGCTCCTCTCTGGGATGTGGTAGGGAGTCAGTCAAAGCCGCAGGAAGAAGCCAACTGAGTACAGCACGCCGAGAGCCAGCCCGAGGGCCTGAAAAAGGGCCACTCCACTCACCAGACCTCAACTACCAACGAAGACAACTCACCAAAAGCCGTAGTCACAGATAAGTAGAAACGTCTCCATTCAAACAACCTTCCCCGACGCATAGCATTTAGCCCACCAGCCCTTCAGGCCTACGACTTGTAGGGGGGCTCAGTCTCGTCAGTGTGTGTAAATATCTATGTTACCTTCAGACAAATAAAATACTGGTGTGTTAACAAACGGAGAATACGAGTATTTGCGTACCCCTTACGCAACAACCACAGGTGCCCTTAGTCTGCACCAAAGTATAGTAACTCAGTACCCTACTAGCCATCACCTGCATACCTCAGGTGGCGTAGTAGCGACAAACTTTCTAAATGTAAGTTGAGTAAGGAGGCATCGCGTCACATACATTTCAACTATGTCTGTATTCTGCTATCAGCTATCGCAAACGTAAATATATTTACCTGAATTGAAACACTGGTGTCGCTGTTACACACACGCAGAAGACCTGGAGATCACGAAGGCATCTCCTAGATATCGATATGAACTCCACAGAAGCTCAGACCACAATGTCTGTCTTGCCTTCCATGCGTGGTATACATCACCGACCAAGAATGCAACTTATCACCTTTTATGCCCCCTTCAAATAGTTTATATTGTGTATTTACGTATATGGTTTTGTGTGTTCAGTCCTCAAATGCTTCGTGCGCCCTGGTGGTGCTGGAGATAGCGCACTGACCTTGAGAATAAGGCATCATGGGTTCAACCCCCTAGAGAGCCCAATCACTTCACAGGGAAAAATAAAGGATGAGACGTAATTAAAATGTCTTGTGTTGCATGCACGTATTTAAGTATCATGTGACAACCTACAGGTTCAGGAGATAACTGAAACTAGGCACACACAATCTGTTGACATCATGTCAGCCTGTTCGTGCGTGAAGTCCCTGAGAGAGAAGTGCCAGCCGGAGTGTCGTCGAGAGTTTTCTAAACAAGTAGGATTCGAACATGGTAACATAACAGATACACGTGCTATTTAACCGTATTGTCACCAACACTCAACTCAGTTTTTTTAAAAAATTCTTTATACACATCTCATTAAATGTTATTATATTAATCAATTGTAGTGCCAAGACTTATATTAAGGATTTCATCTCATCACGCCCGTAGGATTATCTTTGATATAGCTTACCCCAACATGCTTTATTTATATTTGGTATTTCGTCGAATTTTCTCATTCCCTACCACAATAACAAATGATGTACAAAATGCTCAACAGAGACATCCATTTACATGTATAAAAATTACACTTCCCTACAAACTGGATATCAATTAATTCTCACTAATGTGCCACCTACAGATTTACATCCCTGGCCAGACTTCATCAGAGTACAATGATACATACATATCTTAACGTTGCGAAAAATAAACATTTTACTAACATTTTAATGTTTACGTTGTTACTTCAAGTATGACATACCTACAATCTCAGTGCGAACATGGAAGTGATGATACCTTCCAACAGTGCAGCCTTCGGCTCGGGTTTCTCACATCCATTTCATATGTGCTTATCACATACTGGCGCAGGTGTAGATATCAAACAGGTGTATTACGACTCGAGTACTCACATATCAATTTCATATGGTCTGCAAGGAGAATGCAAATACCATACGTAAATTATTATTTTCATTGTACTTACTACTCAGCCGTAGAGAACATTATATACATAGGCCTACAACTTCTTACAGCATGATACACTAAAATATAATTATATAAGTAACGAGAAAACAGTAGAACACAAGCCAGCTTAATTCATTTCAATAGCCAACCAATCTAGCACCACAGAGGCAAGTATCTCTAACAGACATTGCCATAGACTAGACATTAGCCCCTATGTTATGGTGATCAGACGTCCTGCACTCTCCTGCAGGATGCGAAAAGCCAAATAAACTCATGAAATGTCCTTTAGCCAAATGTCCTGCGAAAAGTCCTGCTCTATACACAGACAACCATTTACAATTTATATTATTTACTCATGCATTAGTTTTATGAACTGATTTTTCAAAATAACAAATTGTTGTGTGGCATTCGAACAAAAAATATATTAAATGTTACACTGTTCTACTAATGTTTGTTAACTTACAATTAAATTTTAATAATGATTTTAATTTACTACCTGGGTGTAACCACGTTAGCTTGTACACTGAAGAGTAAAAAAAAAAAAAAAAAAAAACTGGTATAGGCGTGCGTATGAAAATAACAGAGGTATGGAACCAACCAGAGTAACGCGATGCGGTCGGCAGCTAGATCGGTTACTGCTGCTACAATGGAAGATTATCCAGATTTAAGTGAGTTTGAACGTGGTGTTATGGTCGGCGCACGAGAGATGGGACATAGCATCTCCGAGGCAGCGATAACATTTGTATGTTCGCGTACGACCATTTCACGAGTGTAAGGTGAATATCGGGAATCAAGTAGCATATCACATCTTCGACATCGCTGCGGCCGGATTAAGATCGTGAACGAACGGGACAAACGACGACTGACGAGAATCATTAAACGTGACAGACGTGCAACCCTTTCTCAAATTGCCTCAGATTGGATTTGTGGACTGCCCTGCAGGATTCATAGTGTGAATTGCCTCCTGCATACCTTCAGACATTAGTCGAATCCATGCAACGTCGTCTTGCGGCACTTCTGCGTGCTCGCGGTAGCCCTACACGATATTAGGCAGGTGTGCCAGTTTTTTTTGGCTCTTCAGTGTAAGATATCTGTGTTTAGTTGTGTGTGTATTAAGGAGACATTCTTGCATTCGAATGNGTTTTTTTGGCTCTTCAGTGTAAGATATCTGTGTTTAGTTGTGTGTGTATTAAGGAGACATTCTTGCATTCGAATGTGGTTATTTCGAAAAGCCGAGACGGGAAATCGAACAAAGCACATCCCGAATGCATGTATGCTGTATAAGTACAGCGCCATCTGCGCTGCCTATCTGTCTTGCATACTTTATTCCCAGTATATATGACTGTCGATAGTTGCAAAGGCCCTGATAGAAGCATAACCCGACATCATTTTAAGTTACTGTATATGGATTGTCTTTCCACGCGTTTTGCACTAGTATCTACTGCACTTCGAGAAGAACACGATTGCGAAATAAATATGTACATCCAGTTGTTGGTATANGTTTTGCACTAGTATCTACTGCACTTCGAGAAGAACACGATTGCGAAATAAATATGTACATCCAGTTGTTGGTATAGAGTATACTTGTGACCCTAACGTCATTCAGCTTGTATTTTCGAGTGATTTCAGATTTGTTTGTTTGCAAGTTGCAGAAGTGTGAACGCTTATCAACGCAATTCTTTGATCCAGTAATCGAGATAGGTACATATCCTGTCATAAACACTTCAGCCATTAGATCCATTTCTTTCATCTACACAGGCTACCCATGCAAGCAGAATTGCGCGAAACTAATTTCTTTAAACCGGATTTGTCATCAGATGAGTCAAAAATGATTGTTTCTTTCAACCAGTGTAGCTACATGTGGTAGAATTTATGCAGCAAAAAGTACACCAGTTCTTGAGGAGGTGTAACTGGTGAATTGCAAATCAAAACTCACCAGATTAAATGTTCGTTGTTTATTAATTGTTTTAGGAAACATCTGTTTTTAACGAGATGAACGTTCAAGATATTATTTTCGGTTGTGGTTTAATATTTACTGTTTATCAAAACAGCGAACAAATNTCGGTTGTGGTTTAATATTTACTGTTTATCAAAACAGCGAACAAATTTTTTTTAAAGTGATACGAATTTAATGTGACTTTCATATTCCACGTCTATTCTGTATTGTCAGAAAGCACAGTAATAAATTAATGTAAATTTAAATATAACTTATTAAAAATATTGGCGTTTATTTCAGTTAAATTATATAATTAATAAACATAAAATAATGAGGTAATTTTTATTTAGAAATGTCTTACCTTGCAGACCTGTNGGGGGGGCATTGCCCACCCCAAGAGAGCGAGTGGAGGGGGCAAGGAAAAGGCAAGTTCTTCCTTAGTATTAAGGGTCCCGCCTGCCTGCATAGCTTCTCTCCCTTTTCGGCCGAGAAGCGCGGGAGCTATAAGGGTCACACTGGCGCGCAGTGTTCTCGTGGTGCTGCGTCTACCTATGCGACTTTCAGAGGTGATGCTATCATATTATTGATGACAAGTCTGTAGCAAAGTTCAATACTGGCTCCTATCGTAGTTTGGTTCGTGTCCAGTTAGTGTGTACTAAGTAAGATACGGCAGTCTGAATAAGCAGTTTTTAACTATATCGGAGGTTTCCAAAATAATATTTATAGCATACGTAGTGACATTAAAGTACCATACCTTCCTCGCCTGGGGTATGACGTAGGCAAACATGCCGGGGGCACGTTTAAAAGTAAGATATATGTATATATGGAGGTGCGTGTACTTATGTAAGCGCGTTAGAAGTTATACGTCTTTGGCGTGACTAAAATAAAATTCGATACGCGCATAACCTCAAATGCTGGTTGCTAAGTAACAGCATGTATTATCCGCTTGATTGCAATGTTCACTGTCGAATTTCGTTACACTGTGCGCGCGCAACTTCCGTTGCACACTCAACTTTTACCCTCAACGCGCCAAAAGAATTATAACTAAAAAAAAAAAAACATAATTTTAAACACTGCAACGCAGTTCAAGCGCCAGGCAGGCGGATCCTTAAATGCATTCAGTAGAGTAGCTGAAGTGGGTTATTTGGCTGAAAACGACCTTACATGATAGAAGCGCAAAACTTGAAGTTATGACGTCATCAATATAGCCACCTCCGTTCCACATGTTATATATAAACTGCTATACAAAAAAAAAAAAACGTTCGACGAATTTATGTTGGAGAGCAAATTCTTCCTTAGTATCATTTTTTACGTGCCGTCGTTTCTCTTGCCCTCCCCGCCAGGCATGTGAAGTGCAGTGAGTCAAGAGCATCACCGGTAACTGGAGAAGCACGTGCGAACATGGCGGGCGGTGCCTGTGGTGTTCGCGGCCTCCACGTTGCCCTCTCGGGCGTGTGCTGATGCCACTAGTGACAGGAGAATACCACGCGCGAAGTGACAGACAAGCCGCCCGCGGGAGATTGGCGTGTGCCGCGATGAGCCCACCACGACTCTGGGGGTTATCGTCGCAAGAATGTTCTGGTCATTGCCTTCGCCTTCCTTGGCGAGGGACCTCCTGGATCGGGCCGCCTGAGCTACATAAGCCGCGACGTGCCGCCGAGTAGACGGCCTTGAACGCCAGGTGTGCGAAGTCAGCGAAGGGACAAGGCGACGAGCCGTGACGACAGTTGAAACCTGCGAGCGTCGGTCCAGCGGAGAGTAAGGCTGGCTGGCGAGCTGTGGGACTGGGTGCGCGAGTGACAGTTTCATTGAATACGTGTAAACAATAGGCGTGAATTAAGTGACTGTGATGAATAGAAAGCAGTGACTGATAAGGACTTTAAATTAGAATTGGTGATTGGCATTAAATATTGTGCTCACTGAGAATAGCAAGTGGTATTAGTAGAGATACGTAGTTTAATGTTGTAAATAATAGCATTGTGTATTATTTTAGCATTATAAATAAATTTTAAACAATTAAACATAGTTATTTTTTTTATAAAGACCTCCATCCCTCAGGAACTCGGGTAGACCCTTTGGCGACTTGCAACAGTATTAGGTTGTGTAACAAATTGCTTAGGGCCTATCCAAGTTCGTGAGGAGGGTCTGGGGTATTAATAATCTTAAATAACTGAAATTATTCCTAATTTATTTGCATAACATTCAGTTATTATTTACAAAATACAACCGTCTATCCGTACCATTAACACTTACTATCTATATTAGCGAGCACAATTTTTGTGTTACAATTATAATTAACGTCCTAACCACTGTCTTCATACTATCTACAGACACTTAATCTTCATGCATTAATTACAAACATCGACCTAGGTCGCTACTCATGTCACAATGTTGGACGGACAGTTCCGGAATAGGGTGGCTTAAGAAG
This sequence comes from Clitarchus hookeri, assembly GCA_002778355.1. Classification (NCBI taxonomy): domain Eukaryota; kingdom Metazoa; phylum Arthropoda; class Insecta; order Phasmatodea; family Phasmatidae; genus Clitarchus; species Clitarchus hookeri. The sequence goes on along the minus strand of NQII01000921.1, from coordinate 406,357 downwards.
CGAAAACAGTCGTGCATTCAACTCAAACTATTTCACTAGCAATAGGCCTACCTATCTCATGGGAACGGAACTACAGGTTACGAGAGGTATTGATCGTATCGACTTACATTAAAAACAAAACTTTTCGATTTAAACTTGTGTGATTAGGTGTTGCAGAAGTTGGTAACGTATATACAGGATAGTTGCCCCCTTTTTTTTTTTAATTTGCTTGACAGTAGATACGAATATACTGATTCGATGCCACTTTCACAGACAAATGAAATTTACGCAAAAATCTGTGGTTTCACACAGATTTTCCACAGAGATTTAACTTTCCTTTTCAAGTCAAGCCGGACCATACGTTCAGATCGACTACCGCCTTATGTAAAGTAAAAATAAAAGTTAAGGTTTTAAAACAATGAAATATTGAACATAAAAACCAGGGATTTAAATTTCAACAAATAACAATTCCGTGATAAGGAGAAAGGGTGTTGGCGGGGGGATTATTGAAATAAAAACAATAAATTGATTAACAAAATTAATTAGTTAAAATAACAATTTTGATAAATATTTAAAATTAAAGTATACGTAATGTTTTATATAACAAAAATTGAAAACAAAATAAAAATAAGAGGTGTTTCCTGTGTGGTTCTACTTAATTTTTGTCCTCACGAAAAAATAAATTTTGTAAAAGAATAAAAACTTCTATAAAAATATATATATATTTAATATCCTTAAAAATAGTGTAGTTGAAATAAAAAATACAATTTTTTTTTTAAATACAAGAATTGTATTCAATCTACTAACACAACCAAAAGAATGTGAAAAAATGTAATAAATTAATTTCAAAAACTTATTTTAGGAAGCGTTAACTAATTCAAGAAAATTGGTCAGAATCAGTTCAAATCTGTAAGATTTGCTTGCACAACACTTATCTTTGAACTACCAATTTCAAGTACCTACTAACTTTTCTATTTTTCAGGTTAGTTTTAAAAGTTTTATCTCTTTCTTTTTATAATTTTAATTTTGATTATTAATTTCCTTTTAAAATTTTCTTTTTTTGTAATGTTAATTACACTTACTATTTCAATTTTTAAATTTTACTTATTTTGTAATTTTAATTTATACTTCTTATTTTAAATTTTTTTTTTTTTTGTTGTATAAATTGAATTGAAAAAGTTTCTACAACCTCAACAAATATTCTTCAAAAAAATTCCTTGGAAGTAAAATTAAATCAACAAAAAATAAAAGATTTTGATTATCGTTATTAACAGAAAATTTTAATTAAAAAAATCTTGTTACAAATAGAGAAGGTACAATTGACACAACTGAGGAAGAAAAATTAGAAGAATTTAAACCCGTTACCAATTAAATTTTCGAAAATATTGTAATTGTATAAATTACTAATTATTCAAATTGCAAAAAAGAATTAATAAATAAATCATTTAAGTTAAATAGATTTTTGAAGATTTTTTTACGTTTTCTATTGTTTGTGTTTGCATTAAATGGTTTGTGGTTAACAGTTTAAGCATTTAAGAAAACAGCTGCTAAAATGATTTAAAAAAAAAAAACCACTAGCCTTATTATCTTTTTACCATATATATTTCCAAATTTGAGATAGTATTCTTATTTACTTGCGTTATCCAACTACACATCCAAAAAAAAAATTTGTTAGTTGCCTTATAAATCTCGTTCACATAAATTTTTCTTTTATGTTTATTAAAATCCTTTATACAAATTTATGGCTTCCTTTATTGCAAATATTAATTTTTGTACAGCCATTTTTAATAAAATTGTACCCAAACATTTTGTTTGATACCTTTTGCTAAAAGAATCTAACTTTTCTCTTTTATCCTTGTAATGCATTTTATTTATGTAGAATAGATCTATAATCTTAAAATTAATGTCGGGAATCTACTTAAAAATATAAATTATACAAAATATTTGTATTTTGATTATGGGTTTGATTTAATTCTACATAACCAAAATTATAATAGAGAAAGAATGATGTTTATTTCTGTATGTTTATTAGTTTATAATGTTTATTTTATACAAGGACCAAAATATATTAATTGTATTCGTCCAGTAGTTTTACTTGAAAAAAAATGTACATTTTTACATATACAGAAATTTTAGAAAATATAAGCAAACTTTATCAAAAAATGTTGGAATATTTTAAACAAAATAATGTAGTCATTCCAAGGGAAATTTAGTATAATAAAATCATAAGGAACAGATAATTAAAGCAATTAACTTGTAATTTATTTGATTATTTTCTATTAATTTTTATTTGTTTTTTTAACTCCATCGAATCCAATTTTCCTCTTTAAATTTAAATCTGACTTTCTTTCCTGGTATTTTAAAACCGATAATTACAAGCAAAATAATCCCCACAATTGCTTCTTTTTTTTTTCCTCAATAACGTTTTGCAAAAAAGTGGTTTATAAATAAATCCTAGCCTTCTTCAAAACTTTCAAATCTTTTACAATCTCTTAACTTTAACTTGCCTATGCAATCTATTACATTTCTTAAACTTCCGATGTTCTTTTTTCTTGCTGTTATATATTAAATCCTCTTTATTTTTTAAAGTATTTAATAAAATCTAGTATTCTTGCATAACACATTTTTGTAAATATGTGCCCATTAAAATTTTTTGTTCCATTTGGTTTCATTTATTTCAATGGATTATATTTTTACTGATAATTCTTAAAATGTTTATATGAAATAAAAATTAATTCATTCTTTCTCTGATAATTCTTTATTTTAAGGTTGAATCAATTTATTTTTATAAACACTTTATAACAAATAAGCATTTTCAACTCCATCTTTTTCTGTTAAAACTCTTTTAATATGACAAATGCAAAAATGTTATATAAAGCAGTTGTTTCAAATTTATTCATTGTTTTGTAAAATAATTTACGTATTATTCTATTTTGTCTACTTCTTGATACTTTTCTAATAATTTCTTTATTATCCATTCAAAGATAAGTATAATTATATTTAAATATTAAAATTTACTTAATAGCATTTCTATTTGTTCTAATTATTCTCTTTTCTGGTATATTGTAAATAAGCGGAATTAAATGGTTTTATTTATTTCATTTGAATAAAGTAGAGATTATTTGTAATATTTTTTTTTTTTGTAAATAATGTAATAACATTTCTTGTTTTTATTAAATCTAATTTTTCAATATTAATCTATTTTGGGGTGGTAGAAATTAATGTAATATATTATGGAAAATATTTCTTCAAACTTTACAATTACAATATTACTTTCCTTCTCATCTTAGACGTTTTATTTGGTAAGATATTTATAAAAAAAACCCGAAACACGTAATTATTAAATTTTTTTCTCATTTTTTACTCCTGGTAACTTGTACTCTTAATTTTATCGCCCCTGTAGTTTTAAATCTCCCAGAAAATATTTCGTAGTAAATCTTTAAAAGTAACACAATTATTATTTTGTAGATTTGTGTTAAGTTTCCAAACTTCTTTGGTAATATTGTTTACAGCGTATGTCAGCGGTTCCCTAAGTGTGCGCCGTGGCGGGTAGACAGGCGCCGTGAGCCACTCCTGTCTTCTCGTTTCCGGAACCTCAAATCCCTTATATTCGCGGGTAGGTACAGAATACAATATTCAACTCGAGCTGCGTGCACCGCTCGCCGGTAGGTGGTAGATACCGTGGCGTCGCGGCGCGTCAGTTCGGCGCTCACGTTCGTACATCGGNCAGCGCTTCAGTACAAGAATATGCAGGCGAGATAAGAGAGGTTGCTTTGTTTGAGTGTGTCGCTTTGTGTTTCCGTAAAAGTCGTGTTCGCAAAATTGAAAGATTTATATTAAATAAGCAAGTTAACCATTCAAGTGAGAGTGATCAAGCGTCGACAAGTGGCGGGGGAGCAAAGAAATGGAAATATCGTAAATACGATGATAGCTATTTAGATTTAGGCTTTACTTCAGTAGAAGTAAACAATGAAGAGAGACTGCAGAGTGCGCTCCGTTTGGAAGTTTTAGCGCCCGAAAATATGCTCCCAAGTAAGCTGAAGCGACATCTCGAGACCAATCACCCTAACTTGGTTGAAAAATCCCACGATTTTTTTATTAGTAAGTTGCAAGATTTACAAAAGCAAAAAAGTTTTTTTACTAAACAAGTCTCAGTACCAAGCAACGAACTGCTAGCATCTTTCAGGGTGGCGTATAGAGTGGCGAAGTGCAAAAACCTCACACCATCGCAGAAGAGCTTATTCTACCGTCTGCTGTTGACATGGATAATATTATGGTGGGAGAATCTGCGGGAAAACTAATTTCAAAGGTACTTTTATCCAACAATACTATTAGTCGAAGAATCCATCATATAGCTCAGGATCTCAATGATCAATTAACAGAGAAAATCAAAGGCAAGGAATTTGGTCTGCAACTTGATGAGTCTACTGACGGTAACAAAGATGTGATGCACACCTTATTTGTTATGTACGCTTTCTGGATGATAATATTATCGTTGAAGACCTTCTGTTCCGCAAAGGCCCAATACTTGTTTGAGATGCTTAACAAGTTTATAACAGAAAATGATTTGGATTGGGAAAAGTGCATCGGCAATGGTGCTCGATCAATGTCTGGTCGCTATGGAGGATTACAGGCGCTTATTCGCAGCAAAGCACCTCATGCTATGTGGACCAATTATTTATTGAACTTAGTATTAGAACGTGTCGTAGACGTAGTAAACTACATAAAAACTACGCCACTGAAAGCCAGATTTTTCATATACTATGTATTTACATGGGAGCTGAACACACGGCCCTACTATACTACTGCAGTTCCCGATGGCTGTCACGTGGCTACGTCTTATCCCGCGCATTCGAGTTACGGCAATTCTCACTTTTCTTCAAGAGGAAGGCCATGCAAACTCCAGGTACTTTGCCGCACCAGACTTTTTGCTGAAACTGGCATATTTGTGCGATGTATTTGACAAACTGAATGCCTTGAATCTGTCTCTGCAAGGCAATAACATGCACATCATGAAACTTTAGGAGAAGGTTGCAGCATTTAGAAAAAAGTTGCAGTTGTGGATAAGAAAAATCAATAAGGATAGCGGTCAAAATTGTTTCCCTGAATTGCACAAATACGTGACCTCTACTAATGCAGTTGTTTCACAAGACTTGCTGTCCATTTTCACGGAACACCTTCCAAATCTCACTCACTGGTTTGCAAAGTACTTTGGGGAAGATAATATCGAGAAATTTGCGTGGATTCAAGATCCATTCCGTGCTCAAACTCGCCCAGAATTCACTTCGCAAGAAGAAGAGAGTTTAATTGAACTCTCTTGCGACAACAGCCTGAAAAGGAAATTTGCTTGTTGGATATCGATGAAAAATGAATATCCAACTTTAAGTTCAAAAGCTGTAGAGATCCTCATTCCCTTTGCAACGTCTTATTTATGCGAAGCCGGATTTTCAGCTGTAGCTGTAATAAAGAGCAAATATAGCTCAAAAATCAATGTGGAGCAAGAAACGAGAGTAGCAGTATCAAGTCTTATTCCGCGATTTGAAAACACGTGTGGAGATCAGCAAGCTCACACGTCACATTGACTAACTTGCCATTGAAGGTTCTCACCATTTGTTACTGTATTTTAATATATTCTTGTGTGTTAACTTTAATAAATATGTGATCCTCACATACAAACGTCACATTGTGAGGTTTAACTAAAGTTTAGTTATGGTTACCAAACGGTTGTTTTCATTTCTGTGCCTGATTAACGTAATTGCACACATATTCTGAGTAGAGCGCCGGGACAATATACTGAACCTGTAAGTGCGCCGCAAACTGATTAAGTTTGGGAACCCCTGGCGTATGTGAATAGGTAATATTATAATATTAATTATTTATATTATAATATACAAATGCAATTTACCCATGTAAAACAATCTTTCCCAACATTTTTATTTAACTCTCTCTTTCAAAAATCTACATTATTTATAAAAAATTGTATTACTTCTTTTTTGTTAAAAATTCCAGAAAATCTTGTTTTATATATTTGAATCTAGTTAATAATATTGTTTTTTGTTAAATGATTTTTATATATTACGTAATTCTTACAAAAAAAAAGTTAAATTTTAAGTCTAAAAGTTTGATTTGTAAGCGGATTTTTGTATTTATTCTTTATCAACTGTGTGTCCTTTTTAACAATTTGTTTTACTTCATTTATGGTTTTAACACCGGAATTTAATAAACCTATAAGTTTTCTTTAACTCTGTAAAAATCGAGATTAAATAAATTTATTAAATATGTAAGTTTAACAATTGTAATAATATTGCAAATTGAATCGGTATTTAGTTTAAATACTTCTACATTTGTGTTAATTAAATCTCCAATTTTTGTACCAAGATTACTATTGTTTAAATCTTCTGTTACTAACCATAATCCAAATAGTTTATTAGTTTAATTTCTGTCCTAAAGCAATTCTTTTCTTTTCCAGAATAATTTTTAGAGATCATAGGAATTGCTTCTTTAACTTCAATTTATATAACTAAAAAAGTAATAACAAATCCAAAATAAATAGTTAAAAATTAAAATAATAAAAATAAAATTTGAAACAAAAAATTAAACACTTAAGTCTAATTAAAATTATGAATAATGAAAAAGTAACATTTAAAGGTAAAATGGCAGTTAAAATTAAAATGATAATAATCACAAAAAATAATTAAAACATTTAAAACCAACCTGAAAAATATAAAGTTAAAAAGTAGTTGAAACTAAAGGGATATGTGCTTACGTATCTGAATTATTCTTCAACGTTCATGAAGAAGATAATTGTTTTTAAGAAAGTTTCAAAATTAATTTGTTGTGGTTTACATCAGAACATTTTTTGTTAGTTAATTCAGTAATACCATAAATTTCATAATTATTAATTTTTTCTTTATTTTCAAAAGAACGGTACAGGAAATACTTTTTATTTAGGGACCTTTTTTATTTATTCTACTGAATTCCACTTTTCTTTTTTTGAAATAAATCCTTAGCTATTAATTTTTAAAATTTTTTTTTATTTCCAATCCTTTAATTTTACAGTAATTACTTTTAGATTTCAATAGTAGTGTTTTATGTTGAATCCTTAATCATTTTAATCCTGGTTTTTTCCATCTTATATTCCTTATTTTTATCCTAATTCCTTCCTTCCTTTTAAAATTTGAAGCGAGGTGATAGTTGATCAGAACGTAAGGAATTGACTTGACTTTCGGAGGATAGTTAAATATACTTGAAAATCTTCGTAAAAGCACATATTTTTGCATAAATTTAACTTGTCTACTCATGAAACATTATCGAGAGAGTGTAAAAAGTCTGACACCCTTCACGAGGCAATAATTAAGCAAAACAAATGGTTGTGCTACAAGCAAAGCTAGCCACTTTCTGTATCTATACAAACACTGTGTTTAAAACCAACTACTATAACCCTTCGCTTCCAAATTGGAATGTTATATGTCCAGTTGCTTGAATTCCTGCTTGTGTTGGCCAACTAGTTTTTCCCTGTTTTTTATGCAGACATCTTAGTGAGCACTCATGAAGGATACAGAATAACTATTGGAATTCTTGTAATTCTCGGTTCCACAAGCCACGTACTAAAGAAACGTGCAAAGTTAAAAACATACAAAGTCCAATGTACGTTAGTTTCGTGACCAGAAAGTACCACTGTGAAAGAGAGTTCGACATGTGTAGTAATATGAGCGGGTTTTGTTAGACTACACACAGATTCTTGAACAAGGAAGTTCCCCAAATTGCTACGCAGCTTGTCAAGCTCGTAACAGAACACGCAAGCAGAGCAGGTTTCACAATTATGCGATGCGATTTGCTGTAGCCGGAGCGAAGCAACTGGCTGTCGCCAACTGAAACAGACGAGTGTGTTGCACAAGATTCCGATGTTGCTTTTGTCAGCGCTGGGCGACAACATTAAGTAGCATAAAATATTAATATTTTGTAGAAGAAAAAAAAAAAGAACTACACTGACACAACAGATTGTTGACATGCACTATGTTGGAAAATAAAAATTCTAATATAAGTAAATATTTTTAAAATGGTATTTACACTATATGAAACACAAGAAGAGCATATTTTAAAGTTATTTGCTTTCTACAAAAAAAGTAAATTTCAACTACCTAAATTGTTTATTATCAAGGATCTAGCCTGTTCATAAAATATTAATGCTTATAGTACCTATTAAGGGTATCTATTCATAATGTTTTTTTGTGTAGAGATTTAAATGCAGTTTTTTCCTGTTTATGGTTTAAAATTGAAATTTCCTTGCCGGTAGTAAAGTATTATTTACTAGGAGAAGACAACTTGATCTGAGACAGTGTTCACAGCTGACAAATTGTCCCTTGACTGTGATTTGTGAAACCACAGTTGAAAGTTGTTGTAGTCCGTCTGTGTTGGATGTGTTGCTGTTGCGCTCATCGCGTTGCACTATTGTGAAACCAAGCTAACAAGATTTTGTGTAAGATTTCCACACTTGTGTAGGTAATGTTATAAATATGCCTCTCCCCTGCCCCTTCCAGTTTTGCCTGGACAAGAGTTAACCTTTGAACAGTTACGTAGGTTGACCAATATGCCGTAGCAATATGCCGCAGCAATATGCCGTAGCAGTATGCCGTAGCAGTATGCGTACAAAATTTGAATTTTTCTGGCCCGCCATTGAAGATAGCACTTCATAAATTTGTAATTATTGCAATTGGCTTTAAAAACTCTGCCAACCTGTTGGACAATTTTATTTTCCCATTGAGTTAACATGAAGGAAACTTTGATCAAATAATTTTTGCCAACAACTTTTGCCAAATAAAACAAATTAATACCCTGCATGCCAGCTGAAGGTTTTATTGCTAATTTTACGTTTTCCCGCAAGCTACTAAATATGTAAACACGGTTCTCACAGACCATACACTAATAGTATTTCATGCAAAAAGTTTTGAGAAATGTTCAGAAATAATTACGAGCACTTTATATAAATATGAAATACGTGTTTGAGATTTTTTTTACGGTCGCAAGTACAAACGACACACACACTTCCACAGAGTTAGTTTTGCACGTGTTGAAAGTTTGTTGCAGAAAATGTATATCCGGATGGAAAACTTGACTGAATTAACTCGTGCAAGAGGAGTCAGTTGGCATTGCAAGTCAGCATAGGACACCTCGGGGTTGCACGTTTGTCCCTACCCCCACGTGCCACCATCCCCCTGCTCCCCAAGTTCTACCAGCCCACAGCGTGACTATCAAGTCCTGCGACCACACACACGCTGCAGTTCCAATAGAAAGCTATTTTTACCGCAACTGCAGAGACCATCACTCTCGCCTGAATATGCATTATTAATTGTGTGCATTTGTTGCCTGTTTCTTTGAAAGACATCGCATGGCAAACAAGATGTGTGCAGACGCCGACTTCACCACACATGTTCTTCCCCTCCTAGCCTTTAGATTGCTGTTATTCAATAAACAAAAGAGCGTTTAGGTTTTAGTTTTGTTTTGTTGTAATTATTTTCTCTTTTATATGTTGTTTACCCTTCGTGATTCAGCTCTGTCAATGTGTGTTTATCGTGCAGTTTATTTATGTTGCTTAAAGACTTTTATTTTCAGGTTGGTGATATTTTTGTCGTCTTAAAGGATTCTGTCTATATTTGCCAAACATACTTATTTCAAATTATGCAGACAAAAGATATCAATTTTCCAATTTCTTTGTTGTTAGGCAACACTTGTAACTTTTTTCTTTTACTAGATAGCCGTTTATTTTAAACTTTAACTTACAACTGTGAGCTAAGGTTCCAATTTATTCTAACCAGTGCATTACTTAATGTTCTTATTAATCAAATATTTAATGTTAGGTTATTGTATCAATGCCTTAATCTTGTTCATAATAATTTGTTACCCTTGTTACACGAGCAATCAAGGTTGCAGTCTCACAACCATCAGAGATGGGGTGATCTACGCAGCATCCACTGTCTGAATGCTGGACCACCCTGCATGTCAGCCATGTGTAGTTATCAGGGATGGTGCCTTGTCACACAGGCTTGGTCGGTTGCTGAGCGTTTGTTGGTGTGTTCCACGTCATCTCATTCTCACCAACGAGCCATCTTGCATTCTGGTGCTGGCTGTTCTAGTTTTGTCTGGAGCAATCAGCAGGAGAAGCGTCGAAATGGAACAGGCCCTACCGAAGTGCATCAAGACGACAACTGCTGATTGATGATTTCTTTGAAATTAAAGACTTTACTTGTAAGCTAGTTTGGCCTTTGTAGCACACGTCTCACTAAGACACTTTCCTATTTGTTGTTTTTTTTTTTCCTACGTGCACAGTAGGATCTCAACATAAATTACAAAAAGAGGTTTTGAATGTTATTTTTGCTCCTGCTGATCTGGAAGTTTGTCCCGTTTTTGAAGCCGAGAAGCAAGGTAGCGGTAGAGGCTACATTGCCACGTGCATCAAGTGTCACATCACCTCTAAGTCCAAGGCTCTGAACTGGCGTGCAGCATTCTCGTTTCACTGCATGTTTCTATGGAACTTCCAGCGGTGACCCTATTATATTATTGGTGGAAAGTCTGCAGAAAGGTTCAGTACTCTGAAATATTGCTTCTAACGTGTATGATGTCTTGAAAGCACTGAACAGCCCTCATCTGGGATGTGTGTTCTTTTTGTAGGCCAGCACATTGAGTGTACATTACATAGTTGTGGGAAAACACATATTTCAAACACACTGCGACAGTTCAAGTTCCAGGTAGGCAGAAGCCTTGATTCTGACAAATACTTTACACTGAACAAGCATATAATGTTATAACATCCACACAGGATTTGAAAGATGTACTGTACTTTAAAGTGAAGTACTTTATGCTGAGGTTTCACTATATTTTGTAGGTTCTCCATTTTATTTGCAAGTGCAGTATTCTGTACGACTTGGGGCTTCTAGTTCTTAGTCAGTTTTTTTAATGAAAAAAGTTGTTCAAATGGTTGACTGAGAAAGAAGTGCACCTTCCATCTGTACTGTGTATTTCCCCACTCAATGGTCCCGTGAGTCACTAACTTACTAATTTTTAGTCTGGATATTATTTTCAGTTTTGACCAGTGGTTCTGTTTACATCTGCTAAATGCTAAATTGATTGACAACTGTAAGTTAGTGTCTAGAATTTGTAAATGTGGATTTTCGTTTAACTATCTTAACTTTGAAAAAATGCATAAAAATTTCTACCAAATCCAATTTTACAGACTGGAGAACCAAACTAACTTTGAGACTCATCAAGCAAAATGTTGAACATATAATTATCTATACTAATAAAGAAAAATTAATTTTTTTGTAAACAATAAAATTCTGATACAACGTCCTTCACATTAACGTCTTTTTCACTATAATGTACAATTTTCAATTACCGGCCAAATAACCTACATAAACTACGTAAAAATATTTCCTTTAACACATAAAATTTACGTAAACTTTCAGTACAGTGGAGATTATTTTACTTCTTGTTTTCCAAAATAGGATTAATATAAAGTCCATACAAAAGCTTTTGATTTTTTAAACCATTTTCAACCTAAATAGAGTTTTGTTTACCAATATAAAACGTAAAGAAACATGCTGATTGCCAAGTCACATTCAGTGTATCATTTACATATATGCTGCAAACGGTCTATTCTCGCTGTTGACTCGCAACGCCATCTAACCATGTGTGTTGACCCGGAGTAACAGTGTTCACATGCAGCACTATCTTGAATTATTTTGTACATCAAAACGTGAATGTATAAATGAGTAGTCATGTATACGTGATTTGGTACCACATCTCACAACATACAGTAAACCCCCTTACGAGAATTACTTTGTTAATTCGAAGGTAATAATTTGAACACCCGAAAATCTAGAAATTGTGTCTCAACGTGCACCTCCCTCCCCCGTGAAGACTTTGTTTAAAAATCTGCGTAAAATCAAAAGTATTTATGTACAAAATATTATGTTAAATCAACAGGCAGACATATTACAAATGAAATTATGTGCCAGAAGCATAAACTTTATCCTCCCTTGTAGCCAAAAATGTTTATTGACATCCAGCAGCACGCTTTACCGAGTAAGATGTGCTTTCAAGTGCTTCTTGTAGAAAAAAAAAGGAAAATTTGTTACTGAAATATTAATTTATTTCAAAAGATAAAAGTTTTCTAAATAAACTTCCTTTAGTGATAGGTATTTGTTAAGGGTAAATGGTGTAATTTTTTTTCAAGGAAATTTCAATAAGTAAGCAATGTGTATTTGCAAACCAAACATCACTTTATATTTGCAGGATGTAATTTGTGCATTTTCATATTGGTTTTTAAAAAATATTTTTTTGTAACTTTCTTTATTGAAATGACTAATTGTGCCATAACTTCATGGTTGTGAAGGTTTAAAAATAAGACTTTCAGTATAAAATACTTTCATTACTAAGTACGTATAAATATTGAGACTATTGATATTCATCATGTACGTTATCACAACATTTTTCTGTATTACATTACAACACATAAACACACTCCTGAATTAATTTGCCTCTCTGTGTAAGACATGTTTAGACAAGGAGCCAGCTAATTGTGAGCTTCTCGAGATGGTAGCGCTCATCCCCCGGCCAGATTCACTACTCGTACGGTGATTACATTACAAGTTCATTTGACAAAGTAATAACAAACATTTATGAAATATATTCTATTGACTCTTGAGGAGGTGCATTATAACAAAGATTTCTCCTCATTGACTGTATTCCATTACATATTTTCCTCCCTCGGGTTTGCTTCTTTGCAATAATTTCAATGTTATGGCTGTTTCTGCTAATCATCATTCATAAACACACCTTATTTGCATCTATGTATATGGAGATTGTAATGAGGAATTCACCAGATAGTCACAGCAATATACAGAGTTTACAAATATATTCTGCTTCATAACGAAACTTACACAGTAATGACGTGGTAAGTGTCTATATAGACAGCAAGAAATTCACAGAATACGACACTGGCTACTCTCGTTCACAACCAGCAGTCACATCTGCATAGAATACAAAGATTGTGATGCCACCTCAACATTCATTCCCTGTTCTAAATCTTGAGTTGCAAAATTTACATTTTAAATGACTTAAAAAGTTTACTATAAAATTATTAATATTTATGTATATTTTCATATTAATTAAAATTATAAATATATTATTAAGCATAGCATATACCCATTCACTTTCTTCAGAAATAGGAGAACTGCACAATGCTTTGCAAGGTGGATGAACACACTAATAGAAGATGTCACCTTATTCGAGTCTGGATCAGTTGAGGAACAGAGTTATCAAATTTTACACTTTGTAAAAATATTTTGTGCCTCTAAAAATAATTAAAAATACGAATGTTTGGACGGACTTACATAAAAGATACATTAATCAGTTATTACAAAACTGGTTTCTTAAAACATTCCATCAGTTCAAATAGGAGCAAGTGAGAAATAATCACAAGCCTAAAAAAATAGTCAAAATCTACAATGTGCAAAAATTGGAAAAGTCTAGCTAAGCTGCTCGCACAGATGTACACTCACATCCACAACGTAGCAAGTACAGTATTGCACGAGACAGGGGCCATGGTGGTGTAGTGATTACACTACCAGCCTCCCACCAAGGCGAAACCAGTTCGATTCCTGGCGGGGTAGGCCTCAGGATTTTCACATGTGGGAATTGTGATGGACGATGCTGCTAGTCAGCGGATTTTCTCAGGGATCTGCAGTTTCCCCCGCCCTTGCATTCTGGCGCTGCACCATACTCACCTCGCTTCACCCTCATCGACTCTCCAGATCTCCATGTTGAGAGCTGCCCGAATTTCTTCACTCACTCATTGCATATGACAGCTACATAGCAGACGGACTGTACAGCACATGACGGTTACATAGCAGACAGACTGTACAGCACATGACGGTTACATAGCAGACAGACTGTACAGCACATGACGGTTACATAGCAGACAGACTGTACAGCACATGACGGTTACATAGCAGACAGACTGTACAGCACATGACGGCTACATAGCAGACGAACTGTACAGCACAGTTCTACATTATATGTATGACATAATATTATACTGTACAGTTTATGTATTTTGTACATAACAGTCTTGGTGCTGCCCCACTATTATTGTTTATCATTTAACATTATAATACAATACATTTTTAAAATTTTAAATGTTTCTTCTGGTATATGTACAATATATTGTGAATACATATATACAAAACATATAAAAATAAAATTCACAATTCATTAGAATGTAAAATTTCTTTTAAGTTAATAGGACATTTTATTTCAATTAGCCCCTCACATTTGCTCAACCTCAAAGTTTTCATGTATTCATTAATGTACCATTATACAAAGTATTTGCTATAAAAATGTAAAGTATTTAATAAAATATGGTAAAATCCCTTACCTCCTTTGTTGTACTTTACAAGGAACCTGGGAAATGTAGCAAAATGCAAGAAATTATAAGAGAGGAAAACTTACGTTAAGAACAAGTCAAATAGATGCAAACAACAGGAATGGGAGGGAATGGATGTGCAAATAAGAGGCTTACTGTAACACACCCTTTATAAAGAAAGTCACATAAGTAGAAATAAAAGCATTTTTATTTACAAATCCTTACGAGTAAACACTTGAACTTGGAAAAAAATCACTATCGGTCTTGGCTGAAAATGGTTGGTAATACAATAACATTCAATACAAAACTTCATACAAGTTTAAAACTCATTGACTATTTAGTTCCAGGTCCATGTCCGACCACATTCCTTCCGTTTCACTCTCCTCCGCTTCTGCCTGCAAGCAAAAACACAGATAACCTGCTATGCCAGTCTCATGATGCTACAGAAAAACCTGCTAAATACCAAAAGGAACATGGAAGGTAGGATAAAGTAATATTAATTTTTTTCTTGCAAGATTGTCTACTTCACACAAAATATTACATGTACAAGCTAACACTGCCTTGTAACCACTGACTTGCAGCAAGGCCTTTGATAACGTGATGATATACAATATTGTTGTATATGAAACAAACAAAAGAAAACTTTAAAAAACAACAACAAATGTAATGCTAGATAAACGTGGTAGGACAGTCGGATAGAACGAACAACAATATATACTCAAAAACCATAGTCGAGAAAACCAAAAACAATGACTAAATCAATAAATCAGTTTGATTATGCAACAAGCTCTCAATCGCTTAATATAAGGATAGACAGATGAGAAGCAGGAAAGGGTTGCAGGATGAAGGATGAAAGAAGAAGAGAGAATGGAGAGGGAGGAAAGAAGGAAGGGGTGAATGACAGAAGAGAGGTGGAATATGGGTAAGGGTCATAAATGGGCAAGTAGTAGAAAATCTGGGAGGTATAGGCGGAGAAGGAAGAAAGGAGAAGAGGAGGGGAGGGGAGTGGAGTGGAGTGGAGTGGAGAGATTAGGGCAGCTCTTAACATTGAGGTCTTGAAAGCCGACGAGGGTAAAAAGAGGTGAGTACGGAGCAGTGCTGGAATGCAAGGGCAGGAGAAACTGGACATCCCCAAGAAAACTCACCAATCAGTGGTACCATCTGGCACGATTCCCACATGCAAAAATGTGGGAGTAATACCGCCGGTAATTGAACCTGGTTTGCCTAGGTGGGAGGTGAGTAGTCTAACCACTACACAACCGTGGCCCTTGGAAGGAAGGCGTTGGGGTCTGGGGAGAGAAGAAAGAAATGGAGGGGGGTTAGAGGGGAAAAGGAAGCAAGGCTTCACTTAGTACAAATCTTCCTCCAAGAGAAAATTCAAAGATAAAATAGATGACATATTTTTCTCTACTAATGATGTGTTGAAAGGTAAAACTCGTTTGCCATCATCATTCAATAAATGTGACTAGTAACCCAAATTTTCTGAATTTTTTAAGCCTTTGCTATGTGCCAACACATTAAAATTTACAAATCAACTAGGAACATAATATATCAGATTGTTTCCATTGCAAAAAGACGTAACCTCAAATTTAAAAAGTATACCCAAATTCACTAAATATAAATAATGAAAACATTTACATTATTGTTTCCTCACATAAAACTCGTACCATTTTCAACTGCCGTGGCAGTTCCAAAACAACCTGCTTGCCTGACTTGCATCATGACGTTGATGGTTTTGTTACTGATGCAACTAAATCACGGACATGACAATATAGCGTACTGCTATCGACGCCAGTACTTTGCCTAGGAAATTGTTTCAAGCACAGATTCAAGCATGAATGCTGTTCAGTAACATGAAGTTCTAAAACATGAGACTGAAAACATTCTAAAAATTATTTTAACTAAATTTTAATAAAAATTCTACTCAGTCAAAAATAGTATTGCAGGGTTTTCACAGGCCATCACTGAATTCCCCTATCTTATCATATCCTTGGATACTGAATAAAGAAAAAAATTTGAAAATAATTCTACCTAATAAAGTGCCAATGAATTTTGCAACTTGCTGTTCCTGAAAATGTTTCGAAGTATGAGGGGTACAAGTTTCATGGCCAAAAGTTTAAAAAAGACTTGCTGAACTGTCCGAGCAGAATAGTGGTACAGAAAAGCTGTTGGGTTAAACTGCATAGCAAGTTTAAATAAACAGCATCAATAACCACCTTTCCTAACTGTTTCCAGGTTTTCTCTTACATTTCCCATGTTTTTCAAATCTTGCTACGCTTGTAGCAACCCTGCAATGCTAATGCATCATTCCTTCACGTAACATCAATATTTGTTCAGCTCATCATCACTGCTGCAATACCAATTTTTGAACATAAAATGTTTACATTGTAACAAAAAAAGAGTAACAAAACAATTGTTTGTGTGTGAGAATGCCATACGCACAGGTTAAGAAATGTGTTTGTGTTTAGAAGAATGTCATGGTGTGAGGTTGCTTAAGAGCTCAGATAAGGTGTCTCATGGGAGTGTGATCAACAACACGGCGCTCTGAAAATGTTAACAAATATTTTACCAACTTTGTTGAAAACCAAAATGGTAAACCTAATAAAATTTAGTTCTTTGTGAAACACTTGCATTTTAGTTACAGTAAACAATATACATCTGGGATGTTCCTGTGCTGCCATCTAGCATTCAACTTTGAACTACAGAACAGGGGATGTGACACTATAATACCGTACTATGTACTACACTGTAATACCGTACTATGTACTATATTGTAGAACACTGCACAGTTCACACACTGGAGAGCATTTGTATAATATTAGCAACTGCAAACAAAGCATAGAGCAATAATTTTTTCAATTTTTTTTTGTGTTGACGTATATTTTTGTTGTTGAATGTAACATATTTATTGTTATGGAGCTGAATGCTATAATTTTTGTAGAAATACAACATGGCAATGATCACATAAATTTTGAAAATAAAGATTAAAAATAGCTTGTTGTAATTTTCATGAACTGAGAGTTTCAGTTACCTTACTAAATATTATTTTTAGAAAAAATCTATTAACACGCCGTCTTTGTTTGCAATTACGGTAAACTCCTGAGTTACCGGGCGCGGCTTCACCGCGGAGCCACCAGTTCAAAGTCAAATATTGGACAGCTGCCGCCAGTCGTGCGTCGCTGCTATTAATAACCCACGCGCACGTTGTTTATTACATGGCTGCAGTCGAGTGATGCGGTACTGCTTTATTTTAAAATAAAAAGTGTTCGGGTACTATATTTACACACATTTGAATATATGTGAAACTTGGGAGTATTAGGACTTTGGGGAAATTGTCAGACAGCACATTTTCATTAATAATAACAGAGCAGCTCATGATTGAAACTGGCGTATGCTCGTCAAAAAGGCGAGATTGTGTAGTTTACAGTACTTTGTACACGCAGAGACTACTTATAAACTAACCGTGGCACTACATGCATCTGGATGACAAAATATCGCAGTAACATAAATATTATTTTCAGGAAAAATTAAAAATTATTCCATTGCAAACAACGCGTGGTTTTAATAAATAACATTTATTTTTACTTTGTTGCTGAAGTGGGAGGGGAGTAAGGACAAAAAAATCAAAATGGTTAGTTCGCTTTAAAAGGCTTGGCGACTGCACGCTGAATCCAAATTATTAGCATGCAGAATCGCTTAACACAGAAATATGTTACGTTAAAATATTTATAGAGCTCGAGGAAAATTTAAAACTCTGAGAATGCGTTCAAATATTTGCATTTTATAAATGAAAACCAAGTCATTTATTGCGGGCGTGGTTTCCGAAGTGAGCCGTGCGCACTGGCCAACAGATGGCTGCACAGTCATCTATTCCGTTGCTGTGTCGCAAAAGTATAACTATCACGTCCTTTTAAAAGTAAATTTTTCATCTCGTACGGGCTCAAAACAATTCAGGTTTGAAATATATTGCGTCAGATTAATGTAGAAATATTTAAAAAATGCTCTGCGATAAATGTGCGGCCTCTTCAATTAATATGAAGCATGCACGTGAAGACGTTAGCAGCAATCACTATGAAGAAGAACCAAACAAAGCTAAACTATCGCATACGGTGTTCCATTTAGTTTAAACACCTACACATTATTCTAGAATGAAGCTTAATTTGTTACACTAATGCCAGCTGTTTTGTAACAATATAAAATAAAATACATAGACACATTGTCTACAATCTCCTTCCCGCCTGCATATTTCTCCAATGTCTGTTGTGCAAATGTAGGCTGTCAAAATAACCAACGTGAAATTTTCTTGCAATCGTTCACGCATCAGCTGACAGGATTTTGTGCATGTGATGATGTTAATATCATTTACGACGTTGCTGCACACTGGCTATCAAAAAATTGAATTCTTATATGAAAATATTATTTACTTACATAACCTACATGTACAGTATGTAGGCCTAAAGTAAACATTTCCCCCAATTGCTTTAACCGTGAATATCGGTTATCCGTGAACCATTAGCCAGTCATTACCTCAGAAAATTGGTAATTTTCCTGTATTAAAATATTAACCACCTATTTTCTATGCTATTAAAGTTATCTGTTAATAAACTGATAAATACAAAATACAATATTAAGCTTACTACACCAAACTTGTAAACATTAACTGAATAAATACATAACAACATACTTCTTAAAATTGTAAAACCTCAGAATGTCATTAGCTTTTATTTGTGTTTGTTACCAACATTTACAAAATTAGGCATGAACATTTCGATTCTAAACAGCAGGCTACAAGAGAGTGATAGAACAGCTACTTCTGTTTAGCTGGATGTCAGTGCAACTCCATGATGGATGTGTTACTGTTTTAAATAAAGTGACAAAACTAGCAGTAAATAACAGTACTTGATCAATATCCCTGCCTAATGTTGTTCTGTTGCTGTCCTTGCCAAATTCATAATTGGTTTTGTTTTATAAATTATTGTAACTATTGTTCTCATTAATTTTGTTTGATATAATTGCCCTACGAGTGTAAGGCATGCAAGAGAGGAGCAGGGAACGAAGTACCCTAACTAAGTGTTGAGCCAAGCTGAGACTGAGACAACCAGAGTCATACCCGAGTACTCTAACTGGCGACAGTTCAGCGGGGTGGTTAGAGCGGTGGGTTTATCTCAGGAGTCCGACAACAACGTGGGTGTGGATGAAAGGGGCCAGACCTCCAGACCCAGTCTCTTACTATTTCCTGCGACAGTTCCATGCGATGGATGAATGAATCGACTGGACTGACTGAATAACCACCTTGTGGGGGTGACCTTATGGTTGGGGCTCTACCATACTGCACACCAGGTGCACAGTATGGGTGGCCGTCTAATGTGCATTGTTTTAACGTACGTGCACTCAGTTAAGTGAGCCCGCAGTCCTACACTAGGTTAGGAAAATAGGTTGGGAATGCTGCTGTCTCCTGCTCTTCCCTGGTGGGCTGCCATCTATGGAAGTTGGAGTTACAGTTAATGAGTACTCGGAAGTTAATAGAAGATGTACTGTAACAGAAGTTAAACTACGTAATCCAAGTGAAGGGGACCTGGGTCTGAACTAACAAAGTAAATGCGGCTAGGTACTAGGTAGCTATGATACTGGCTAACCCTAACTAACTCGATGCTTATTGTCCAGAAGGGACTCGGGTACCACTACCAGAAGGGTAGTGGGTGTAGAAAAGTGGTGTTGTTGACTTCTTCGGAGGCTTCTGGTGAAGTTCTTGGAGAGTGTCTGGTAGGTCGTGAAGACGTCTGTGTTAGCAGACAGCTCCAGCACTGGAAGTGATGGAGTGAGCTGCTGAGAATGAACTGCCATTCTACGGCGGTGCACGGACATATATTCCACCTGCCCGTGGGCTCTCTGAGGTGAGGGGTGAACTCCTCCTTCCGCAGGCGGAGCTGCACTCTCTGGTGCCATCTGTTGGTACATGGTGAAAGTAGGTGTGTCTCTGTCATGCGGGGTTGCATCTGCGGCGTGAGCTTAGGCACTTGGCTGGCGCGCTAGGCTGGCTTCTATCACACGAGAGGGGTTGGTGTGACGTCTGATAATAAGGCGAACTAACTTGGCTGCCTTTGTCCGTGAGTGCCCAGCATCTAGGGGCGTGCTGGTAGACTCTGGATGCAAGTCGTTTGAGGTTCACACCCCGCCTGGGTTACGTGATTCCACGTGCAGATGAAACAAAGTCGTGCTTATATTTACTTAAGAGAGTCATGCGTCAGTTTGCTGAACCAAGATTAAGAAATAATATAATAATACCTTGCACACAAATCCAGCAAACAGCCAAAACCAAAACAAATAATTCTTTAACAAGCACCTCCAGGATGCTTCACATTAAATTTATTAATTTTGATTTACAACTGGGATCTGCCAATAAAGGGGATTAATTAGTGTGTAAAATAATGGTGAATTTTACGATGCCTGAAGTAGACACAATGAAATGATGTATAATCATTCCAAGGCCATGTCTCTTACACAAGTGGAATAGATGTAAAACAGCAGGTCAAGTTCTCTCAAGTATATAGCATTAGAGAAAGCACAGATTCTTGTGTTGAAAACTTATTACGAACTGCGACAGTATCCAAGAAAAAGTCTGTTATTTACTTCTTAAGACTCAAATAAGCTCAAACATTAATAGTCTATTTGCAGTTTCTTCACACTTTTTGAATCAAACCTCTGAAAAATAACTCCAAGTATGATGTATTTGGTTGTATCACACGCGCCGTATACTTCCGTTAACATAAAAGTACCTAATTATTTGTGAAATTGAAATTTTACTTAATCTTATTTATAAATTATAATATTTCATTAATATGAATAAAACCAGAAAGAAAATTATTATTGGTGTGTTTGTGATGCATAGTAATAAATTGTTCTTATACAAAATAATATTACACTGAGTGCGCATGAATGGGGTGCGTTGTCCCTTTGGTGTAATTTTCTAGACTCGATTAAGCTTATTTTGCATGAGACGGAGGAATATCCCAGAAGTAGACCTTTAGCAGAGCGTCAGAAATGTTGGAAGTAAACACGAATGGACTATAGAAATTAGTGGTGCACCGATACAACTTTTCTGATAACCGATTTGATTACCGGTTACGAAACATTGAATCGGGAGATACAGATTCGATTACAGATAACCGCAGAATATTTGCAAGTTAGAAACATTCGTGTTTCTCAGCAAAAAATGTAGACTAGTGATATCACAGTAGTACAAACAATTTATTCATAGAACTGTTAAAAATACTGTAGCATTATTACATTATTTACAGCCTAGTACTCATAATTCAAATTATAAAATTTTTATTTAGGAAGACAAGCTTTCTTAAGTTTTCAGGAAGCATTCTATTTCTTTTGTCTTGAAGAACATTTCCAGCAGAAGAAAAAAGTCTGTCTGAGAACACAGATCTCAGAGGTATTGATAACATCTTAAAAGCTTCCTTCTTGATTATTGGGCATTGTTGTTGAACTGGTATTAACTTAATCAGTACAAGTAATCGCTTGAATAATTGCAGGTTATAATTAATCGGTAATGAGCAATATTCACCGATTTTGATTAATCAAAATTGTAATTAGTGCACCACTAATAGAAATGAGTTATTGTAAATTTCAAAAGAGAACTTAACCTGAGAATACACTAAACAGGTTGTACATATACAATATTTTGGGAAGACAGAAAGTACATGAGGAAAGAGGAGTGACAGGTAAATGACAGGAGGAGAAGTGGTTGGTAATTCCTGAAAAGTTGAATTTCTTACACAAGCATGCCTGATGTGGGTACTGACCCCCCTCCCTCGCCCTCGGTGCAATGCCGATCGCTACTTACATTCTGTCTCCACCAGGACTGGAGGCCGTGGCTTGCTGTATTGCCTTGGCCGCTTGTTGATTCAGAAGTCCTTCCGCTCATCAGAACGTCAATAAGCGCCTAGCAAGGCAGAACAAAACACCTGTTCGTACTCTCATCAAGCCCACTGCCTCCAAACAATTTTCCTCCACAACACAAAACATTTTTCTAGAATATCAAAACATGTATGTGGGAACAAGTCACACTGGAATTTGGAGTGTAGAGCATAGTTAAACAAGATAAAAATGTGTACATAGCCATTTTGAAAATCAATTCAGCAAACCTTTAATTTATCAACTTCATTTTATCATCACTTTTTACTTTCATGTCTTAGGTCATGTGCTTACTAAGCTATTACAGGATTCTGAAATTTAATATTTAAAGATTTAAATTTAAAGTTTGGATTTCAGCAGATTAATAGAAAAAAACATTCCGGCTTAGAAAATGTGGGAAGAAACGAAGTCTATATTGCTAGGAAATTAAAAGAAAAGTTTTGTATGAGAACAAAGCAAGATACTTATTCCAAATTAATTTACTTCCTTGAGCATGAGTAAAGGTTTCTCTATATCATATTAAAAACCAGTCAAACCAAATAAAAACCTGGCATCTTTACAGTAACATTAAAGGAATAACTAATGCATAATCAACTTCCATGCCATATCAGACTCTAGACAGTGCAGGCATCACACAAACCAGAAAGACGCAGATTTGAGAAGACAAAGCAAAACCATAATTGAACAGGCGGATGAAAGGAAGGGCACAATAATGAAGGAAATACAATCACTATCACCATGGAAACAATTTTTCTCCTTAAAGCACCCTTTAGTATTTCATGACAGGCCAACGACAAGCTGAGCAAACCACCTTCCCTCATTGCCTTATCTGTGTCGGACAATCAAGTAAGCAGTGAAAGGAATCTCAGCAAACCTATACACGTTGTCATCTTGTGGCACTGCATGCACGCTTGAATAAGAACTGAACATACTATGCAGTACTCGCCAAACCTCGCCAATGTAGGTATGCACACACATTGCAGTGTTTGCCATTTCTAAACATTATTCCCGGCATGAGATGAACACTGTATTTAATATTTATTTGGCACAGCTATATAGCTACCACAGTGCGTGTAGTAGCTAATTACTAAATCATGCAACATGCGCAAGATTATGAACACCACCTCCTATATTTACTTATGTTATATAAAATAACAGTAGTTACGAACGAATGCTGGTCACAAGTCATTTACTCTACCTTCACGTTCCAATAACGTTTGGAAAACTTACGCTTCATTTTTGTAAGATGTTAATTAAAATATAACCATTAAAATTAACAAATATGAATGAATGAAAATAGTAGCACAATTTTTGTTGAGATAATTAAAAAAAATTCTGCATGTTTAGATAGGTGGTTCATGATAAAATAAGCACTCTTGAAATCAACCCATGAAAAAAATTACTGTCAGTAACTGCATATATTTGAACGTGAACAATTATCGCAATACTCACAGTTAAGTTGGCAGCAAACTTCGAGAAGTAGTTCCATGTTTTAACATCTTACTAGTAATAAAGTTGAAAATTTTTGTCACATACAATTCAGTTTATTTTTGTTGTATTTAGCTTCCTAACTCTTTCATAATATCATCACCTGGCTGACACAAAGTTCATGTTAGCTGGTTCATTGTTTTTTTTTTCTGGTTCGCACTCATGTGTCAACAGGACAGCGGTTTACGACCAACATAATTTTTAATGTTTGTTAGTAATCTCTGAAATAAAGTATTCATTAATGTAATAAATAAAACAATTTTTATACATGTTTTGAGTGAAGTGACCTTGTCTGTTATTGCTTTTTGCAGTATTTCCACTAGGGATGCACCGATATGGGTCTAGCCGATATATCAGTCAAGTGAAGCCGATAATTTAGCCGATAACTCCATTTAAAATGAGATAACTCCATTAAAAGATTACGAGGAAAGATGCCATCAATTTTTAGTCTGACAGTTTAAACTGTTGGTTTTTGACAGAAGGAAGTTCAATGCATTGATAAGCGCATGCACCAAAAATCAGTTGCCACCCTTACTTACAAATCTAAACCAGGTACAGCGTTTCTACTTATATGCATGTTCTTGCGTCAGCTATATAATAATATGCACAAAAAAGTAGTGAACTAACCAAATATTTAGATGAACATCTAATTTCTAATACCTGCANTTTTGACAGAAGGAAGTTCAATGCATTGATAAGCGCATGCACCAAAAATCAGTTGCCACCCTTACTTACAAATCTAAGCCAGGTACAGCGTTTCTACTTATATGCATGTTCTTGCGTCAGCTATATAATAATATGCACAAAAAAGTAGTGAACTAACCAAATATTTAGATGAACATCTAATTTCTAATACCTGTAATGTTTTTGAATGGTGGCGCAACAACAAGGAACGTTTTCCCATCCTTGCTAGCATTGCCAGAGCATACCTGTCACCCCCTCCATCCAGTGTTGAAAGCGAAAGATTATTCAGCACCACTGGCAAAGTGCTTACACAATTAAGGAACCGACTTAAACCAAATATCGTTGAAGAACTTGCATTTTTAGAAGGAAACATTGATTTGTGGCATTAAATCAATCGAGTGGTACCTTTGTGATGAGTGCATATAATGTAGTAGGCACATTTTCTGTCATTATGTTTAAGCTCTGGTTAATTGTTTTATCACTTTGTATGTTTTGTAAGTATACAAAATACCAAACATCAATTTTTTTGTAAAAATGAAAATATTGGCAAATATGCAGCCGA
Source organism: Clitarchus hookeri (assembly GCA_002778355.1). NCBI lineage: Eukaryota > Metazoa > Arthropoda > Insecta > Phasmatodea > Phasmatidae > Clitarchus > Clitarchus hookeri. The sequence goes on along the minus strand of NQII01000921.1, from coordinate 381,299 downwards.
TACGGCTAATACCGATATCCTAAATATAGGCAGATATATCGGCTACCGATATATCGGTGCATCCCCAGCTTCCACATAGTTTCCTGTACCAGAAATTCTTGTAATTTCATATACTATTTCGACCTGGAAAATGTGGTGCTTTGTGAATCAAAGTCAGTACAAATTTTAAACTTCGAATAAACTCAAAGAAACATTGGAAATGTGTCTTGTTATATTTGTGATATGTGATAAGTTATTTAATATTTAGGGAATTCCAAACTTACTATAGTAAGTTTAATACCTCGCCACATATTTTATTAGTTTTGAAACAATAATGGCACAAAAATGTTTTATACTGCATGTGAATGATTTCTTTAGTGTGAGGAATATGTTATGAGAGTAATACAACGTCTGTCCAAACAGTTTAATTTTTGTATGAACTGATATATCAAACAGTAAGTACTAACTTCCCCTATTTCTTTCAAGGTAAGTAATTTGGGGCAAAATTAATTCTGCATTAAATGTGTGGATGCAGTTTCATGAAATACGTTATCAGCTAGGTGTTGTGTTTTTAGTATTGTTGTGAAGTTACACACATATCAGTGAAAGCATTTAAATTTCATGAGCAAAAAGTTATTTTTTTTGTAAGCAAAGTGGAAGGGTTTTGGAAACGTTAGTGTTATGTGATTTAAAAACTGCATGGTAGACAAATTTTCACAAAACTTGCATTGCGTAACAAATATTACTGCGGAAGTATGTCGTAAAAATTTGGATAAATTCCGTTCAGCCATTGAGGTTCATGACAGTTACTTTAGAGCTTTCATTACTTGTAATGTAATAGGAACTCCCGCCATTTGCTTGTGCATAGTCTTGTATTAAAATATTGATTTGCAAGGATGCAATATAATTCTACTCATAAATGATGTTAAACATAATTCTTAGGCTATTTAAGTAGGCATGTTGTCTTCTGTTAGAAGGAATACTAAATACACCATTTTATCTAAAAGCATGCCTTTCTTTAACGGGCAAGCGTTTCAGCATTAAGATTTATTAAATGTAAACGTTCTTCTGCTATCTGTTGACAACCTAAATTAAACTTATTTTCTTATGTCCTCGAAAGTGTTGATCACAGTTGCACGCATTTTACGTCCAAACAGAAAAATAATCGTGTAAATCAATCAACATTCAAGAACCAATACGCCTATTAACCAATGGGCTGAAAGTCAAAACCTAGCACGGCTTTCAAAAGTGCTCACTTTACTATGAACAGCCTTTACAAATATTCTAATGGTGATTGGTTGAGTCTCAATAAATCGAGTCGAGTCAACAACAGGGTTGCCATCTTTTTCCCATTGGAAAATCCCCTGACATTTCCCCGATTTTCAGACAAAAATAATCTTTTTTTTCCCCTGACCTATCGCTAACATTTTTTTTCTGCAAGTATTGATGCCTTTGCATTATAACACACTTTTACACCAAAATACTTCTCTGATCTTACAAAATTGTTCGCTACGTAAATTCCAAAGAAAATGCCTATGCATTTTATTCCACAATCATCAAAAAAACTTCATACGATTCTGGCAGCGGTGCACGATTGATGATAGAACTGCCAAATATTGCATTCCTATTACAGAATTCCCCGACAGTTTTCAAATTCCCTGACATTCCCCTGTTTTCCAGATGAATGGCAACCATGAGATCGACTTTGTCACTCGAGTTGGGTTTTTTTACAGCAGACATCTAGCTGTGCAAGTCGAGCGACAGTGCTTTTAGGTTATAAACAACAAAGGTTCGCACCTAACAATTACCTTTGTCTCTCGCGAATCAATAATTTTATGTTACTAAACGTTAAACTAGCATTAAACTAGCGCCAGAATGAAAACAATAACTCGGCTACATGCATTGACCTTGGTTGAAGTTTGTGATATAATCCAGGGGTGTTATGTTCTTGACTTGAGCCATTAAAGTGCTTCCTCTTTGCTACCACACTGAGGGACATCAGATAAGGAGACCCTTGTCAAAGTTGACAGCTACAGTCTCAGCAGGACACAACTAAACCATAGGACATACTGTATTTAAACATGAAAAGTCTCTGTGTTATGGCAGTCATACCTTCCGCAGATATATGCATAAAGGTAAACTTGTCTCACAACTTGTCTCCTCGAGAGGGAAAAAGTAGCTCGGTCAAGCACTCACCCTGCCAAAAAATTATTCTTATTGGTAGAAAATAGTCCCAAACTTTATTCTTGGTAAACTCTGACTATAAGAGAGGGAGGAAGTTATTAGAGGGGGATGAAGTTATAAGAGGCGGGGCGTTATATCCACAGGTACACATTTACATTTATGGTGCAAACTCGATTTTAACTACAAAAATTTAATGTCAAACTCGAATTGACTCGACTTTGATGCAACTTGAAACTCAACTTGATTCGACCCAACTGGAAGCTGTAAAAATCAAACTCGCCCAACACTAGCTAATACATGTAACGTAGTCTTCCCAGAGCATGCAGCACGTTACCCTCTGTCCCTCTACTCATCGCACCTGGCACGCTGCTGTATGAAGCTAATGTCCAAGCACTGCACACACGTGAACGTCAACTTACCTCTAAATATATTTACGACAAATTTAATGATTTTGTAATATAGTCAATTCTTCATCTAAATTAATCGCTCCCAGAAATCACATGTGTACAGTATGTCCAGTTCCCAAAAGTTTTAATGGCAGAATCTTCTTTCATATATTCCCTCACATCCTCAGAAGCACCAATAATAAGGCAAAGCATAAAACTAGAACCCTTATAACTTTCCAGATCTTGATCAGGCCACGAGATCATGGACCTCCGTTTGGACTTGTAGATGTGTTAATATTATATTTTCATGTGCTAGTAACATACTCTTGTGTCAGTTACCTATTTAGTGATGTACTCCTTTTGTGCTGGACGAATCCGACATTTGAATTTCCTATGCTGCAGACACTTGCGAATTCAAAGTAAGCAAAACTTTGTGCAGCGCAGTATTCCAAGAGTTGGCACCCTCGGGCTTCCAGACAGAAGTCAGTTGTTTGCGGATCATCATGACGGGGAGGGGGGTCGAGCTCAATCGGGCAGACTCCATTACCAATTGTTCTATCGACGTTGCACATCCTCACGCAATTTTTTGTTTACAGCCCACACAACTTTCTCGTTAAATAACAACCTGTGAGTCAACATGCTGAAGCATCCTGTAGCCCGTGGACATGTACAGCCCTCGACATGCCAATCAGCACGCGTTATCAGGATGCTGGTTGTGCCCCAAGCACATGTCCTTCACATTTATGTACGAGGGATCACTAACGGGTTTCCCCCAGACTTCCCTGAGACATGTCAGGGCCTGCAATTGAAGCTGCTTGCTTGGCAAACAGCAAACTATAACACAGTCAATGGTGTGGCAATGTGCGGCATAAGACCAACCATGCCTTTCAGTGATGGTACTTGGGGATACAGGGAGGTATAGAAAGTGCGTAAGGCTAGGCTGTTGTTGTGAAACATACTTGGGAACAGAATGTGATATATTTTCGTTTGTGTTATTTATAATTTCAGTCACAGCATCATGCCCATGAATGCTATTTGTCAATATTACTTAAAACTAATGGCCCCAGGCACAACTGCTACAAGCATATCACCAACATAAATTATACTCAAGTTCCAACTGCACTGTAATTCAATCTAACAATTTACAATACTGAACAACAATAATTACACACCTAATCACAGTGTACAGTTACGCTCTTGTTTACTTCTGAAACTTTGCAAATAAAGTTTCAGAATGTTTTGAAGTGATGTTAGTTACAAAAACTGGAACAAAACTAATTCAGTAGTTTAAATAAAAAGTCTTGGTTTAGTTTAAAATATTTGTTTTCATGAAAATGGGAGAAAAACGATACCAACAATTTTTGCAGCAATAAGTTAACACACTAATGACACTGAGTGTTGAACTAAGTCACTGTGTTTGTCGTCATAACTGTACCGATATAATTTCAATACAATAAACTAACTTTGAATACACTTGCAAAAAACTGCCATTTGAAGACTTAAACGGAACAAGCCAAAGGAAGGCTGTAACAGGTGAACCAACACAAGAATAAAACAATTCCTATTTATGTTCCAATATTTACAAGCTTGCACTTGCAATACCTCAGTACAGTACTATTTATTTTGTGCTCTAATAGTGACTTAAACAATACATACAATCCAAGCTTTAAAAGAATAAACATTTTATTTAAAGGAAAATAGGGATTATGATAATTTCCAATTTGCGATTCAACTATCACCCAGTGGCAAGTGCTTCCTTCCCTCATCCCAATCACTTCCTACATCGCCCAACCCCCTTCACCATCACCAACTACTCGCGCTACATATTCCACTCTCTCCCCAGCATGGACTGCCCTCACCTTGCCAACAAGCAATCATGTGTCCAGCATTGCCTCGCATAGCTGCACAATCATGGACACTAGACACCCTGGTAATGTGCACAAGTCAGTATTATACACCAGTCAACATTTTCTCTAAACACAAACAACAGAATACTACTTGCAATGCAACTACGTATAGTCACAATTCAGTATGATTTTAATTTCTGATTTAATTAGCTTTAAAACAAATGACACCAACACACACTGGAAGAAAAGATACAGTGCACATCTTGGAGCACGCTACTTCCATGAACGCACTTGTTGAAAAATGCTACCTGTCTGAGCAAACTATAACCACCTGTTGACATTGGGTCAGAGCATCAGAGCAAACGTACCTGTAATAACTAAAGTGGTAAATTACCGACATACGTCGTGTTTAGTAATATTCAGTTTATTTCTAAAGAAATCAGACACATGAGATACATAACATCCCTTTCTATGTCTATAAGAGATAAGTCTTTCAGCCTCGAGATACGGGAAATCCCATACAACACGGGACACTTGGCAACCCTAACTACAATGTACATGCTATGACCTACACCCTCACTGTGGGGACAGTCGTAATCACATGTACCATACTGGTCAGTTTTGCATGTCAACAGAATATGGCGATAAATATCTCATTTGTTATGCCTTATTAAGAGTGAACTGTTTTTGCTCACTATATTAACTTCTGAAAGGTACAATTACTTAACAGATTAATATGCTGAACTTGCACGGCAAATGAAAAGAAGAGCAGTGAATGTTATTATTATTTACAGCGATACCACTATATTACACTTTTCAAGGGACCAGGCCGCTCTAAGAGGCAGAACGCAACCAGGCTGCTAAGGCAGGCAGGTATGCAACGCAGGTTGCCTGCGTCTAGATGGCAGTAGATCTTGTGTGCCCACTCGAAGGTGACGGAGTTGAGGTTGCAGGAGTTTGGCTATGGCGTGGTGGCTTAGATTGGTGGGAGTTGAGAGGAGTTGAGAGGGGGAAGCAGCTGAGGCAGAGACTCAAATGGGATCAATGATGTTGCCTGTGGCACAGCAAGTGTTTACACTGTATTTCTTTTGCTCTGCTGCCAATGAATGCATGTCCACAGCAGGGATAGTTACGGTATGTCAGCAACATAACCTTGATAAAAACACAGTACGTAATTGTTATGAGGGTGGCTTTCAGACCGGTCCACTAGCACACAGCCAGGTTGGTGGGCTTGCAGCCCACGTGTAAGTTTAGTTTTTGTTCAAGTGGTTCATGTTTTTCATACAGATAAGTAACTTTTTAAACAGTAATTTTATTAGAAAAAAATGATGATAAGTTTACCATATCCATGCAGAAAGTGTGGCACGTCATTAATAAGTGTCCTTTTATGTTGCAACATCTCGTCATGATTGTACGTACAGTAGAATCTCGATAAAAAGTACATAAAGGGACTTGAATGAAAAATAATTTATGTATACTGAACAAGTACTTAATGAAATCACATTTGCCAGAGATTTGAAAGGTGTACTTTAAAGTAAAAAATACTTCAACATGAAGTACTTTATACTGAGAATCTGCCGACTTATGTCGTGCTCAGACTGTACCCACTGACCTTGACAGCTTCTGCTCATGTTATCAATTGCGAAAGAGGGGGG
>NQII01000921.1:302892-375147 GCA_002778355.1 Clitarchus hookeri | reverse complement strand
ATGTCTTACAACAAAAGGAATCTTTTTATCACACGTAACTGATAGGCACAATAACTGTAGATTGATAATACTATAACAGGCTGGTGTTTACCATAAACAAAACATAGCTGGGCGGGATTGCAAATTTTGAGCCAGGAAAATTTAGGGCGGGGCTGAAAATAAATTTTCCCACGAGAAAAAGATGAGATTGGGAATGCATCATTAGTAAATAATGAAAATCTCCACTATTGCCTCTAGAGGTATTTTGCAGACACTTTATTTGGCATTTTATTTGTAAGACAGTTAACCTACACTGCTCATTTTTTAAAACGATTGCAAGGAAATGTTTTTCTTGTTACAGTAGAACCCGCTTATAAGGTTCCCGTTTAAAAGGTTTTCCCGCCTATAATGCACGATTTTTCTTGTCCCGAATGTTTCTCCATAAGAACAATAACAAACATTCCCGGAAATAAGGTTTTCATTTTCCCGCGAATAATGCNGGCATTTTATTTGTAAGACAGTTAACCTACACTGCTCATTTTTTAAAACGATTGCAAGGAAATGTTTTTCTTGTTATAATCAAACGTGTTTTGTTTTTGAAATGGCACTGCTTACTTGCTCGAGTACTATCAGCGCTGCCGTGGAATTANGTATAATCAAACGTGTTTTGTTTTTGAAATGGCACTGCTTACTTGCTCGAGTACTATCAGCGCTGCCGTGGAATTAAACCAACGACGCTAGTAGTATAGTAAACAATCGTGGCAGACGCCAGAAGGTCGTTCCAAAGCTGTAAGATGTCGAGAAAATTAATTTTTTTGTTACAATAATGCTGTTTTTTTAATTTATTTCTCGGGAATATTACAACTGTACAAATATAATTTCTTCTTATTCCTTACCATGTCATAACGCAAACAGTGAAGTATGTGCACGTAATTTACGATGTTGTGAACGAAGAAACACCATATCAAAGGCACAAAAAGTACAAAAGTGAACATTCCATGAGTAGAATAAAAAGTTAGTTTCTGTCACGTGCAAATTAATAAAGTGCTATGTTCTTTATATAAGTCGTTTGCCGTTGTAATGAAATCATCCTCTACGTGGTAAGTTTTTTTAACATTATTTTTTATTTGAGTGAGAGAAGTATGTATAGGTCAGCAAAAAGTGAGGCCGTGTTCGAATTGACACTTTCAGTTTACTACAAGGTCACGTGACCTGAATTAGTCGACAAAATGATGACGTACTTGGTATTTTAGAATTTTGTTTTTAGTATGTAACGAAACTTGCTAAAATACAAAACTACCACTTCGCAACCAAATCGCGACCGGACTGAAGCTACTAAATACTAATTAATACACTAAATGGTGGATTTTAACACGGCCAGTACAGTTTTATTTTCAGATTATTTCCGCATCTCATATTTTCAAGCACAAAATAATTTTCCAGGAGTGATTCAATTACTGGCATTAATCAAGTATTTAAAAAAGTTTTTGAGAGGTGATAGGTTATGTATTTGTAGTAATTGGTTTTTAATGCTTCGATNTTAATCAAGTATTTAAAAAAGTTTTTGAGAGGTGATAGGTTATGTATTTGTAGTAATTGGTTTTTAATGCTTCGATCCTTGGTCTTCCGATTCTCGATTATAGGATTATTCAAGAATCGCAGGTATCAAGGAATCGAGTTTGACATCCNCGATCCTTGGTCTTCCGATTCTCGATTATAGGATTATTCAAGAATCGCAGGTATCAAGGAATCGAGTTTGACATCCGTACTGCTGACGCGTATAATGCTTTTTCCCACCAAAATCCTCCTTTATACAGTTGTGCAGAAACCAGTTTTCAATTCGCAGGCAAGCTGTTTGTTGGCTAATAAATATGTGGTGAGCGTCTAGTTCTGCATAATGTAAAGGTTTTCTGCTCGCATGACAACGTGTTGAGAGTTTAGTATGATGTGGCAATGAAGTGTAACAGAGCAGCAAAACTGTGTTTTCAGAAAATTTATTTCAATTTTACTTTTATCATTTATTAATAGTACACGAGCTTATGCATGGCATAGGTGGCAACTTAACATGATATAACAACTTCAGTTTCACATACAACACACAGTGTCCACCCATGCATCACCTCGCCATCAGTGAAGTGATCAACAACCAACTGGAAACCTCGTCAGTGCCTCATCTGGTATTACCAGAGGCACAGTGCCCGCGAGACGCGCTGGCACCCCGACCTCAGACGAGGTTTCCCTTGGACCACTGCATATCTGGCTGGCGGGCAGTGGTCGGACAAGTTACGGAGAGGTTATTGGAGCACCAGCAAAATACCACCCGTGTGTCAAAAACTAAAGCTGGTTTAATTAAACAAAGCCTGTCTGCAATAAGATTTGTTATTAAATTTGGCGAGTTATGTTCTGGAGGCCTTATTACAGTACAATTCATTGCATGTCGACATTTCTATTTCTAGTTTCCTCAAATGCTTTGTGGATAAATTATTGTTGCATGTTAAATATTGGTGATGGGAGTGGACAATCTATGTTAATCTACAATGGGAAAACAAAGATGTAAAGACTGTTGCAAGCAAATAATTTCAGAATTATTTATTTATTTTTTAAATTTTAGTGGGACCACAGAAAAAATACAATGTATATGATAAAAGTATCTATGTGAAAATTATGTACGTATAGAGGTTCCACTGAAGAAATAGACAACACAGACTAGGATGTACAGCATCAACATCTGCACACCTCGGCACGACTAAACGGACATCACTACTCTCACCATTTTGGCCAACCAGACGTCTCTGTCCGGAGGGAGAGTCGATATCACAAGGGGCAACTCTACATACATCAGTTTTTTGCAATGTCCCTTAAAAATGATCCATTAAGGTTTTACTTTNTTATCACAAGGGGCAACTCTACATACATCAGTTTTTTGCAATGTCCCTTAAAAATGATCCATTAAGGTTTTACTTTGGAATATTTGTGTTCGCTCTCAGCAAGGTTTCCCAAAACAAAAAAAAATAAAAATACAAATGAGTTGTGGACACCGGCAAGCTGCAGAAGTGCAAAAGTGAGCAAATGTTGTTTACAAATATTCCTATGTTTAAAAAATGTTAGCTGGCATAAACAACATAATTCTTAAACAAGTGGTTATACATACCTATAAAACCAAAACTACATCACATACATAAGCACATACATNAACAACATAATTCTTAAACAAGTGGTTATACATACCTATAAAACCAAAACTACATCACATACATAAGCACATACATATGTGTTTCAATGGTGTGTGCAAAATGCCACTGAAACTACCCTTTAATCATGCATTGTAATAACTTGACAAAATAATACATGTACATGGAAAAAGGTATCAATCAGAGCTATCATTAAGAATTTCTTTAAAATAAAGTTTTACAAAATTGAAAGCATTTTGTAGAAGACACACCTGGTATATGATGGCAAACTACAGTTAAACACTCTAGCAAAACAGAGATTTTAAGGAAAGCCAACAAAACCAGAGAGAGCATGGCAGTTCTTATATTATTGTGCTCTTCTGTTTGCAAATTCCCTCTCACACTTTCAGCACCACATCCAGTAAGGCTATGTCACAAAGTAACTTACCATTTTCGCAAAAGATCCACCATGCAGCTGCCTTATGAAGAGTNTCTTGGTCTTCCGATTCTCGATTATAGGATTATTCAAGAATCGCAGGTATCAAGGAATCGAGTTTGACATCCCTACTGCTGACGCGTATAATGCTTTTTCTCACCAAAATCCTCCTTTATACAGTTGTGCAGAAATCAGTTTTCAATTCGCAGGCAAGCTGTTTGTTGGCTACTAAATATGTGGTATGTACATACCTTATTTGAGCGTCTAGTTCTGCATAATGTAAACGTTTTCTGCTCGCATGACAACGTGTTGAGAGTTTAGTATGATGTGGCAATGAAGTGTAACAGATCAGCAAAACTGTGTTTTCAGATAATTTATTTCAATTTTACTTTTATAATTTATTAATAGTGCACGAGCTTATGTATGGTATAGGTGGCAACTTAACATGATATAACAACTTCAGTTTCACATACAACACACAGTGTCCACCCATGCATCACCTCGCCATCAGTGAAGTGATCAACAACCAACTGGAAACCTCGTCAGTGCCTCATCTGGTATTACCAGAGGCACAGTGCCCGCGAGACGCGCTGGCACCCCGACCTCAGACGAGGTTTCCCTTGGACCACTGCATATCTGGCTGGCGGGCAGTGGTCGGACAAGTTACGGAGAGGTTATTGGAGCACCAGCAAAATACCACCCGTGTGTCAAAAACTAAAGCTGGTTTAATTAAACAAAGCCTGTCTGCAATAAGATTTGTTATTAAATTTGGCGAGTTATGTTCTGGAGGCCTTATTACAGTACAATTCATTGCATGTCGACATTTCTATTTCTAGTTTCCTCAAATGCTTTGTGGATAAATTATTGTTGCATGTTAAATATTGGTGATGGGAGTGGACAATCTATGTTAATCTACAATGGGAAAACAAAGATGTAAAGACTGTTGCAAGCAAATAATTTCAGAATTATTTATTTATTTTTTTAATTTTAGTGGGACCACAGAAAAAATACAATGTATATGATAAAAGTATCTATGTGAAAATGATGTACGTATAGAGGTTCCACTGAAGAAATAGACAACACAGACTAGGATGTACAGCATCAACATCTGCACACCTCGGCACGACTAAACGGACATCACTACTCTCACCATTTTGGCCAACCAGACGTCTCTGTCCGGAGGGAGAGTCTTTATCACAAGGGGCAACTCTACATACATCAGTTTTTTGCAATGTCCCTTAAAAATGATCCATTAAGGTTTTACTTTGGAATATTTGTGTTCGCTCTCAGCAAGGTTTCCCAAAACAAAAAAAAATAAAAATACAAATGAGTTGTGGACACCGGCAAGCTGCAGAAGTGCAAAAGTGAGCAAATGTTGTTTACAAATATTCCTATGTTTAAAAAATGTTAGCTGGCATAAACAACATAATTCTTAAACAAGTGGTTATACATACCTATAAAACCAAAACTACATCACATACATAAGCACATACATGTGTGTTTCAATGGTGTGTGCAAAATGCCACTGAAACTACCCTTTAATCATGCATTGTAATAACTTGACAAAATAATACATGTACATGGAAAAAGGTATCAATCAGAGCTATCATTAAGAATTTCTTTAAAATATAGTTTTACAAAATTGAAAGCATTTTGTAGAAGACACACCTGGTATATGATGGCAAACTACAGTTAAACACTCTAGCAAAACAGAGATTTTAAGGAAAGCCAACAATCCCAAAGAGAGCATGTCAGTTCTTATATTATTGTGCTCTTCTGTTTACAAATTCCCTCTCACACTTTCAGCACCAAATCCAGTAAGGCTATGTCACAAAGTAACTTACCATTTTCGCAAAAGATCCACCATGCAGCTGCCTTATGAAGAGTNCATCCAGTAAGGCTATGTCACAAAGTAACTTACCATTTTCGCAAAAGATCCACCATGCAGCTGCCTTATGAAGAGTGTTAGTATCGGGGGGACATGCTACCCAATCAGATGACAGAATACAACGGCTCACCAACCTCGTTCTCTGAATCGGCGGCAATGCGGTCGTACGTCTGATCGTGAGGTTCGTCCTCTCCCACGGCCATGTAGAAGGAAGGGTCGAGCTTCGAGGTTGGGTTGTCAAGCCTGTGGACTCCTTCCAGGGCACGTCTGTTGTTCGGCTCCAGGCTGGACAAAACACGGATAGAGGAATTTACCACAGTGAAACCTCTTCAACCCAAATCTGGAGAAGCCTGCATTGCTGCAGTCTGCAATAATAAGCATTTGCGATATACATATATAAAATCCCAAAAATGTTAAATGTTGACACAGTTATTCAACTTACTGGAAAATAAGACATTTGTATCACCACCATGACTACATTTTACCAGCGGACTTAACATTTCATTGTAATACAAATTAACAAAACATTTTAACTAAACATACAAATTAAGATTAAATTCCTTCTCTCACACCATGGGGAAAGAAGACAACTACGTATTATTGAGAAGTTTGCATTAAAGAAGTCTTTATTAACAAGATTTCACTGTATATTACTGGAATGTTGCACGCCATAGACACTAAACTTACAGTATATGCATTATGATTGTAAACTAAAAAGTTTAAGGTTGGGTGGTCCTCTCAAACTTGGATTTATGTATTCTTCACAGCCTACTCTGTTTACCCAAATGTAGAACCACCTGAAAAATATGACCCCCATACTCTCTCTATGGCTTACAAAAAAAAAATTAACCTGCCCACACATTTATTTGGAAATGTAACGCAAGAGGATATTTATCTTGCCTGTCCATTGATGCCAAAGACTAAAATTAAATGCAATACATTTTTAGTGGAGAAGAAATTTATTACTGTAGTAGAAATCGACAGCACCTGTGCTCAAAAAATTGTTTGAATAAAAAGCTTGCGGCAAAAATCTATGCAGTTATTAACAATATGTGTTATAANACCTGTGCTCAAAAAATTGTTTGAATAAAAAGCTTGCGGCAAAAATCTATGCAGTTATTAACAATATGTGTTATAATGTACCTTCAAAACAAAATCAAAGGATACCAGACATTTTATTTTATAATTAGAAAAACATAAGAGGGTTGAAACCAAAAAGTCTGTTAAGTTTTTAAAAATCTTCTTAAATTGCTTTTACTGAAATAAAACAAATAGTACCACTCAAAAATTGTGATCATCNTAACAATATGTGTTATAATGTACCTTCAAAACAAAATCAAAGGATACCAGACATTTTATTTTATAATTAGAAAAACATAAGAGGGTTGAAACCAAAAAGTCTGTTAAGTTTTTAAAAATCTTCTTAAATTGCTTTTACTGAAATAAAACAAATTGTACCACTCAAAAATTGTGATCATTGCTTATCCTTAATCATGCAAAAATACTGTCCTTGAATTTCTTAGTTAGTGAACATTTTCTGGAAGAAAAAAATTAATTAAAGGTAGTTTTAAATTACAATGAAAATATTAGTTAAAAATTTAATATTTAAAAAACATAAGCCTTTTTTTATTTATGTGAACAGTCGGAGACGTAAGATTTGGCGACTGGAAATCACAGCTTGAATTACTCACTCGACATAGACATGATACTTAAATAAAGGCGCCATATTAAAAGAAAATAAAATAATTAAGTTGTCTATTTCCTCCATATTTTATTTCAAGTTAGAAACAGTTCACATTCTTCAATTAATGTAACGTCATGAACAGTCAGCTTAACGAGCCAGTCGAAGAGCGCCGCAGAGTTCCGTGATTGTTGACGTCACTAAAAACTNATTTAAAAAACATAAGCCTTTTTTTATTTATGTGAACAGTCGGAGACGTAAGATTTGGCGACTGGAAATCACAGCTCGAATTACTCACTCGACATAGACATGAGACTTAAATAAAGGCGCCATATTAAAAGAAAATAAAATAATTAAGTTGTCTATTTCCTCCATATTTTATTTCAAGTTAGAAACAGTTCACATTCTTCAATTAATGTAACGTCATGAACAGTCAGCTTAACGAGCCAGTCGAAGAGCGCCGCAGAGTTCCGTGATTGTTGACGTCACTAAAAACTCGAATAGTGAGGAAATTACGAAGACAGGAGGTGCGTAACTGCAACTCCTAGCTCCTTGTGATCCCACACCGGTGGGAATAATTTAGCAGATAAACGTTCAGCCGAAAATGGAAGTTAAAAAAAGAGAAGTATGGTCAACGGTGCTTGCCGGTGTGGGCGAAATTCGCCATGCTCGAGCCAATGTGTTCCTCGCATGCTGGTCGTATTGTTAGTGGGCGGCAGGTGCTCACGACTAGTCACCAGGCGCTCTACCACCACTCCTCACATAACGTGTGAACGCCATTGCAACCACTTCCCCATGTCAGCCAAACTGCGTAGAAATGAAACAATATAATTTCTAGAACATACTCGAAAGGGAAAAAATGTTTACGAATGTGGTATTAGCCCAGGGCTGCCACTGATCTTTAAACGAAAATCCTTGATCCAGCTCCCAAAAATCCTTAAAACTAAAAGGTTTATGTCCATTAAAATAAACTGTGATATAAATAAAGTTGTTATGCCTAGAAAATACTGAGTGTTGAGCATGCTTACTATAGTTCACTTTGTTACAATAAAACTGGCAAACAAACACCACCACAGGTAGGAAAGAAAGAGAGTTTTCTATTATGTTCAAATTAGTACATTATATTTACAAGATTATGTTAAGCATTAACTTGTAAGTAGAATGTCTTTTTCTTTTGTGAATGGAAATGCTGTCAGTAACCTAAATTTTCATACAATGGTCACATCTTCTTAGATTTTGTGACAAAAGTACTGGTTAATTAAACTTTTGTTACACAGTATTGAAGTGTGATGTCGATAAAAATGGCAGTGACGTCACTGTCACCCAAGGGTTTTATAGTACCGGTCAGAGGCACCGGCTAACCTACTGAGGCAAAGTTTGGAATATTTGCTGCTTATTGGACACCCTGCTGCGGTACAGGCTGAGGCGAGCAGCCCTACGGCACGGCACAAAGTCAGGTGTGGTAATAACAGTTCCATGCACTGATGGAGTGGACAAAGGCACTCTTTTACCTGCAGTGGGCATTACCTGGCTCAGCTGCTGGCTGGAACTGGTGCTCTGTTCTGGGGCGGTGGTGCTGCTGGTTGGCTCACACGGTGGGCTGCTGGCCTTCACAGACCTGAAGTAAGGGTTGGAAATGCCCAGTGGCACTGGAGGTCCCAGTATGCGTACTATGAGCAGGTGCAGCTAGCCGGCAATCTTCTGGGGTGGCTGGAAGAGGGAGCTAGGGGGAACTGGGAGGTGAGGCCGCATCAGTTGTTGAGTGGCGTGAGCTCGGTCCTGTGGGGAGGGGCTACTGAGGTCAGACGGTACTGGGTTGCAGAACAATGGGCTAGGTTCAGAGGCAGTAGCTGCCCTCTTAGCTCTCCACCTTGCCCCATTTCTATGGGTGAAGGGCATACGGGGAGGTACTATGGTCTACCACACTAATGAGGAGCAGGCGACGAGTTCCCTGGCAAAGAATGCAACTAGTAGAGGCTAGGCCAACCAGAATCAGTGCTGTCACTCCAACCGGCGAAGTACAACGCGGTGGATGGAGTGGGTTAGCTGATCTGGATGTCTAGCCACTTCATGGCTTGTGTTCCTAGTGGTCGGGGCTCTGCCGTACGTGCACACCAGATACCTTTGCATCGCTGGTCCACAGTATGGGTGGCTGTCTAATGGGTATATTTTGCGATGTACATGTGCCCGGTTAAGGGCAGCCCGCAGTCCTATACTAGTTTCGGCAAAGAGGTTTCAAGACGCGGTCTCCTGCTTTTCCTTAGTAGGTTTGACGTCCACGGGGATGGAAATCACAATCACCCGAGAATAAGTATTCGGGGTTGGGTAAGATTACGTTTTTATTCCGCAGAGGAATAGACTCGTATTATCTCCTAGCTATCAATGAACTGTAACTGCGGACTAAGTTACATAAACCAGGTGAAGGGGACCTGGGGCTAAACTAATCAAGAGCAGAAAAAGGCTAGGTAGCTATTATAACAACTGACCCTAACTATCTATGCTGTTGTCCAGAAGGGACTCGGGGTTTATTACCAAAGTTGTAGTCAGTGTAAGGGGGAAACAATGATTTCTTCGGGGGTCACTGGACGCTGGTTTAGAAGGCTTCTGGGAGGTAGCGGTGGTCCTACGTGAGGAAGGCCATAAGCAGAGATTTCCAGCACACGAGGTGGTGGAGCAAACTGCAGAGTATCAACTCGCGTTTAGGAGCTGCGCGCTCGTGTATATAGACAGCCGGCTGCGGGTCCTTCGGCCCGTCGGGTATCTTCAGGCTAGAGCTGCTCCCTTAGCGGAGTAGGCCGCATTCTTTCAGGGGAAGCTGGAAGTGAGGTTTTCCTTGTATGCGGGTTACATTACTCCAGCAAGCTCAGGGCAGCGCTGGGCTGCATGGCTGGTTTCTTTCGCATGTGGGGATGATTACGGGACACGTGATGTCCGACATACTGGCATATACAGCCTTGACTGCCGTGTCCTTGGGTGCCCCTTGCCTAGAGGTGTGCAGGTTGGCTCTGGAAGCAAGTCGTCCTGGGTTCAAACCCTGCTCGGGGTGACGTGACGTGAAGATGAGGCGGAGTTGTAATTAGTAATTATGTCAGTACATGTCACACATCAGTATCTTACAGAATAGGCCTATGCTTTGTTTCAAACTAAAAATGCCAATTTTACAGAAGTACTCAAATTCAAATCAAAATTTAATCCACCAAATTTATTTTTAAAGCTGCAACATAAGACATTAAAATACAGGTAGTCATAAGGCCTGCTTGTGAAGTCACTGAAGTTTCTAATGTTTACACTTCACTAGGCTCACTGTTTTGTTTACAGTCACATAATACTTACAGGTCTTCGGCAGTACAATGTTTTTGTTCACGGCAATACTCCCNTCACTGTTTTGTTTACAGTCACATAATACTTACAGGTCTTCGGCAGTACAATGTTTTTGTTCACGGCAATACTCCCGTGGAATTATTAGCATCTACTTTCCACAAATTGCAAACGTGTTGACTTCAAATCATGTGGTGCAATCATAACCTTATCACATGGGCAGGTTATGAACATAACACATAGCAACTTTTCTCGTAAACATTTTTATAGATATTTTACGCAACAAAAAGTGGCAAAGAGTGTGATTATTTTTCTTGTGTTGTGTAAACTTTCCTCACCTCATGACGACAATGAAACACAACTTGGGAGAATGAACGCACATTCCGTACAATAAATACAGCAGTTTTATGATGTTACAAATCATTTATAGCAAAACCACATTTTAAAAGGACCATAATTAGATATCACGTAAATGGTAGAACATTGGACTCAAATAATCAGAATAAATGCAGCTGCATTCTCGTGGCACGTATTTTTATTGCAAGGGTATTGCTTTTAGGTTACGTACAATGTATATCGAAACTAGTTGACTACAAAATGATACTGGACATGCACGATGCCGCACGTGCGGACACACAACCCGTACGTTTTATTTAAGCCGAACTTGCTACACATGTCCGCCTGAATAATTACTATTTTTTCCCGCTGCATGAAGGCAAATATTTTACTCCTGCTGACAGATATAAAACAGATCATTTTTAAATCAGTAACGATTTGCAATATTGTGGATCACAAAAATCAACATAAAAAATAGAATCTTGCTGATTTTTGTTCTGTAATACTCAAAATTTTCAAAGAACCCTAAAAGTTCTTTATTCTGTACACATGTTACCAACTGCTCAAAGTTGACAGATCTCTATTGTAATGTAGTTCAAATTATTATCGTTTGGCTGTTTATTGTACATTGGAAATGCCAATGCTGGCGTCCGTACTGCATATGGATCTATGACTCCAGCCTTTTGTTCGTAAACAAGTGTTTGTGCAATGGTATGAAAAAAATCTGTGATTTTTGCCTTTAAATCCATTTATTCGTTTCATGATATAAAAATTCTTAAAAACTTATAAAATCCATAAAAGCGGTAGCCCTTATCTCCAATTGCTGACGCAACCTCAACGGCGACTTCAGAAAAAGGAAATGCATGACAGATAAACATACTAATATGGCCAAAATGTCAAATACTGATAAGCAATTACAATTCCTCGCAAAACAAAAGAAAATTAACCAGACGTCCTGATTAAATTATTGTTAAGTGCATCATTTATATATATATACACACACACACACACAGAGAGAGAGAGAGAGTTTGAGGCTACGTCACAGTGATTTGGTCACATGCATGTAATTCTTAGTGCACTCTAAGTTCAACATATTGTACAGCAAGAGGATGAACTGTCTAAGCCGAAGTGGACTACTCTATTAAGATTCAGCAACGTGATAGTTGCGTTGACAAGTTTTGCCACTAGTGGTCCTGAGAAAGATATTTTTTCTTTCGAATGAGCTACGACCATGGCAACCACTGCTAGAGTATGTCACTTTTAAAACTTTATTCCTTCTTTCAATAAAACATCAGTTTATTATAAATTGACAATGTCAAAATTTCAATGAAGTCATTTGGTTATGTAATTAGTCAAATTATCACATAGTCTTACATAGGGGTGGGTGGTATATGAGTAAATACGGTATGAACCAAGACAAATGAATCCTTTGTAGTGTACAATTTACTTATTCATACATGACTATTTTCAAAATTGCAAATTACTGCAATTCCTATAAATTACATGAACAAGAAGCTCGGAGAAACATCCAAAGTTAAAAGCAGTACTGAAAAATCTCCCTTGCAACCTGCTATCGAAACTACAGACTCACTTGAGTGCTATGGTGTAATGCCCCAAGGCCTTCTCATCTTCGTGGATCCGGGACAACAAGTCGCCCAGCATCTGGTGCAGCTTACAAGTGGGTGCGGTTTCCACTCGCTTCTCGAGCAGAGAGATTGCTGCTTCCAGCGCCATCTCCTACAATGTCACAGCGAATCAAATTTAGTACGTATTATTTTACCACACGTACAGTAGCTAACATTTTGAGAGCAATTAACGGTCCTGTGTACATCAAATATTGAATGTTTCACTTCTTTTTCCCACACTGTTAAATTAACAGGTAAACATAAGATCAGTCTCCAAGGCAAAACCTGATTCATTCAGTTGTGCAGTTTTCATATAACTGAACCAACAACCACAAAATGTGATTTTATCTAGTACAAATAGACGAAGCTAAATTGTATTACTGATGTAAATAAGATGTTATGGAACTTAACAATGGGTTTAGTGGTCCAAAGTTATAACATCTGCTTATTATACTCATGGACAGAAATGCTTTGCTGTGAACAGTAACAGCCTACGTAGTTTCATGAAGCATCTAGTTTATAAAACTGTGGTGCAGTTAGATCTTACAGGAAGAGTTGTCGCAGCAGTTGCACACGCTAGAAAATTTCCAGGTTCGGAAAAAGTCAACAGGAGGTGCACATTGCTGCCGACAACCACTTTAAACAAATTCCATGAAGTAAACAGCATTAGAGAATAAATACAGAACTAGTAAGCACTCAGAAATTAACTCATACATTTCCCCTACCACAAGCAAAGTTGCGAAATATTATACTGGCACAGTAACACAAACTGAAAAGTACTAGCCTCCATCACTCACAATGTATTACCAAGCAGTAGAATACCAACAAAATATTATCACTTTTGACTGATCCCGATTTCTGTTATCCATTCATTCACAGCCGGTGCACAAACCAAAGTTACTGCAAAGCACCACAATACAATCCAATTTTACATTGTTTTTAGATCAAGTTTTATACAATTCCATTACTTGTCCAAACAGAAAAAAACAGGTTTCACTCCACATAACAACCATGCAGTCCTACAATATTTCTCACAAGTCCATCAAAGAGTGTGAAGTAAGTGATCTACTGAACTACACCACTGGCAAACTTTTGTTTTTTAAATTTTTCTTAATTTTTACAATATGGAATATATTTTCTCATGTTTTAATAGCTTATTAACTACTGGATTTAGGTCTACGAAACCATGCATACATTCTTGCAAATAGTCCATTCACAGTTTCTTCGGAGGTTTTGAAACAAACGTTTAAAAAATCACCTAGGAGTAATATGTTAATTTTTTTTTAAAATAACTTGTATACCACAAGGATATAGCATTGCTTAACTTTATAAGCAATATAGTTTTGAATAAATGAAACTTCAACTTACTATCTTCTATGAATTAGTAATATTTATTTTGTGTTCAATACAAATAAAAAACAGTGAGAACAGTGATTTGTTGGCAACGGCTAGTAAGAAATAGTTCTCGGTTAAAATATTGTTTTAATCTAGTATTTTTTGGTATGCTATTTGTAAATTAAACGTTGCGTTTTGAAATGCTTAAATATTTAGGTAGTCTTGATGGAAACATATTTCATTGTTACAGTTAAAAATATCAGCGCAAAATACAGTGCGCAGGCCTTAGTGACATAGTGTTTTTTTTTGACAGAGGAAGAAACTTCAATAAGCTGTCAGCNAAAAATACAGTGCGCAGGCCTTAGTGACATAGTGTTTTTTTTTGACAGAGGAAGAAACTTCAATAAGCTGTCAGCAGAAGGGAGCTTATCTCCCTCTCGCCCCTGGGAAACTAACCTGCTCGTATATTTCAGCTAAAAGGTACACTGCTGGNAGAAGGGAGCTTATCTCCCTCTCGCCCCTGGGAAACTAACCTGCTCGTATATTTCAGCTAAAAGGTACACTGCTGGGAGATAGTTTTCATCGTGGGCAAGTGCTTTCTCCAGCAGTCCTTTAGCTTTGCACACAGACATTGGGTCACGTAGCATAACACTTGCGTACAGCTGTAAAAAATATATATATTCAGTGAAACGTTATGTGCAATACACATGCACGACTCAAACATTGATAATCATAACTACAGAACAAGCAACAAAAATGTTTACATAAAAAAAA
This sequence comes from Clitarchus hookeri, assembly GCA_002778355.1. NCBI lineage: Eukaryota > Metazoa > Arthropoda > Insecta > Phasmatodea > Phasmatidae > Clitarchus > Clitarchus hookeri. The sequence goes on along the minus strand of NQII01000921.1, from coordinate 360,605 downwards.
ACTGTTCAACTACAAACATTACACAAATCATAGACTACAGGTACCATGTTTCAAAATTCAAATATTATAACCATATACACTTTTCCCGGCCATTGTGGAAAAAAATCAAACAAATACTCAACCACAGATGCTTAAATTTGAATACTAAAAGAACTTGCTACGAGTGGTCCGTGTAATTTGGACCCCTTAAATTTGAATGCCTGTAAAACTAATAGCAGAGGTAACAAATTCTTCTCAATTTAAGGACAGATAAATTTTAACATTATATAATGCATATATGTAGTCAAAATGATATTCATTCTACATAATGCAGGTAATTACATTAATTTTTTTGTTTGTCATGTAATTTGGTTTGTGAGCATCACAGTTGTGTAATTTGGCTNAATGCAGGTAATTACATTAATTTTTTTGTTTGTCATGTAATTTGGTTTGTGAGCATCACAGTTGTGTAATTTGGCTAAACAGAAAATGAGAATTAATTAAACAAAGAACACAACATATATTACAAACAAATGTATTATTTCTCTTTATTGTTGTCTAAAGGGTGTATCATTTCAAATTCGTAACAAAATATTATTGAATAGTTTCAAAATTGGATCAAANAACTGTTCAACTACAAACATTACACAAATCATAGACTACAGGTACCATGTTTCAAAATTCAAATATTATAACCATATACACTTTTCCCGGCCATTGTGGAAAAAAATCAAACAAATACTCAACCACAGATGCTTAAATTTGAATACTAAAAGAACTTGCTACGAGTGGTCCGTGTAATTTGGACCCCTTAAATTTGAATGCCTGTAAAACTAATAGCAGAGGTAACAAATTCTTCTCAATTTAAGGACAGATAAATTTTAACATTATATAATGCATATATGTAGTCAAAATGATATTCATTCTACATAATGCAGGTAATTACATTAATTTTTTTGTTTGTCATGTAATTTGGTTTGTGAGCATCACAGTTGTGTAATTTGGCTGAACAGAAAATGAGAATTAATTAAACAAAGAACACAACTTATATTACAAACAAATGTATTATTTCTCTTTATTGTTGTCTAAAGGGTGTATCATTTCAAATTCGTAACAAAATATTATTGAATAGTTTCAAAATTGGATCAATTTTACCTACAAACACAGTGGACACTAATTCAGATAAGACTTCACATATATAAATATTCAGTTATGAATACAACATTATACATAAAGGGCAGACCGTCTTTACCTTTGTGTCAGACATCACGTGTCCGTTATCACCCCCGCGTGCGATAGAAGCCAGCCAAGCAGCCCAGCGCTGCCCTTAAGCTCGCGGGAGCGACACAACTCGCATACAAGGAAAACCGCACTTCCAGCCTCCCCCAAGAGAATGCAGCGTACTCCGCTAAGGGAGGAGCTCTAGCCCAAAGATACCCGACCGGCCGAAGGGAGCCGAACGACCCGTAGTTGGCCGTCTATAAACGCGAGCGCACAGCTCCGAAACGCCAGTTGATACTCAGCAGCTCGCTCCATCCCTTGGTGTGCTGGTGCTCTCTGCATATCGTCTTCCACACGAAGGACCACCGCTACCTTCTAGACATCTTCGCCCAGCGACCCCCGAAGAAGTCTTCAACCACCCCCTTACACTCACTCCCACTTTGGTAGTGAACCGCGAGTCTCTTCTGGACAACAGCATAGAATTAGTTAGGGTCAGTTGTTGTTATAGCTACCTAGCCGCACTGCTCGTGTTGTCTAGTTTAGACCCAGGTCCCCTTCACCTGGTTTACCGTAGTTTACTTCTGTTACAGTTCATTGGTAGTTAGGAGTTAGTACGAGCCACTCTGAATATTGCTCTGGGGAATAACCAGGTAATCTTCCCCCNGCTGCTCTTTACTTTGTCTGTTTCTGTAAACTGGTTCGTACTCTGCATACCTGACGATTGTATGTGAACTGTTTCAATCTTTCCAGTAAATAAAAGTACAGAGTAATAAACAAACATTGGACTTTATTTATATTTATTGGCGCCTTTAACGTTTTATGCTACTGTACTACCAACTAAGCTAGCCGAGTGGTAACTTCCAGCCGCCATCACAGACGCTTCATCATTACAAATATGGCGGCCGAATGCGCCGCGTGGAACGTCACAAATATGGCGCCAAACTATGAGGCTGCCTTGTTACAATTATGGCGGGCATAAACAGCCTAGGCAACGTTACATATATGGTGGCCTGATGCGCGGCCACATTACAATGGCCACCCATACTGTGGACCAGGTACGCAAAGGTACCTGGGGCGCAGTACGACAGAGCCCCATCCACTAGTAACTCAATCCACAAGGCAGCTAAGTCACCCAGACCAGCCAATCCACTCCATCCACCGCATTATCTTCGCCGGGTGGAGCGATAGGACTGGTTCAGGGTGGCCTAACACCGACTGGCTGCACACATAGCTAGGGAACTTGTGTCGTCTGCTCCTCCTTAGTGTAGTAGTACCTGCCCATATGCCCTTCACCCATAGAAATGGTGCAAGGTGGAGAGCTAAGAGGGCAGCTACTGCCTCTGAACCTAGCCAATTGTTCTGCAACCCAGTACCGTCNGTTCCCTCCAGCTCCTTCTTTCTGCCACCCCACAAGACCGCCGGCGAGCCACACCCGATTGTAGTGCAAATACGACTGGGGTTTCCAGTACCACTGGGCAACGCCAACCCGTCCTTCAGACGTACAAGGACCAGCAGCCCACCACAGGCACCTTCCAGCCCCACCAGCTGCTGCACCACCGCCGCCCAAGGACAGGGGACTAGTTCCAGCTAGCAGCGACCGAGTCAGGAGCTACCCCGGGCCATGGCCCCTGCAGGTAAACAAGAGTCTGTATCAACACCACCAGTGCGAAGGCCGCTAAAACCCACTAAAATACTTTAGGTTAGTGAACCCTATAATTAAAAAATTAGACTTATTACATCAAAGTTTATGCTCCGAATCATACCTCCGTGATGCAGTTGACTGCAGTAGAGCTTATTTTCTGATGTTTTTAGTGTTTGATTCCTGGGTAAAGCATACGTGCACTTGTAATTGTCACGGTACTGTTGCTTATGTGTCTGGCTTAATTTCTAATGATATTGCTGTTAACAAGACATGTAACTTATAAGAAATAAAAAATTATTTGTACCCATGTAGAGGACAGTAGGCTCATTAGTTATATCAGCAACTTCTTGTTTCATATTCTCACCATGGTGAAACCATTACTCGTCTTATACGCCAGTAAATATGGTACTTCCTTTACTGCATGAAAATAAGGGGAAGTTCAAACATTCATTCTCAAATGCCACTATATGGTCACAATGAGGTAATAGTGGTTTAACTTCCAATATTTAGAGGCACGGTGTTTACATCTTGTAGCTTGGGGGGCCGCTGTTGTCATGGTGGCTAGAACACTCACCTTCTTCCAAGGTGAACTGGGTTCGATTCCTGGCAGGGCCACTCCAGACTTTTACATGTGGATATTGTGCCGGACGATGCAGATGATCAGCAGGTTTTCTCAGTGATCTTCAGTTTTCACTGCCCTTTTATTCTGACAATGCTCCATATAACCACTTCATTTCACCCTTATCAGCTTTCAAAACCTCATTTTTAAGAGCTGCCCATATCTCTCCACTTCTTGTTCCAGGCATGGGTAACCTACTGATTAATAGCTATACCTTATTAACTAAACTCTAAGCCATCATCGATTCTAATCTGCACCTAGTTTTTGGAGAAAATCATGGAAAAAAATTATTCGTATAGACGTGAGTCCACAGCTTAAACCACCACTTCAGTAGGAAATTTAATTTCAATAAAAAAAATTTAAAGTTTAAAATTTAAAGTAAGCAGATATGTGAAATGCCAATGAGGAACTCAAACCGAACATCTTTCCGACCTGGGACTGCAAGTGATGCCAACTTACGGAGAGGGAGCGCGGAGTCTGTCCCAACTGCTTGCAGGCATTGCTGGCCATCGTGAGCGCCTCTCGTATCCTGTGCATCGCAACGTAGTTGTCCACTATGCCGCCGTGAGCTTCGTACCGGTAAGACGAGATCTGCATCGCTTCTCGGAAATGCAACACAGATTCCTGATGCTTCTTCAGCTCAAAGAGTATTAGGCCTTTCAAAATTAGAGCTTCTACGTTACGTGGGTTCATGGAGAGAGCCTGCAGCAGAAAGAATACAAGGACTATTTCAAAAAACGAAACATCTGCACAAAATCCACGCAGCACTAAGATTCTGATAAAATACTACTTTTGTAAAATGATTTCCATTTTTTATAAAAATTATGTACAAAGAAAAAATCTTTCCATGCATAAAGTTTAAAAAAATAATAATAAATAACAACACATTTAGAAAACAATTTCGTACCTTCTGCACAAAATACACAGCTCGCGTGTTCTTCTTAATGCTGAAGAAGTAATACGCCATGGCGACCAGAGTTTCACTGCTGTATTCTGAGACCGTCAGAACAGATGGCACTAACTTCTCCAGTTCTTTGACACGTTCTTCTCTGTACAACAGTGCTGCGAGAACATCTAAGCCCCGTTCCATGAAAGGATCAAGCGACTGTGCCTGAAAAAAAACACAACAATTATATCTACAATCATTCCATACAAAGTCTTAAAACATAACTTTTTTATTGCATAAATAGACCTAAAAATTTGATGCAATATGTCTCCCAGTTTGGTCGGAGGAGAAACCAAGTTAAAGTTATACTGATTCAAGAGCAATGTGATGACAGTATTTTCTTTTTTTTAGCTAACTTAGTATAATTTTTATTTGCTGGCCCAAAGAGAATCAATGCAAAATACAGTAGCCTCTGTTAACCTGTTGTCCTCTTTAAGAGAAACACTGTNTTGCTGGCCCAAAGAGAATCAATGCAAAATACAGTAGCCTCTGTTAACCTGTTGTCCTCTTTAAGAGAAACACTGTTATATCTCAAAATTAACAGGAACAGTAATTAAGTGAAGGGGAGGGGGAGAGAGAAAAGAATGATAGCACAAACACAATTTTCATAAAATGTACGTACAAACATGTGTATATGGCCGTAACACTGAAAAGTATCGTCATACTAATTTTACTGATAACTACAAAGTACAGTAATAACAAGAGACATTAATCAAAACTGTATGTGTTCCCAAGACATATTGTAAAAAAAAGAACACGCACTGCAATTACGGGTTCTTTTAACAGGCACTTTCCTTTATCTGGCAACCCCTCAGTCCCAATGCCAACAGTCCAACCGTTAAAGTAGAGTATGCACAGTATATTGTACTACTATACTTCATTTCATATGAGTTGGCCAGATTCTGACAGTCAGTGTCAGTGAGTGGCAACTTGAGGTATTCCAAACAAACAACGTGCCATTTACAAAATCCTGTATCAGCTGATGCACGGACGAAAAAAAGTTAATATTATGTTGGCTATTCTGAGTGCACTGCCGACGCACATTAGACCAGCCGAAAATACTCTAAAAGAAAGAGTTCCTAGGCTAATTAATACATTTAATTTTACATGGTCATAAAACAGTGGTTTTTAGTGTTAGAAACTAAACTTCATGCTAAAGTAGAAATGTACAGGTGTTCAAAATTAAAGGCACATTAAAACGATTTGTATCCAAATGAAACACAATTTCAAAACCTTTTTTCACGTCTTAATCGCCCCTCTCCAACCCCGCTTTCATTACGTGCTTGATATTAATTCCAAAAGCATACAGAAATATTTCATAATATTGTTAAATTATTTTTTATAATAATTTGACAAAATATATTTTAAATTCGTGTTGTTACGAGCCAGTAATAGAAGAACAGTCAACTTTAAAAAGACGGTATCTATTGAGCAAAATAAGAGGCTCAGATTTTGCTCCGGACAGGATGTGTGCGCTATCTAACGAATTTTTTCTGAAGCATTACACGCCACAAAAAAAAAAAGTGTTCCGCATGCGACGTATTTAAATTTACGAACAGATACCAATAGTTTTATTTTTCGCGAGCTCTGCATAATTTTTAAAGTAACTTATATTTCGTGTACAGTGATTTTGAGTACTAGTATTATGTTCTGCAGGTAATCGTTCATCTATGTAAATTATACGCCATGTTGTTCTCCGAAAATCCATTTCCTTGTTTCCGAAGAAAGTTGGACACGTGTGAATAGTTGTTAAGCAATTCTAACGTTATTACACGTCATATATTTCCAACTCGAATATATTAGCTATAACGTCCAACGTGTGATAATAGCTACAACTACAGTTTCGCAAATGTTATCCCAAATTCACTGTCTCGGAAAAATAAAAAAGAGTTAGCAAATATTAAATTTTTTTGCAAGGTTTTATATTTCTACTTTTATAACCTACTAATTTTTTTTAGATAGATGCCAGTCTAAAATATCTTAAAATTTGTTTAGCATTACATTCTTTTGTAGTAACTAAATTTTAAATTAATTATTTATACATATTTTTGCCCTTTGACATAACAATTTACTGATTAATGATTTATGTACACATTACTAGTACTACAATCGCAGCTACGTATTTCTGAGTAGCAAGTTTGCCTAAAACGTCCCACGGACAGTACATTGACAAGGGGATCGGCTGATAATGACAGCATGAAAATAAACAACATCGTTGCCATGTGGCCGATCAGCTGATGGCGGAAGGATACATAATCAGATGGAAACAGTGGCGCTACTTTTGCAGACCTGTCATAATCTGGCCAACTTACATGGCACAGAGTATACCATAGCACAGTACAACAAACTTCACCTTACCAACATACATGCAAGCGTAACTAAGTCCAATCTGAGTAGTAGAGCATATTATTAAATACAAGTGCATACTAGATGATTTTCGATTTATGCAATTGAGGTATCAATTACACTGAAAATGAAGATGGCCCGAAGCCATGGAAAAACAGTAAAATTGTAATTCTGAAGAATAATAAAAAACTATCTGAATACTTTTAATTTCTTTAACTTACCCTGTANATCTGAATACTTTTAATTTCTTTAACTTACCCTGTACCACTAACAACTCGAGCAGTGCTCGAAAGAAATAATAATTACAATATTTGTTAGCAAACTCTTAAAATGCTCTAACAATGTAAAACTGAACTATGCATCGTGACGAAGCACTCACCCTCTGCAGTACCATGATGGCCGATATGTTGTCCTCGATGTGGAAGTAACATTCCCCCAGGGACACAAGCAGGTTCACATTGTCTCGCAACACCGTCNTTACACTGAAAATGAAGATGGCCCGAAGCCATGGAAAAACAGTAAAATTGTAATTCTGAAGAATAATAAAAAACTACCTGAATACTTTTAATTTCTTTAACTTACCCTGTACCACTAACAACTCGAGCAGTGCTCGAAAGAAATAATAATTACAATATTTGTTAGCAAACTCTTAAAATGCTCTAACAATGTAAAACTGAACTATGCATCGTGACGAAGCACTCACCCTCTGCAGTACCATGATGGCAGATATGTTGTCCTCGATGTGGAAGTAACATTCCCCCAGGGACACAAGCAGGTTCACATTGTCTCGCAACACCGTCCGGCTGTCCAGCTGTTGGAACGTCGTGATGGCTTGCGCGTACTCGCGCCCGTACAGACTGGCGTGAGCTTTAATCCAAGAGTTGAACCTGCATNCCGGCTGTCCAGCTGTTGGAACGTCGTGATGGCTTGCGCGTACTCGCGCCCGTACAGACTGGCGTGAGCTTTAATCCAAGAGTTGAACCTGCATCAACAAATCACGCAGTATCAACACATTTGTACACTTGGACAAAGCAAGCAACGTACAGGTGACGATTGTGGTTGGTTCAACACTCCTAAAAGTCCTCCTTAGGTTGTTCTCTCTCTACCCACTACGCATTCTTCCACCACATTATAAAATTCAACATTGCCCTGAACCAAACAACTAATAAATGCTATTGAAATAGACTTACATCAAAAGCTGGACCCCCNTAAAATTCAACATTGCCCTGAACCAAACAACTAATAAATGCTATTGAAATAGACTTACATCAAAAGCTGGACCCCCAAAAAATAAACAAACAAACTTGAGCTGTGCGATTCACAAAATTATGTATATATGCTGAACCATCAATGTGCNCCCCCAAAAAATAAACAAACAAACTTGAGCTGTGCGATTCACAAAATTATGTATATATGCTGAACCATCAATGTGCAGGTTCTGTAATGTTGATTCATCGATGTGCTGCTGATGCATGAACAAGTTTTTTACTTATATTTAAGTTGAATTTAGGGAACTATTCAAACAGTGGTATTGGCGAAGTGCAGCACAATTAAAAGTAATCTTAAACTTATTTCAGTTTACAGTGTCCAAAAAGTAAATAGAGTAACAAACTATGCACTGTAAGTTCAAGTGAATATAAGAATAAACAAATACATTGGTCTATTTTCATAAAAATACTCGTTCATGAACACAGAAAACAGTAAGTCTGCATGAGGCTGTATACATATTTTGTGGTTGTTGACAGTGAAGTGATAAGCTTTAAATAAAAATGGTGGTTTGTTTTTTTATAAATTCACCNACATATTTTGTGGTTGTTGACAGTGAAGTGATAAGCTTTAAATAAAAATGGTGGTTTGTTTTTTTATAAATTCACCAATCTCGCAATGGACAGGATTAATGTTACTTGCAAAATATGTACTGTTGCACCTAATTATTTCAAAAAACAAAATGTAGGCTAATTGAGGTTTTGTGTGCTAGGGTGCTTTGCTACACATTTTTCATTGCTATAAAGAAATTTGTTTATGAACAAGAAGATTCAAAATTANTTGTGCTAGGGTGCTTTGCTACACATTTTTCATTGCTATAAAGAAATTTGTTTATGAACAAGAAGATTCAAAATTAACATCCGTCACAGATTTAATTTTCAACGCGAAAATGTTACTAATGAACTCGTAAATACAGTAGAACCTTGTTATAATGAATCTGAAGGGAATGCTTTCTATTTTCAATAGCCTAGCCAGAGGAAATTTCACTTGTACACTTCTCTTGAAATAATATACAAAACTGATGTACTTTATAAACATGTGGGAAAGCAATTTATAACTGCTATACACACTGGAAAAAAATTTATTATAAACACAAGTCAAAATTGAAATACATTGCAACCTGTATATAATATTTTTTTCAAGAAACCAAAATAAAAACTTATGCATACTGACGGAATGCATGCAGACATCAACATCTGATTTGCTGGTGTGGGTGAGTACAATACGTCACAGAAAATAGCATAGCCCGTAGTTTATATACGTAAAATAATCAACCCTGTTAAGAACAAAAAGGCAAATCTACAAGGAATTTTTTAGACAAAAAATCTGTATGTCAGATCCATCACCTTATTCTTGATATGAAAACAGTTCTGATTCCCCCTCCTTTCTCTTCCACCTCCGGGTCCTGGGGCAACTGTGACCCTCCTCAATGTCAAACTGGTAGATTGTTCTCTCACAGCATGGGACAAAAACTACAAACTTTGTTCGAAAAAAAAAANCTCCTCAATGTCAAACTGGTAGATTGTTCTCTCACAGCATGGGACAAAAACTACAAACTTTGTTCGAAAAAAAAAAACAGTGAAAGTTGAGTCTCTTTTTCACCGATGCTTTCCTTTCCTGGGTGCAGTGTACTGGTGAAAGNGAAAAAAAAAACAGTGAAAGTTGAGTCTCTTTTTCACCGATGCTTTCCTTTCCTGGGTGCAGTGTACTGGTGAAAGCGCTTACAATATTCACAAAGGCAAGTCTTCTCGATTCCTACTGAGGAATAACTCAGAACTACTTGCAACATTTTCCTTTTGTCACGTTATCTGCAGTTCAGACATCAAACACCAATGCAGACTGTATGCACAAATTAGGAAGAAGCCAATTTGAATCGGCACAGCTCTGAAACAAACCCTCTTGTACTTTGCCAGGCTGTCTCCTTGCAGGGATTGAAGACGAATGGGGGAGGGGTGAAACAAAAGTAAGGAACACCAAAAATTACTGGATAGAGCAGTAATCAAATTATTTTTAGTCTCTATTACTAGCTAAAAGGTTTTTATAGGCTGTTGACAAAGGGGTTGACACTGCAAAAAACTTCTGTTCTTGGTTAATGAACATGCAGTCCATGGTAGAAATTTTGAGCTAAGTCTTAAAAAGACACCTATAAAAAGACACCTATGTTACGTAATTTATGCTTATGCCGTACCAATCTGGATTTGCGAGTGCCAGTATTGCTGAAATTTTTGCTCTTGTGCAAGGTGCGACTTGTGCAAGGCACAACACTTGTGCGAGGCGTGGCTCTTGTGTAAGACAAGGTTCTTGTGCGAAGTGGGACACTTGTGCGAGGCACGACACTTGTGCAAGGCGTGACACTTGTGCAAGGTGCGACATGAGCGAGGCGCGACATTTGTGCGAGGTGCGACTTTTGTGCAAGTTTTTCAGTTCAGGTGTTGAAATTAAATTTTTTTTATTTTGTTGTGTGGTTCAGTAAACCAAATTTTTGTGAATGATTTAGTCTGTTTTGAAGTTAATTGTATTGGCAAAGGATCAGACAATCTGTAATAGTAGTATTGGTGGATTTGCAAAATTTGTGGATCGATACAACTCTATTTTTTTGTACCACATTAGACATTGGTGGTGTCGTGAAATCATCTCTGGAGAGATAAGTTCCCAGCCATCTTCGTGAACACACTTTAGAGCCAGTGTAACGTGCAAAATACTTAACTGGTTAGTTAAGAACAAATCACCCTCGCTACTGTTTGCTACTGCTTTAGTCTCTATAACTGTAGTGCACAGAAAATGAGGCATGAAAGGAGCATAGGCCTATATATGAAAAAGTTTTAATATGAGAAATGAATTTGCCACTATTGAAAGTACGTGTATGGAGAAATGAAAGTCAACCAAACATACAAAATATGAAGATTTATTTACCTACGATTTGTTTGACGAAAATACATTTCACAACGTAAAAAGTAGTGTATATTTTATAACTTAACACACATGCATAATGTCTCGGAAAAAAATGTCATTATTCCAGAAGGTGAAAGGAAAGTCACTTTAAGCAAAAAAAGCACATATACATATGTGCCCTATCCCAAATGATTTCTAAGATGGATACACTTTAATGTAAGAGATATGGCAGGAATACGCCACTGGGTTACTTATTACATAATAAAAGGTAGAGAGAATGCACAAGCACTCACAGGGCGGTACTTGTGGATACACACACAAACAAAAGTTGGACAAACATAATTTCCACACGGATGCGCGACGTTTCGCTGGCTTCATTGGGCGGTGAGAGGTGGCATAACTGGCCCACCAATACAGCACCCAATCCAGACAGACACTTGACTTAAACATATGATAACCCCTCCGCACATATCAAATTTCCCGACTCACCCTAGTTCGCCTCCCGGCCGCTAGGTTCACTGTTTGCCAACCACCGCTCACCAGACCGCACTGTGCCACCAGTTGCAGCATGATGAAAGCTCGCCTTGCCAGCGAAACATTGCGTACCCTTGTGTAATATGTCTTCATCCGACTTTTGTTGAAAGCGTCTATCTACGAGTACCACCATCTGAGTACTTGTGCATTCTGCCTACTTTTTATAATGTAATCAGTAGCCTAGGAACCTATTCCTGTCATGTTTATAATAGACTTAATTAGGGTGAGTGAAGAAATTTGGGTCACTCTTAACATTGAGGCCTTGACAGCCAATGAGGGTGAAGCGAGGTGACAATGGAGCAGCGCCGGAAATAACGGGTGAGGAAAACGGCATATTCCAGAGAAAACCTGCCGACCCGCAGCATCATCCGGCACGATTCCCACATACGAAAATCTGGGAGCAACCCAGCCGGGAATTGAACCCAGTTCGCCTAGGTGAGTCGTCTAATCACTACACCACCGTGGCCCCACTTAATTAGCATGTATCAACCTTTGATACAATAAGATGACTATACCTAGTCAATGTGTAATACAAAGACTTTAGGTTTAACTAGTGAAAAGCAGAGAGAAACTGTTAAAAGTGTAACACTAACCATTCCATAGCACTAAGAACAGGTGCACCTTCCAGAACAAAGGAATGTACTTCTACTCCTTTGACACCCAAACTCAGTAGACCTTCAACTGCGTCCAGAGCTAAAGGACTTTCCTGTGCAATGGAAAAAGTGAAATTAAAATTTAATTCATCNGTAGACCTTCAACTGCGTCCAGAGCTAAAGGACTTTCCTGTGCAATGGAAAAAGTGAAATTAAAATTTAATTCATCGCAAACATACTATTTCAACCACATGTAAAACAAACAAATCCAAGACACAGAAAGGAGCCCATGACTATACCTAAATACTACTCAATATAGTAATAGTATATAAAAAATGACAGACGCCCAAACACTCACAATCTAGTACTTGTGAACAGGCACACACACAAAGAAGAGCAACAGATTTTTGTCGTCCTTTTTGTGTGCGCCTGTTCACAAGTACTATACTGTGAGTACTCAATACTACAAGTCAACACAATACACATTTTTAACGTATCAAATTCNGTAGACCTTCAACTGCGTCCAGAGCTAAAGGACTTTCCTGTGCAATGGAAAAAGTGAAATTAAAATTTAATTCATCACAAACATACTATTTCAACCACATGTAAAACAAACAAATCCAAGACACAGAAAGGAGCCCATGACTATACCTAAATACTACTCAATATAGTAATAGTATATAAAAAAGGACAGACGCCCAAACACTCACAATCTAGTACTTGTGAACAGGCACACACAAAGAAGAGCAACAGATTTTTGTCGTCCTTTTTGTGTGCGTCTGTTCACAAGTACTATACTGTGAGTACTCAATACTACAAGTCAACACAATACACATTTTTAACGTATCAAATTCNTCTGTTCACAAGTACTATACTGTGAGTACTCAATACTACAAGTCAACACAATACACATTTTTAACGTATCAAATTCCCATACTTGATTGCAGCAACAGAGGAAAAAAAGAGAAAGAACAGGCTTGTAAAATGTTGAACTCCAGTCAGTATTTTTCCAAATAATAAAACATCAACATTTTGTAGTTTAATTTGGATGAAGCTGTGTATTTATATGATTTATTATTCCTTGTACTGATTTTTTCAATGCTAGAATAAAATGTCATCTATTTTATAAATTTGTGGTGTTCACATTCATACATTAGATACTGAAGAATGTTTCACAGACACATGCGAACATTCTCAGCTCTTCTCGTAATTCACTATTTGCTCCATCTATACTCCAGGTAAAACAACTTTGCGTTCAAGTTCAGCTGATCTGTGTTGCTCTTCCCACAATGGGCTCATTTTACTGAATAAATATGGGACAGCCCCTGGCCCACGCTTGTTTTACAGTACTAACTAAAGAGCACAGTGGACTGCTCAAATAAATGCAGAACTATATTTCAGAATGCATGACATTATTCCTTCCTCCTCTGCAAAGAAACCATGTTTTGTACATGTGGGTGAAAAATACGTCTAGAAGATTTGCAGCCATTGTCTGGGAGACTGTCTTGGTTTCTACGCTGGAGCGAAGACAGAGAAATATTTCCGTCTGAAAGCCACGATCTTGTCCATTGCTTCACAGACAAGATAACTTCTGCCACAGCAGCTGCCTCACATCACCCTGTGTGTGTCTAACAGCCTAATGCTTTAACACAGAGATGGAATAACCGAATTTGAACAGACTGACAGTATATTTTGTTGTGCAGGTGTAAAGCTCATGTTTAAACATGTTACATTCTAGAACTATGCAGATTCAAATAAACTTCTGCAGAATTTGCCAATGTTGGCTGAATCTGCGCTACTGCCGATGTATGAACTGAAGATAATTTTCTGTCGATTTGACAAACATAAAATGTTGCTACAGATAGTTATGAGTCATTCTTCAGTAAAATAATAGAAGAGTCTTACCTTTGGGAACGTTAAAAGTTTTTCCAAACGAAGCAAGCACGTTTTCACGGATGGAGGTAAAGTGGACATGCACACTCGGGGTGTCAAACAGCAGGTTGTGGAAAACCATTGTGTGGTGTGTGTGTGTGTGTGTGTCAAGCCAATCCTCTAAGCCCATTATGTGAACCTCTTTTGTTTAGCAAACTGCTACCCACAATTACTGCTACAAAAAAAAATAAAGTATTCAAACATATATCCGTGCTGGGTACAAAAGGCCAACAGTAATTAATGAATAATGGGAACAAAGTGGTTATAAGTTATGTATGATCCAGAGGGGAGTAAAGTAAATAATTCCACAAGTAGTAAGGAAATGAGACTTTTGATATATTTTAAATAAAAATAGTAAACATTACATCTTTTGCTGGCATAAAAAGAAATAAATATGAATGACATTGTGGCACCTTACAAACAATATTTATTGTTTACGCATATTTAAATGCCAGGACATTAATCTTTTAGTAAAGACAAGATACCTATTTTATAAGCCAGGTATATCTTTGTTTTGATAATGAAACAAATTTAATTTTAAAATTTTAAAGTTCATTTTTACAGATGAAAGTTCACGAACTGTGGGTTCAATCGAAACGAAGATGAGGTGGGGATGGCCGGCGGCGAGGAGCAAGCACAAAAAGTCATGGCCATTCTTCGGTGAACGTGACAGGAGTCACGAGTACCCCGTCACAGCTACCAGGTTAGACTGCGAAGCTGTAATCTTCCCATACTACTGGTCGGTACGGAGGTACTGGGAACTGGTACTTAGATAACTGTGATACTGTGAATGGGACTGCAAAGCTCCGAAATTGCGACCGGTGATTCTGCGACCTCTGGAAAGGTCGGGCAAGGATTAATACAAAAAATCTTTGTTACTGTGAAACTGGGTCAAGAAAACAGTAGAGCAACACTTGCCCATAACGGAGGTTGAAAACTACACTAACGTAACATACCAGCACTGAACTACGTGATGAAGCAAGAATGAAATAGACGAAACTACAGCTTGATCACAAGTGAAGCATGGAATTGCGTGCCGTAAAGTCAGATGTTCTCAGCNAATGAAATAGACGAAACTACAGCTTGATCACAAGTGAAGCATGGAATTGCGTGCCGTAAAGTCAGATGTTCTCAGCTAGCCAGTGGGATGAAGAATGCACGTTTGATACGCAGTGAATGCTCGGAAAAGCACGCAGCTAAGCTTCGGTGGTTGGCGCTAGATGGCATAAGCGTACCCAAACAGCAGCTTTCGGTGCCTTTCATGCCTGGCAACAGCGTAAAAAAAGATGACGTGAGGCAAAAAAATNAATGAAATAGACGAAACTACAGCTTGATCACAAGTGAAGCATGGAATTGCGTGCCGTAAAGTCAGATGTTCTCAGCCAGCCAGTGGGATGAAGAATGCACGTTCAATACGCAGTGAATGCTCGGAAAAGCACGCAGCTAAGCTTCAGTGGCTGCCGCTAGATGGCATAAGTGTACCCAAACAGCAGCTTTCGGTGCCTTTCATGCCTGGCAACAGCGTAAAAAAAGATGACGTGAGGCAAAAAAATTACCCTACTTGAAGGACACAGCAAAAAAAACTTACAGCTGGTCGCAACTGCAACACTAAAAATGAAGGCCCTCAATAAGTTAAAATGAATTAAATTAACTGACATATTTATCTGTCTCAAAATCAATCAAATTGAAATGAAATATACTAATATTTCTCAATTGAAATTAAATTAATATAATAAATTTTTTTAACCTTACACATGGAAAAAACAGAAAAATTATAAATTTTTTTTAAAAACTGTCTTTTCTTAACATGGCTATTTTAAGTTTATGAACTATTGGATTATATGCTATTATTTTCTGTGACATATTGCACACACCCACACTGCAAGCCAGATGTTGAAGTCTGGATGGAGATCAAGTCTGCATGCATTGCCTGTCGGCAAGCCTAAGTTTTTTCTTTTGGTAACTTGAAAAATTATCCATACAGGTTGCAATGTATTTCAGTTTTGACCTAGGCTTATATTCAAATTTTGTTTTGATTATGCTTTTCCGTTATAAAATGCTTTCCCCTCAGGTTATTAAGATTATAAAGTACTCTATGTATGTAAATTTGGTTTATCAGTTTGGTATGTTATCTCAAGACAAGTATAGTGGTGAAGATTCCCTTTTATAGTGAACATAGAAAGTGTTCTCTTCAGATTCATTATGACAAGGTTCTACTGTCTTTAAGAGTTCATTAGTAACATTTTCATGTCAAACGTTAATTCTGTGACGGGCATTAAATTTGAATCTTCCTGTTTATACTAACCCAAATGTGTAGCCAAGCCTCCAAGCACAAAACATAAATTAGCATACATTTTGTTTTTCGAAATAATTAGGTGAAACAGTACATATTTTGCAAATAACATTAATGCTATACACTGCAAAACCAATAAACACAGTCCACCATTTCTGTTTCAAACCTATCACTTGACTGACAACAGCAACAAAACGTAAAAAATCTTATCCATGTTTTCTATGTTCAGAAATAAGTATTTTTATAATCATGGACCATCATATTTTTTTATTTTTTTCTTTACTTGAAATTACATGACTGACTACTTTTTGGACACTGGAAACTGGAATAAAATAAAAATGGCTGTTAATTGTGCTGCACTTCACCAATATAATTGTTTAAAATATATGAAATAGTAACCCAAATTCAACTTAAATACAAGCAAAAAGCTTTTTCACAAATTGGCAGCACATTGGGGAATCAGCACACTGATAATTTGTCACATCAGCATAATTTAGAGAATCGCAACAGTTCTGCTACATTCCTTTTTCTACGGATGGCGCCGAGGTTACAGATCAACCAGAAACCATTTAGGAACGCCAACAGTGAGTGGTCTCAGCGGTAGAACACTCGTACGCAATGCCAATAGTAGAAACAATGGTGTCTACTATGAATGACGAATTTGTTGTCATGTTAGCAGCAATGGATGTGTTTTTTGACAAAAAAGAGATTAATTTGCAAACATTTCAGTATGGGCATTTAATTCAGGTGAAAATAATTGAATACTGACCCACCCTCACTCTCTCGACATCCTCAGCAGAGAACAGAAATATTACAGTTTCTTGGTTAGGATTGTTGTTTTATACAGTCATCTGCTAATGCCGAGACTGCCTGCTGTAGTACGGGAAGACTGCAGCCTCGCAGTCTAGCCTGGTAGCTCGTGACTGCCGTCATGTTCACCAAACAACGGTCATGGCGCTTTCTGCTTTCTTCTCTCTGCCGGCCATCTACACCTCATTCTAATTTTGACTAAACCCACAGTTTGTAAACTTTCAAATTTAAAAAAAAAAAAATTAACTATCAAGTTTTAAAAGGAAAAATTCTTTCATCATATACCTGGCTTACTGTATATATTTTATGTTTACTAAAAGATTAATGTCCTGGCATTTAAATATGCATATGCAATAAATCTTATTTGTAAGGGGCGGCTACCCCTTTTGTTTCTGCTACTGTATTATAAAAGTTTTCATCATTCATATTGACTTTCTTATGCCAGCAAAAGATATAATGTTTACAGTGTTTTCATTTAAAATATATCAAGGTTATATTTAAATACTACTCATGAAATTATTTGCTTTACTCCCCTCTGGATAATATATAACTATTAATCTCATGTTCTCATTATTCATTAATTACTATTGGCCTTTTGTATTCAGCATGCATATGTTTTAAATACTTTATTTATTTTTGGCGGCGGACTAACATCCAAAGCGAGGCCATAAGCTGCAACACCTGCGATACAAGTGAGTGATCCTTCCTGCACAGATGGGGTGGGGTAGTCGTGGCGGCGCCAAAACAACATGTCTGTAATGGGAGCTGCTGACAGGAAGAACAGAAATTTAGCCATAAATATTGCATTAGCAATGATAGTTGCAAATGGGAAGTTGTTCACAAACAAGGTCTGTCTATTAAATTAAAGGGGAAATCTATTTACAACATTATAAATTCTGAATCCCACAGAGGTAAAACTTTTGTGAAGGGGGAGAGAAAGAGAGACAAAGAGTGTGAGAGATAGCAAGTGTGAAAGATATTGTGTGTTAGATATANATATATATATATATATATAATATATATATATATAATATATATAGAGAGAGAGAGAAAACGAGAGTGTAAGAGCATGTGTGTGGAGATATTATTGGGGCGGCTCTTAACATTGAGGTCTTGAGAGCTGATGAGGATGAAGTGAGGTGGGTATGAAGCAGCACCGGAATGCAAGGGCAGGGAAACGGGAGATTCCAGAGAAAACCCGCCGACCAGCGGCATTGTCCAACACAATTCCCATGTGCGAAAATCTAGGAATGACCCCACCGGGAATCGAACCTGGTTAGTCCTGGCATGAAGCAAGCAGTCTGACCACTACACCACCGATGCTCATGGTAAATTATTTTAACAAGGTAATAGCAGACCTAGCATTGTTTTCTTGGGTGAAAATCTTACCCCTTAAAATACAGTAGCAAACATTTCTTTACAATTTTTTTTTAATACTTTCCAATTCATTCACATCTGGATCATGTCAATTCTGATGACACACACGAGGGATATATGCCAACTTCAACAATAAACTTACCTTAAGGACTTCTTTGTAGCAAGTGATGGCGGAGCGATCCATGCCACTCTGCTGGTACAGTTTCCCTAAGGCCATGTTTATTCTGGCATTGCGCTGTTTGGCAGGAATAGACTGCAGCACAACGATTGCCTGGTTGTTTTGCTTCAAATTTACATGGCACAGATGGATCCTATATTTGATATCTGAAAATAAATTTCATTTGATTAAAAACAAGATTATACTGGAGTGGCAATAATCTGACAAAGAGTTATAGGAACTGTGCAGACAGTCATGGAGAACATACAGAGATTACTCCGAAATCAAACACCAACTGGGCAAGCACTCGCTAGTGGACATACCCTCATATCAACATGTGGGGCAGAGAGCGTAAGCAGACAAACAAACCTGGCCCCAGCAATGAGAGGGCTTGTTCACAATAGCAGTCGTGGGAGAGAGATGAAATGCAAGGGTGGGAGCTAGGAGCTGCCCAAGAAAACCTGCTACAAACGACATCTACCACTTTATTAAAGGTGAAAATCACACGTGATCTTGTTGGGAATTTAACCCTGTTCATCTTGGTGGCAGCTACCTGTGCTAGACCAGACCTTCATGGCCCCTCAGCATGCGGTTGAATTCAATGAAGACTGTTACACCTGAAATATGTGAATCACTAGTTTACAAAACACTGCACCACTGCAGCAATGACAAATCCGACATGTAGCGAACAACATCACAATTCAAAGCCAAAGTAATTTTTTCAACCATTCAGACAGAAGTAAACATGACAAACATACGAGTCGTGGCTAAGGTGCGTTACCTAGGTCGGATATAATGTCCTTGGGAGAATCGCTCGGCTTGCCGGTGCTCTTCGACTTAATGACGGTCTTGCGGAACTGCAGGGCTTGCCGGTACGTGGCCTCTGCCTTGCGGTACTGGTTTGTGTGGTACAACGAGTGTGCATAGTAGACGAGGGTCTGGAATTTGCAGTGGACTGAAAATATTTCCTGAGTGCTGTCATTCAGCGACAGCAACAAGCTGGCCTGCACACGACAAACATTGATTACACTTGAAAGCACCATTTAACTGTAATAACACATTTACCACTATCAGATACGACATCACAAGAAAAATTCCTCAGCATTTATATGCTCACAAAAGAATACACGAATGCACAAGGTCAAACTGCAATAACCATGATAATAGAAATGAGACACAAATGTTAAAATATGAAACTTGCAACTATATAGAATGGATAGTACATAGTTCACAATGTAATGTGCGAGAATGCAGACACTTCATGAAGTACTGTAATAACATAAAAACTTACTCTACATTGCACCATCCTTAACACATTGATTCTCGATTGTGTTACCAACCCACTAGGTATCGTATTATCTGGACCCAAAATTGACGTATGACTTTCTCCAGACAAATCAGTTAATGGCAACAACACATTTAATTTTGTTAAATTAATAAATAATCTATCATCAATAACAAACTTTTTTTTCAGTGTCACAATATTTTATGTGCATAGTAAAGAAGGCCACCTCAATAATCTACATAAAATATTATTTGTCAGCAGTGTCATGCTCTGCAGTGGTTCCAGAGTTTCATTCAACCACTTACTACCCAGGCCCTTGAGTATTACACCTTGTATGCTTCCTGAAATATGTGTAACAATTAGCAATCCAGCTCCAAATTTAAAGGCAATGAACTGTCCTAGGGATCATCATGTTACTCACAATTGCGCTACAATTTTTCCTTTAAAATAAAAAATGCTGCTATAATTTTATTTTAGCAAAATTCATATCACCACATTTCTGTGTCTATTACTGTTGGATTTACAAATGCAACTACTGCAAATGTGAATTATTTTGTCAGAAACAAAGTGAAATGGAATGTGGCATATAATTTCATGGATACAAAAACCAATTACTAGCTATTTGATATTTTTTTATTGTCTTTAAGAATATTTCTTATGATTATGGCGATGCCTATCCAGTGCAAATTAAACTGACTCTCATCAGAAAATCTTTCTCCTCATTATCTGCGCGCGAAACATGCAAATTGTCTTCCAATACTCATATAACAAAGTGTGTGTGCAAATTCACAAGTTTTTTTTAGCTATTTAGGAATACTTATACAATTTGACTTGTAACACATATTGGAGTAGAAGTCTCGCTGACCCCCTTCGCGAGCGCCTACCAGTTGACACGTGTCACGAGGCACGTGGACAGCCAGGACGGATCGCAGTTACATGTGTCAAGGTTGTGCAGAGTACGAGCTGGCATATCGCTGAAGCACCCGGATGGCGCTACGTAAATACGTAGGAAAGCGGGAGAAATTGCATAGCCAAGCAAGAGCACCTCTAGCTTCACGCCTGAGAAAACGGCTGACCAATTGAAAGTGGGGCCACGAATACTCCTCACCCCTACCACCCTTGTAGCCAAACCGCAGAAGAATAAGCTGAGATGGTAAATTCAAGGGGCAGATCACCACTTCTCCCCCCTCCCCCCAACCTTCACGAACCATGGCACGTGGTTGAAGGGCTTTGTACTGCAGGCCACCACCTCCCTCCCTTCCCCCAATAAGAGAGACACGTGCCGACATTTAGGGAGAGAGACTAGAGTGCATATAAGCCAATTTACGCAAGAAGAGGGATCGGTTCATTATCACCGCGCCGAGAGAAGCAGTTGCGTCAAGGAATTGCGAGAGGACGTCAGAACGAACCCAGAACAGCAGTCCAGGGGAGACGGCACCAAACGCGGGCCTTTTCCAAGGCCGCCCACGTCGCCGGATCTCATCCACAGCAGACAACATACCAGCAGAGTTAAGTATCAAGTCACCGTCCAGAGAAGCACCCCCTTCTCCCCGACGTCGCCCACAGTTAACTCGAGTTAGCCAAAATAGAGTACCACACCTCGGAAGTCTTTCTGTATATTGTTTTTGTTTNTGACGTCGCCCACAGTTAATCCGAGTTAGCCAAAATAGAGTACCACACCTCGGAAGTGTTTCTGTATGTTTAAACTCGAGACAATATATCCATTCAGTAAACTGAAACACCAAAAGACTGCCTTATTGATATACCCACAACCTTCAAGGCACCTTTTAGTCTGTGCCTGGAGGAATTAACTCCGACCCTATGAACCCACCTGTATACCACAGGTGGATAATAGCATCAAATTATAGTTCCTATACTGACATAAATGCTATGCTTTTAAAAATTACTGAGAATTTTTTTATCATGGTACAATGTGTCAGGCACTGGTAAAATGCTAACTTCAGTCCGGTATTAAAATAATTAAATTGAATTCAATACACTCAACTCTAACATGAACGCAGCTCTAAACAATGCCCCTACAAAAATGAAGAACTTTCAAGCACCTGAAAAATTTCTCAATTATTTTTTTGGGCCCTTGATTTTATTATTACAATTCAAGGACTTTCAGACCACAGTGCCGGGTCCGCATAAACTTATCCCATGTCAGCGTAAGTGCATATGTATCAAAAAAGTACGTAAACGTCTTGAATAACCACAAGTGTTTTATTTACTTTATCCCTCTGGGTACTTTGGGTGCTGCACCGTATTGCAGCAGTAACAAGCGTAAGTAAGGTGTGTGAGGTGGCCTACAACCTCGCCAACATAAGAGTGAAAACCACTAGGTATGTTAAATTACTGGTAACTTCATCATCTCCACGCACCGCAGAGCGACAGAGGACTCCAGGGACCCACGGGCCGTCGGCCCTCACTAACTCATGCTCGCCAAGTTACTGCGGGCAATTTCACCAGTTTTCGCCTTAACCTGGCAAGCTGGGTAAGGCAGGAACCTACATCGACATCCCTGGAACCCCAAACACGTCAATGTACATGTGTATATATTAGCTCCTACTTTCAGTGAATTCAAGTTTGCACTAACTCTTGTCTTACTTACCTTCTCTTACCTTGTATTTGTATGTAAAGTTCATATTGTTATTAAATATGACATTTGCCTACCTGTGGTCCTCTGACTCGACATAACAGCTAGGTTTAATATCGAACTTGAATAACTTCTATCTGTGTATTTGTTTTCCTGTGTCAATGTAATATTGCATCCTTAATGTTGCTCATGTAATGTTCCCTAGGTTGTTAATGTGTTTTTCCAGTTTGAGTTACTAGTATTATTCCGAAAGTAATTCATAATGCAATTGGTGTCATGTTCAATAGTCCTTGTACTAAGTGATTAATGCTTTTTGTTTTCTAATTATCAGTAAGTACATTTCCCACTGTTGAGTTTTAAATTGTCTATTTACAAGTTAGTCTTAGTTAATAATGTATGTTATGTTAAGTATGTTATATTTTGTACAACAGGTCACCCTAACAATTTTTTGTAGAGCCTCTAATTTCAAATAAATAAATAAAAAATGACTACACTACGGAATTGAATACAATTTACAAGTTCAACGCAGTTATTGCAAATATTTATTTATTTGTTTATTTATTACAAGTATTCTGTTGATCCCATGTTGAGCATAAAGGCTCAGAATATGGAACGTGTCGGTAAATACAACACAATAAAACATTTATGAGTTACAAAGTGACACACAATAACATTAACTCCTCTCAGTATTTGCAAATTAAAATAAACTAGTACATTAAAAAATAATGTAATCCTTCCTAAATGACTAATGTAATTAATATAAATGAGGGACAGGGTAGGTACCAAGACTGATACTTGTGGCACATCATGTTTAACAGGTATTACTGAACTACAGATGGAATTTACATTAAAATAATGCTACCTGTCACTTGGGCAGAATTCAAACCATTTTACAGCTATTCCTCTAATAACTTATGTTTCTATTTTACATAATAATGCTTTACCGTTCACAGTGTCAGGACTTATGAACAGTCCTGCTGCAATTAAATTACTGTACTACCAAGCTGTTTTTGTAGGCAGGGTTATATAATTTATTACTGCCTTAAGTGTGTTTGATTTGTCCCTAAATTCATATTGATCTTGAATCCAAAAGTTTTTAGTGATTAGATAATTAACTAATCTCTTTTTCACAATTTTTTTCATAAGTATTGACATTAATAGTAAAATAATAATGGGCCTATAGTTTCCTGGTATTAACTCATCTCCATATGATTTTAGTGATTAAATACAACTACTAACTTCAGCCTCATCTGTGAGGTGAAAGAAGAATGAGGTGGGTTGGTTTCAATTCAGGCACTGGAAGTAATTTCAAACAGTCCAAAATGTTATTATACGCCTAGTAAACAAAATAAAACATGCAATAATACTTCTCGATTTGTATACACCAAATGGCTCACCAAGAAAACAAAATCAATTTTTTGAAACTTGAGTTAACTTTCTCTTACCGCCGTTATCACGTTCGAATACAACTGTTCTTCATAAAGTGTTTCCAAATGTTTAAACAGAGCTGTCATTTTCTGCACTTACTAACACAGCGTGCTCTTCCACAAAACAACAAAATGTAAATAAAGATTTTGGCCAACCCTGCAGTCATGAAGAAAAATCGTGGCCAACACCGTCAGTTACTTCTACAAATAAATGATCAAACGCAGAGCATTGTGATCATACTCACTATCGCACGATTCAATTTTTATGAATCGGTAATTCATTTCATTTTTTTTGCATCCTTTATCTGTCAGTACTTATTGCACAGGATTGGTCAATATATCACCAAACATAAAACATCACAAACTTAAAATACAATTATGAACACTTTACATGAACCAGGAATGTTATACAGTACATTGCAGTACACTACAATGATTTTTATTTTTGAAATAAACGAACCCAATGAGATTGTTGGGATATTTTTCTAACTCAGGGCATTTATTATGGAAAATATTGTTAATAACACTGGCAACACTGTTAGCTTGTTTTCTATTATCATCACGTGGCTCCTTGCCTTGAAACATTTTAGGTTATGTTGGTTAGTTTGTGTGGTTTGTAGAAATGGATTTTGTAACTGAAATATTGAACAAAGCCGCACATGATGAGGCTGAAAAGTTGAAATCTGTTCAAGTCGATAAGCATTTAGAGTTGGAATATGATTTAGGGTCGTTATTGGCTCTTGATACAAATGACCTAGACATAACAGCTTTAAGGTATTGTATTACTGAACATTGTTTTTGCGCAGTTGTTATGTTCCTAGCAATTACTTTGTAGGCTGGGGTATATTTTGTACAAATGTTGGTAGGGACATGCCTATACTTAATTTGTTAGGAACTATACATTTAGGCTGTATGATTCATTACATTTGTTGTACATGTATTGACTTCGATGCATCTTTTTACGACCCGTAATTTTACGAAGTATTTATTTCTAAACGAGATACGTTTAAACATTTTAACGCGCTGTGCATTTAATAATTATGTAATTGTTGTGTAAAAAAGTAATATAGTGTGAGCTATATGTGAGCCGATGTACATGTGGACCTGCTTCTCTGCGAAGGTCGAACACAGACGAGTACTTGAAGAACCTGGCTCGGGATAACACGCAGCTACTCCTCAACCAGATATGGGAGCTGCCATCGGAGCGCATGGACGAGGCTATCGTCGTGAGGCTGCCGCCTGCGACCACCATCCTGCCGAGGGAGAACCCCATCCCCAAGCCTAAGCCCCTGACCAAGTGGCAGCAATTTGCCAGGGAGAAGGGCATACAGAAGAAGAAGAAAGGAAAGCTGACGTGGGATTATGCACTTAAGGTGGTTCAACAGTGCTGGAGAAGTATTATTTAGTATATATTTATATTAAACACTTCAAAATAATTTGTACGTTATAAAATTATGAAATCATGTAATTTGAACAAAAAAAAAAGTAATTTCATTTGGTAAGACATTTATTTAGAGAATTCTTGTGAATTTGCAAATATAAACAAAAAAGCTGTGTGTTTATTTTTAATTTATTAGACGTTTATAGTTTTTTCAGCATTTGTAGTTATTTGAAAAAGAAAATTGCAATCTTGGGTGCAGAGATGTTTTTTTTTGTATTAGTCATCTCTTTTGGAGTGTTTATTCATGTTGGGTGAAGTAAAGTACTACTAATATTGTGAAGTATTAAAAAAAATTCAAGCATTTTTGTTTTGAATGTTTGTAGAAATGGGTGCCAAACTATGGCTACAAGAAGGCAAAGGCAGAGAAAGAGAAGAACTGGCTTGTAGAGGTGCCCCAGAGCAGTGACCCGATGGAAGATCAGTTTGCAACAAGAGCAGAGAAGAAGAAAGAAAGAATTGCAAAGAATGAGTTCCAGAGGTTGCGAAACTTGGCATCTACAAAGCATATCAAGGTCCCAAGGGTCGGCATACCACCCGCCGAGCGCCTCAGTTCGGAACAGGTGAGACAATACCGTGAGCTAGTGGTAAGAATGTTGTGTTTGAAGAAAATGTTATCCTTATGTGAAGTGACCAGGCAGCTTTACTTTATAATGATGCATTTAAAACCGATTTGATCAGAAAATTCAGTTAATTTTCTTTCGTTTTGCAAGGAAATATAATTGTTCTTCAATATTTTGGATGTTTTGGCTCTATTAGTAGTATGTGTATTTGTCATGAGTTTACTTTTTCTAAAGCCATAGTTGAGGTTGCGTTAGCAATTAGAGACAAGGGTTATTAGGTTACGTTAGCAATTAGAGGTGAGGGTTAAAACGTTGTTCGTAGACATTTTTTCCTTTAGAGTATGTTCTAGAAATTCATTGTGTAACTTTGGCGTAGTTTGGCTCACATGGGAAAGCGATGGCAACAGGGTTCACACTGGTTTCTGAAGTAATTCTCTACTGTGCAATACCCTTATTTGGTTTGGTTTTTTGCCACCCTAATGTGAGGAGTGGGGGTAGAGTGCAGTGGCGATATGAGCCATGCGTGCCTGGTGCCAGTTAAATTATTACCACCAACCAGCGAAGAAGCTGCGTCCAGTGTGACAAATTTTGCCAGCACTGGCAAGTACCTGCGACCTTTCTTTTCTTTCAACCTCGATTTTTCGGCCAAACTTTGTCTCCTAAGTTACTTCTGGTGGTGTGGTAGGTCACCAGGGTGCCAGGAGGGAAAGTTACATACCTTCTGCCTTCGTAAGTTTCTTACGATGCGTTGTACTGCTAACTGTTCGTGTGTGTGCATTTTAAGAATGTGATCAGCTTTAACTTGAATAAATCTCTGAGGAAATTATCCAACACTGGTTGGTTTTTCTCTCTTATTATGTCACCTTTTCTTACGTTTCATGTTTCTGCAGAGTGTGTGAACCGAGCTGTCATTTACAGTTGTCGATTTTGGCGTCTGCGACATTACAACCTGTTGTTATATTTGCATTCTGCTTGAGAAATATTACTACAATGTAACTATGAGTTTAACTCTTGCATAAAAAATATTCTAGTTCATAATTCTTTGCAAAAAAAATGCTGTAATATTTGCTGATCTGGTGGTCTTGAATTTCTTATAAAATGTGACTTGTAACTTGTTAGTCTACGTTCCAAAGGAAAGAAACGCTTAAGAGATCACTTTGCTATCACTTTCCTGTATGTATGTGTGTGTGCGTGCGTGCGTTTGTGCCTCCCTATATATTTTTAAAATGTTTCAACTGAATTTCACCAAACTTGGTACACATATAATACTTAATTAGGACACCTGACTTTTATAGTTTGACCACATCGGTCAGTTACTTTCAAAATAGCAGCTATTTTAAAATTTTGGGTAATATGTTGAGAGGGATCTCAGTTTTATTGTGAATTGTGGAGGGGAGGAAGGACACACACACAATTTGACAGACACACACTTGGGAAAATATAAATAAATAATAGTTTTGGTGTGTGATTGATGTGTAGGGTTTTGTATATACACACAAAATAGACTGCAGTGTACAAAGTCTGAAGTGATTCCCTCCCACACATTAAAAAAATTATCTCCTCTCTCCAGTCAACCTCCACAAACAAAATATTCACTGGCACTTGCGGAGAACATATCTGGTTACATGAGGAAGAAAAGTGTCCGAGCAGTACCTAGGGTGTAGTAAGGTACTAGTTTCTACCATCTGCAAGCAAAACACTTAAATATCTCATTCATCAGTTTTAATATTGTGAAAGTTTGTGTGAATTAAACTGTTCAATATTAAACACACACTTGCAAACATTAAATTCCCTTAGTCTGCCAAGTGCATGTAACGCTCTTGAATTCCCATTTAATAAACATAAGCACTGTTCATTCTAGAAGATCAACATAAATTACTTTTATTTTCCTTAGTTTTGAGCGCCAGCCATTGAGAACGAAACTCCTTTGCATCTCAGGGTACTCCAATGGGCAGAAAAGTCCTCCATTTACCGACGAAAAATTTTAATAAATAGTAGTGTTGAATGACTGTCCGAACAAAATTAGAAATATGTAACTATAAGACAATATGTTTAAAAGTCTTTACAAATGTTCCTTGTAGGGTATTTGTACTTTTGCCGGGTATACCTTCCCTTGGCCATTATTGAAAAAAAAATAGCGAGTGGACTAGTTTTATATCTCCTCATATTATAGTAATCCAGTAAATATTGGGCCTCTTCTTCACCTGCCCTCTGCTCTCTAATGTTTTACCACATGTTTCACAGCAATATTTTACTTTTACAGCATTTATATCATAAAATAAAATTTTCTTTAGAGCAGCATATTTGAGAGCATCTGGTTCAGTTGAAGCCCAGTCCAAGAAGAAAGAAACCAGGCGGGCTAGCAACCCACTTCCCAGATTTTGGCGCAAATTCACACATCCAATCACAGCCAGCATCCACCCAGGAGCTGTCTGAGATGTGGCTAGCGCGAATACGTCAGTCACGTTTACCTGTCAACATCATATGGTAGCTGCTGACTTAACCAGTGTTTTTGTTCATGTGGCGCGCGTCCTCGATGCCGCGCATGCACTCATCTCTGGCACTCGTCACTCTAAGAAATACACTTCTAAACAACAAACAGACATATTCAAACAACTTTTTCCATTAAATAAATATTTTTAAACATTTTGTGTCCATGTTTTACTTTTCTTTGTTTGTAAACAAACAATCTTAACTTTTCCCGTGACATCTCTATAAACTTAATGTCTGTCAAAACAAAACTTTAGAAATTGCTGTAAACGTATAAAAAAGTAATAAAGAATACTTTCATACTAAAACACAAAAATATTTACATTACACTTCAAAAATTGAAAATTACTTCAAAACACAAAAATCGCTATATAAACAAACATGGGTATTGTTGTTAGCCCGCCATTTTGTAAGATAACACCTATTGAAAAATTAAAGATTTTACATTATATCTTGAAAACTATTCTACCAATTCTGACAGAATGCGGCCTGTAAGTAATACTGTAGTAGGCCATGTAAACGTAAGTGATTGAACTTGTTTAGTTTCTTATTTTCAAAATGCGGCCATACAAAGGTTTTAAGTTTATTTAGTATACGTGCAATACCATTTAACCAATTTCGACCAAATTTTGTATACTGAAAGCATCTATGACAAGCATCATATATATACCATCGAATAGCTACTTTTGTCAGACATTTTGTAAGATAGTGCAATGTGAATAAATAAAGTTAATATGTCATAATTCAGCAAATAATAAACCGATTCGTACCATATTTTGCAATCAAGTAGTATGGATGCAGATAGTGTTAAGTGATATGTTTTAAGCATGTCAAGTAATCATTTTTAAAATGGCGGCCATGTAGATATTTTAGCGTATAATGTTATATTGTCAAAACCATGTAATCAATTCCAACATAACTTTGTATGTTGACAGTAGACATTACAACTATCAACTGTATCTAGATAGAGCATCTGTTGTCCGCCATTTTGTAAGAAAGCACAATGCAAATAAAATGAAGTTTTTATGTCATCTTGCGAAAGAATTGACCAATTCCTATAAAATTTGTCAAACAAGTAGTACTGAGGCAGATGATGTCAAGTTGTATGCTTTGAGCATGTAAGACACTTATTTTCAAAATGGCGGTCATTTAGCAATTTTAAACTTAGGATTCTATATCTTTGAAACCATGTAACCAATTTCAACCAAACTTTGTATGCTGGCAGTAGATATTACAACTCTCAACTGTANTTGTATGCTTTGAGCATGTAAGACACTTATTTTCAAAATGGCGGTCATTTAGCAATTTTAAACTTAGGATTCTATATTTTTGAAACCATGTAACCAATTTCAACCAAACTTTGTATGCTGGCAGTAGATATTACAACTCTCAACTGTATATATATATAGAACATATTTTGTCCGCCATTTTGTAAGATAGCACTATGTGAGTAAATATAGTTTTTTGTAATATCTCAGGAAAGAAACAATTAACTGATTCCTTCCAAATTTTGTAAACAAGTAGTACTGCAGGAGGTGGTGTAAACTGATATGTTTTATGTATCTAAGGTACTTATTTTCAAAATGATGGTTATATCAATATTTTAGCACAGTATATTTTATTAATTAAATAAATTCAAACCTAACTTTGTATGCTGGCAGTACCTATGACAACCATCAAATTTGTCTATGCAGATCCTTATTTCTTTGCCATTTTGTAAGATAGCCCTACCAAAAACTAATGATTTTAACTCCTATCTCAGGAAACACTCAACTGATTGTTTCAAAATTTGGCAAAGATGTTGTACTCTGGTAGATCATAATAATAAATGTATTTTTTAAAGTAGGATGCACTTATTTTCAGAATGGTGACTATATAATAATTTTAGTTAGCGGGTGATATCTATGGAACAATGAAATCTATTTTAACTTAACTTTGTATTTTGGCAGTATACAGTTATCAAAATTGCTACTGCATTACTTTTTTGTCATCCATTTATGAAGATCACCACATGAAAATTGTGGAGGTTTTATGTCATGTCTCGAGGACCAGTATACAGATTCCCAACAAATTACTGGAACTTTTCAAATAAATTTGTACCAAATTGTGCACACTATAAATGCTACAGAAGTCCATGTAAACTTAAATGGGTCAGATAACGATGTTCAAAATCGCAACTTCATAAATCATTTAGGTAAGTTTGACATATATATTAAACAATTAACAACAATTAACCAAATTCAACAAAAATTTGTATGTAGACAGTATATAGAGCCTCTTTTTCTGGCAATTTTGTACAATAGCATCAAATAAGAAAAATAAAGGTTTTATAGTATATCTCAGGGATCAAACAACAGATTTCCATAAAATTCTTCACTCAAGTAGCGCTGCTGTAGGCTATGTAAACTTGCATGTTTTATGGGACGCAGTCACTTAAAGGCCTTGTAAATATTTTAGGTTAGTAAACCTTATCATTCAAAACATTGGTCTGATTAAATGCGAAGTTGAAGCTCCAATTCCAACCTCCGTAATGCAGTGGATTGCTCGCTAGCTTATAGTACGAGGTTTTCTGGGTTCAAGTCCTGGGTAGGGCGCGTGTGTATTTGTAATTGTCTCACTACTGTTGCGTAAGTTTCTGGTTTCATTTCTAAACTCATTGCTTTCAAAGAGAAGTCAATTCCTTTCTACCAACTCAGCTTTTAAGAAATTATTTAAACATTTATTGCACTCATGTTGAGGAAAGTAGGCTCATTAGTTATATCAGCAACTTCTTGTTTTTAAATATTATTTACATCCTATTGTTATAGAAACTTGAAAACATGTTGAATAGTGAGAAGTATCGGACATTTTTGTTTAAAGTAAATGTCTTGTACATAGACATCCACAAAACTTTCAGAGTGTTCTAAACACGACAGGTGCTGTTTACTTTTGGTGGTAATAGAGTCGCTGTACAGCCTGTGTCACCGTAGTCCGGCTTGCCTTGTCCAGAAACTGTTTCCTGAAGGTAGACAAGCAGTTCAGAAATTCTGCTTTTAAAAGTAACCAACTAACTCATTAATCACAATTATATTATTTATTTATTTTATTTACCAAGTACGGTTCAGCCATAGGTCGGTTTTCAACAAATAAATGTGTATACATTTAACGATAGGCAAACAGTTTGTCGGATAACTTTAGTCAGGACTTTTGCCTGTCAAAGTGACAAGTTCCAGTGTTGCGCTTCTTGAAAGCAGGAAGGTTATGTTGCATTCAGTGGTTGTGCTGTTAGCGCATGTTCCAGAGTTCCTTTCAATTCCAAGGTTGACATTGTTTTATTTACTGCAGTTATTATGTAGATCTGTGTATGGTGCTAGTTGCATAGGACATGCAATGCAATGACCAGTCCTTGAGTTTGAGTTTAATTTCAGTTTATTTTATTGACCAGGAGAATAAGATAATGCCAATTTATGGATGAGAGATGCAGTAATAAGTGGAGTGGGTAAGTTTAGGCATATCTTAACATCGAGGTCCCGAGAGCCGACGAACGTGAAACGAGATGAGCATGGAACAGTGCAAGGGTGGGGGAAACGGAAGATCCCGAGAAAACCAGCCAGGAGTCGAACCCGATTCGCCTAGGTGGGAGGGGAGCACTGTAACCACTATGCCAATGATGGCCCTAGATATAATGATGGAGTTCACTTTTTTTTTTGCAGCTCGGCAAAGCATTAACCATTGCGAGAGTGTCTACAGCATCACTTGGTAAATTCCAAGATAAGCTACCAAAAGAGAAAGTGGCGAAGAATGTCGGGACTCTGTTGCCCACGGAGAAGAAAAAGAAGCAGCCGTACACCAGTCCAGAACAAGAGAGGAAGGACAACTTGGGCATTCTGGACGGCATACTGAACAAGAGGCCGCAGCTGGACATAGAGAAGGCGGTCAACAGGGAGATATACAAGGAGCAGCAAGAGTAAGTATCCATCTGTTGAAGTGTGGGCTCGGGTATGTGAGTTTGACTGCCAGAATATTTAACTATGGACTTAGTCATATATCCAGTGATTAGAACATGTAGAAAATGATGAGATAGTTAAAATTGTATATCCATCAAATTTTTTGTGCCAACAGTCTGACCTAAAATATTTTCACTAACAGTGTTCAAGCAACCATAATCTGCTCAGTGTTCAGTAGCCATGAGATTTCTATTCCCGAGTTCCCGGGTTCAGCACTAGTGGGAATTTTATGTGTGTCTGGTGAGGTAGATAGTGCTCTTTCTATGTGCCCGCATGTGTTTTTATGTACTGTACTTGTACTGTTCTACTATTCTGTCGCTGCTTTACCTCCAGCTTGAATTCATAAGCATGTGAGGAGAGAGATTTGCCTCCAAATCCCCCTTCCCCTCCTTTTTGCCCAATGACACAATTGCCCACTGCAGGGATTGTCTTGTTCTTGTCTGAGTGTGTGTCTGGTCACCCATTCCTTATAGAGGACGTGGTGATTTTGGGCATGGCATGGATGTTTGGTTTTTACATGCATGGAAATTATCTGAGGGTAGACAAGTGGTGAGGTGCTATCTCCAATAATGAGGTGAAAGTTTTGTAATAAGCAGCTGCAGAATTTATTCACAATTAAAATAGCTCTCGTGTGAGAAACTCTACCTGTCAGAGTCCAACTAAAACCAAACCCAAATACTTGATGTGTTCCCCATCATTAATATGCTTATACAGTGTATGTTCATCCTACCCCTTTAGTGCATACTTGCAGTTTTCCTTGAACCCGCCAACAGTGCACAGAGTTTCCTTCTATTTAAACTGCAGCTTTGGTCAATAGGTGGTAGGCATTAATGTGTAGCAACTCAATAGTATGAACATGTGATGATGGAATCCATCAGAGCACCAAGGCTAGTATTGAAAAGGTTTTCTTTCATATCTAAAAGAATAACTTCTTTATTGTAGGGGCCACAGTGGATGAGCGGTTAGCATACTTGCCTCCCACCACGACGAACCAGGTTCATTCCCCGGTTGGGTCACTCCTGGATTTTTGCAAGTGGGAATCATGTCGCTGGTCGGCAGGTTTTCTCGGGGATCTCCCTTTTCCCCTGCCCTTGCATTCTGGTGCTCCTCCATTCTCACCTCATTTCACCCTCATCAGCTATCAAGACCCAAATGTTAAGAACCCGCCCAAAACTCTCAATTCATTCTTTATTGTAGTTAGCATAATGTATTCTTTGTACAGTTGTCTGTTTATCAGCACACAATATAATTTAATAAATTGAGCTGTAATTTCTGCTTGTTATGTAAACTCCTGTGTTTGTTCATCCCCGCAGGACTTTTATTTCTAAATATATATTTTATTTATGTACCCGCTTCCTGCTAAGAGCTGATCTGTTGTGTGCAGGAGGTCAGAGGAGAAGAAGAACATGAAACCGAAGAAAGGTAAGCGCCGAGGTGGGATCAAGAAGGGCAAGGGTGCTGGCAAAAGGCCCGGTACGAAGCCCTCTGGTGGGAAGGGCGTGCGGCATAAGCCAGGGCAGAAAAGTGGGCGTAAGCGGCGCTGAACAAGCACCCTGCCATCTTTTTTACAGTTGTGTTATACAGAAGCATTAATAAAGTGTGGTTATTTGTACGCTCTGGAAGTATGAATAAAGTTTACTAATATGTTTATAATGCAGACACTGTGGCCATTTTTACCATGATCTCTCTCACTAATCGTGTATTAAAAATCAGTGGACAATTATTTTGCTGAAAATTAGGCTCTGGCTTGCCATAATCTAGTCAGACATTTCCTCTGATGACTGGTGTCTCGCACTGCGTAAGGAGTGCCATCCACTTAGTAGCAGGGGATGCTTGGAAAACTGAGGCCCTGCGGGGAATTACGGCCAGTTACTGCATTTGTAGCCTTTCTTGCAGAATGCTCATGATAATTGTCCGACATCTAACCTTATGCAACAGTAACATGTTGTCCATCCTTTCTTTCTCTCTCTCTCTCTCTCTCTCTCTTGCACTTTTACAAGTACAGCGGATTCTCTGTTTACCATTTTTCATGTGATTGTCAAGAAATTTCCATACATCCAAGATTTCAGTAGATGAGGAACAGCTTCCAACCTTTACAAATTTGAGTATAATGAGAGCTGCACATTATTGGTGAGAAAATTCTACAATAAACACAATAGAAATGGGATTTTTTTAAAAAGTTATTTTGCTTTAAATAATACATTGAAAAATGTAATATAACAAAGTGACATTTTTTCAGAAGGAAATAAATTGTATAGTGTTTTATCACATAATTGTTGCCATCAAATAATAGTTGCACCATAATTTTAAATGTAGACGAAATTTTTCCCTGAACTTTGTGTTTTTTGTTCAAACTTTCATAGACACACCAGAATATGCGCCCTATGCTAGACCTCCCCAAAATATTCTGTGGGAGGGTAATTTCTTCAGCCACCCCCCCTCCACAAAGAAGTGAGAAGGGATGAGTCAAAGTGGTTTGCACTGTGGTAAGTTGCAGCTAAAGTGCAGGCAACCAAAGTGTTTCTGTCCTTTTCCTTCTAGTAATTTCTCCTCATTTTAGATGAGAAGTTACGCACTATACAGTGTAGACGTGACCCTGTGTGGAGGCTATTGGTTTCAGATTGAACAAGGTAGGAAGGAGATCACAGTAGTGCAAGGCTACCACCACTTACCCTCTCACCAGGTATGCAAGGGGAGAAAAAACAAGCATGCGACAGAGAGAGAGAGAGAGAGAGCAGTTTTTTCTGCTAGATAACTACCTCTCCTCTCGTCAGGTGTGTAAGGGGAGGAAGAAAGGTGGAGGGGGGGGGGTAATGCCACGCTGGTTGCCAGGTAACCATCTTGCCTCTCGTCAGGTGTGTAAGGGGAGGAAGCAACGCCGCGCCTGACTGCCGGTCTCCCAAGCGCCAGCTGAACTGGAGAGGAGCTCACTGCACTTAACATATGGTATTTCACATCCAGTTATTAGATATTTGCTTTAAAAAAACTGTACAAATGATGGTTGCATGAAATTTTAAGTGACTTGCCCAAAATATATTTTTGATTGATGCAATATTTGATAAACAATAAAAGTAGATAATTCCAACATCAGTTTACATAGGAATTTTGCTGATACAAATGTATTTTTAGTGGATACAGTTTTTTTCGTATGTAGACAATCCATAGTTTCAATGAGGAAACTAACCTAGAGGCAACATTTTCATTGGAAAATAACACATGGTCGCAGTTTCCTATCATCAGGTGTGGCAGTGTACGAAAATATTTAATTCCCCAAAGATTCACTTTTCGCTCACAATTGTTTTGGCACATCAAAAAATGCTCAAGTTTGTGACAACAAATAAGATATTCTCCCATCTGCGCATAATCAGTCTCTGAAAACTCTCAACTTTGACACATGTGACGCCGACCCCGTCTTCCCTCAGACCCGTGCCCACCACCTAGCGTAGCAGGTAGGAACTATATACACGCGTGTAACAACTTTATATGCCACAAGGCATGACATTGTGCAAACCAAATCAATCAACCTGATCAATCCTTCATAATTACTATCGTAATTAGTGGCAATATAGGAAACTTACATGACAAAATCCCTGCACTGGTAACAGAATACCAAGGGTGCAAAGTGCCAACCACGTGGTCGCTGAGAACTAAGTAATCCCGTAACTTTATGGAAAACTAACTAGTGCATTGGGCAATACTTAATAAAGGAAAACAGCAATAATTAATAATGCTTTTAAATAGTGCTGTGCATAATAAATTAAAGGCATGTATTTTGACTCCAGTAGAGGAGCACTTGAATGCTAACTGAGCCACGCCAAAATTCTCTTGGAAAACTAACATAAAATTTAATATTAATTAAAAGACTTTTTAAGTAATGCTTTGTATTCTATTTTTTAGGTAGCAGCAAAGAGACTTTTTGAAAATATGGAAAATAATATAAAAATTATTGCCACGTAATTTTTATCACTTTTGTGTACGTCAATGTAAACCACAATTCACGTTTTGCTAAGTGTCATGTCTTTTTCAAGGGTTATATGTTTCACTTCACTCATTTCATTTTTGTTAAGGGATATTCTGTTTTGGCGGGCTGCAGTCAACTCTCGTTACCTCCGCCTCGCTACCCCCACTTCAGTCTGAGAGTAGCGGGCATCAAGGCAGGTTACATCACGCGGCTTGGGGGAGAAGCAACTTTTGTACTTCAACCACATAGCTGCAATAGACTTGTAATCACACTGGAACCTTTTTGTTAACGTCTTTGTGCACCCCCAAGTACACGTCCCTTCCGGAGCAAACTCACGGCCCCTCCGGTATAACGTACATCTTAATTCTTTTGTCGCATCCATCGACGCCTTTGTTATACAGCCTCGTGCCACACGCCCACTTAAGTGTTGTACCATCTCATCTGGATTTTTCTTAAAATACAACTGGTATTTTCTTGAAATCTATGTGTCTGTGTACATTATTCCTGCTTCACGGGGATCTTAAGGCAGACGGCTCCTTGCAACCGTTAAATACCTGCCACATTTCTTTACGTCACGTAAGTCTAAATGTATTTGTGTGAAATTTGAAGTGTTTGTCAGTTGGTGAGAACCAGGCGTTGACGTGTGCTCTCGTGACCCCGTGCATCTCCAGTCACTTACATCTCCGCAGTCACTTACATCTCCGCAGTCACCTACACCACCTAGCCGTCACTGGGCCGAAGCCAACACCCGGCCAAGAGCACGTTGGTATGGGTCAGCGAGAACAGAATGCACCCTTGTCGTCGTCGTGTACTACGTGACTCAAGTCACCGTTTTGCTTTATTTACCTCAAGATGTAACTCTTGGGGGATAATAACAAGCGGTCCAAGACGGTGGCTCCCCCGAATGCCACAACCATCAGGCCCCGCCCCATCAGTCGTCCTCCCCATCAGTCGTCCTCCCCAACTGCATGACGTCGACCGGCCTGCTGGCCAAGAAATCAGTGCTACGTGACCCTGGGTGTAGTTAAACAGTTGGGAATTATATCCAGAAGCTTTTAAAAGTATCACAAACACTGTAGGCAACCAATTTTATATTAATTCTTTATTAAAATACCAATTGAGCGTGACTACCCACACCCCTTTTCAAAGATGAACTCGTCCAGCCCACTCAGGTTGGGACACTTCGACTCGCCCATGGGCTAAGCCTACCGGAAATGGTATAGCCGTTTTGAAAACCGTTATTTTATTCATTTTAATTCAATAATTTTTATTTTGTAAAAGTGTATTTGTTTATTGTAGAGCTGGGCGGGATCCCAACTTTTCGGGAAAAATTCGGGAAATATATTTTTCAGAAACGTTGGGTGGGAAATAATTTTCCCGTAAATTTTTCGGGATAAAAATTATTTCAGCTATTTTGCTCTTATATCTGTGTACTATAACACACATGTAAGAGAGGGCCTTCATGGCCCTAATCTTGCCAGCATAAGTAAATAATAAATAAATGCAAGTCAATGTACCTATCAGTATTAATGGTTTCATATAAATATAATGCATACAAAGTTTGCCACCAGCCGTCGTATGTAAACAAACTACTGTGTGCATTTCTCTAAATGGTATTCCCATTTCGCTAATGGTATTTTTTCTGCCGTCCGTCGCTTTAAAAGTGAAACACTTGTTATAGAATCGTGAAGTAGGCCCTATATATTTTTAAAACAAAAGTATTTTTTATTGATATAATGGCGTTCAGTTGTGCGTGACTAAACATTTTCCTCTGCACGTATTTTAGCGACTGAATTAATGTACACTGCTCACAAGCATTAAGAAAGTAATGTTTGGAATTTTAAGCCCGTATTGTTTAAGAATCGAGATGGCAATGAAATGAGTCTCTTACTTTTCACGCACTTTTAACTTTGTTTAATTTTGCTCACTTCTTATAAACGTTACCAACTAATTCCATCACTGGCCGAAAGGCATATCAAATGCATACATGTAAAATGACATTTGAATTTGTGTGAATGCAATTGCATTTCCATGTAAACTCATAAAAATCTGAATTATTGTGCATTTCTAAGGCCACATGATTCTTGTTCTTGTAGATTAAACGGCCGCCGAACACGACACAACTTCGTCGAAGGTGGTATTTTATTGGCCAGCACTTCACGTGACGTAGAATGTCGCCCAATGATAGTCGTTGTTAGGAACAGTACTGCTCGTGTTTTTACTTTGCTAATCACCCGTACGTGTTATTTATTGCATGATGTAACACAATTATACAATAATACATTAATCTGAAGTTTTTATTTGTACGTTACGTTAATTTTCTAGTGTACCGTAAAATTCCCGATCCCATCCTGTTTCCCGAGGGAAATTATTTTTCCTGCTCGAAATTTTCCCAAGCCCAAATTATCTTTCTTGCCTAGCGCCTAGCTCTAGTTTATTATCTTTCCAGCAGACTGCCTACCAAGGCTCCAAATTACTTTATACATTTCTCTACTGCAGTGACATGTCCCGTGACATCACAGTCTCAGACTTAATTAACATTAAATTTAATACGGGAATGTCATCATTATGTATTTTACCATGTAATTGTATTATGTAACACTTTTTTTTATTCATAAGAGGGTTCATGTAATTTTTCCACTTAATTTTGCCGCCGACTTCGNTTCTTTATTAAAATACCAATTGAGCGTGCCACCCTCAGCAGAAGTCGACACCATGATGCTCAGTCTGACTGCACTCGAGCCAACTGGCAGCACAGGAATTTCGCTCCGCGTGGACCCCCTCAGCACCATTAACTTTTGGCTGTAATAATTTTCACTACAATAGTAACTTAATTAACTGGATCATTTTATTTATTTTGTGCCGAGAGGTCGACTGTTCTGACTTCTTGTAATTTCACACAGGACTTAACGCGTAACTCATAATCACCACTTAATCATCCGTGTCTTAGGCTATCTTTGTTCTATATTGGCCAGACCCGGCAGACCTAGTGCCGGGTCTGCATAAATTCAGTACGTAATAGCGTAAGTGCATATGTATGTGAAGGACAAGTAAACGTCTTGAGCAACAGCTAGCGTTTTGATTTTACCTCTCTAAGTACTTAGGGCGCTGCAGCCCCTTGCAGCAAACAAAAGTGTAATTAAGGCATGCGAGGTGGTCTACAACCTTGCCAATGTAACAGTGAAAACCACTAGGTATGTTAAATTACTGGTAACTTCATCATCTCCAGGCACCGCAGATCGACAGAGGACTTCGGGGACCCACGGGCCGTCGACCCTCACTAACTCATGCTCGTAGAGTTATGGCGCCAGGCAAATTCATCAGTTTCCACCTTAACCTGGTAAACACGTCACAGTGCATTTGAATGGCGTGGTGGGGAGCCACAATACCCCGGTTTGGGAGTGTGTATGTTACATCGCATATTCAGCCGCCGACCTCAATCATCAAGCGCAACCTCGTTAAGACACAGGGTGCAGGATACATTAACCCGGACTTTTCGAACACGACCTACCTCAAGAGTCTCATGCTAACCCGAGCGGATTCCCGTAACTGGTTAGCTGGCGCTCCGGACATTAATCTCATCACAGTGACCCTGTACTAACCCCGAAACGTGTCAATTGGCACCCTTCCATGTGGCTAAATTACGTGCCCAAATGGGTGACCATTCGTGGAGCCACCATGTTCGCCATTGGTGTGAGCGGAGTGCGAAAACACCGCCATTTTGGCATTGCATTTCAACGAACAAAAGGAGCCTTCCCCCTTTTCCACCACTGCCAAACATGCACCCCACCGGTCAGCCATGCACCCGCTCACGTGACCAGTTTGTGAGCACTTTCGGGATTGAGTTTTGGCCCACAAAATGTTGTGTAATTTGCCACAAGGTGAAAGACGATGACATCTTCGCCAAATATGACATGTCAGCAAACATTTGCTATTGCCTTCATATGCCAACATATGCCACTTCAACGCCAACAATACTTGGCCCACTAGCCGTACAAACGTAGTGTCCTAACTAATTGAAGTCAGCGCGAGGGAAAGATTGAGATCTGGCGTCCTGCACGTGTTGTCCGAGGGACTACCTCGTGAACACCCTCAGAATCGCGGAATGCATCAGTGCGCGCGCCCGATAGTTAGTGTGTACTCAGTGCAGCATCGCCCAAAGACTGGCTCGTGTCGACCTCAAGATGCGAGTGGATTACGCCACCACAAGAAACTGTGCTACCGCGGACGTGTGCGACTTTCCGAACTGTGGGAAACCCACTCGGGACATTGCAACCTGTCGCTGCTGCGACCGTCCGTAAGTGCCACTTCGCCTGCATGACTGCCATTGAGAGGACTAAATTTCGAAAAGCGCATTTTCAGTACTGGGACTGCTTGTTGGAACAACTTACTCAGTGTGACTCAGCCGCACCTGAACAACTGCGGGTCGAAACCTGACATCACGTAACAGTCCCCGATGCTCGAGCACATTCGGTACCCTTACCGCTGCCAACACCTAGCGTACTGCAACTCACGTCACCGCAGCCTATCCTCACCGTTTGCGCAACAAACCACTCAGATTTCGCACACAACTCCAATAGTTACTCCGGCAAGATTTCGGATACTCCCGAATTTCTCTAGACAGGGCTCGGAGGACCCCCGAGCGTTCGTGGAAGAATGCGTGCAGCGATACGGCGTCTCACCCTAGGAGTGGCCATGTGTAGTAGGAGCTCAACTCAGGTGAAGCGCATGTGGTGGAGGTCTGTTACCGAGTACCAAATGACGGAACAGTTCGTCACCAAATTCTCCATCAAGGCACCTCAGTACACTGGCAACCTTACAAACACAGCTGAGCATCTTCACGAAGCGTTAGGAACGTTCGTGCGATGCATAGTAAATCTCGTAGCCCGGTTTTACCCTCACATTGCGACCGCAGATGTGTTGGAAGCAGTGATTCAAAGAGTTCTCTCAGAATTGAGGGCCGCTGTACGGCCAACTATGTATGACTGGTTTGAAAGCTTTGTACAAATCGCTGCCGGCGTTTCCCGAGACGCCACCCAGTTACGTCAACGTGGCATGCCATCACGTGGAACGCACGTTGTAAAGTTCCGCCTTTGTTACGTTTACGTTATATTAAAAATATTACAGCCTCACAAGTGGGCGCCATCTTGTAACGTTCAGCACTTGTCACTGCCGACTGTTTACGTTGCCACGGCTTGCCCTCGACTAGATCAGAAGGTAGAAACACGAGACTCAGTTAATTGAACGCTAGTTACTTAAGAAAGAAATAAAGTTCCAGAGTATTTTGTTCTGTATATATTTATTTAACATTCAGCCACACAGTTCACAGACGGAGATTTAGTATGCAGAGTACGAACCTTTACCATTAAATATACTATTGCAGATAACAGTGCCACAGTCGTTTACTTAATGATGTTCTTAAAAAACTGACCCGAAGAAACTTAAAATGCGGCTACCTCCCACACCGGCTGAGAATTGATATATTAAAGTCTAGTTGCCGATGTGGGGGTTCTAGTCCTGCCCGAACGCGGCCTAGGCTAGCATTGCATGATACTTCTAGACTGCGCTGACCTGCCCTCACGGGCGTCGTGAAGTAACTCTCCCTGACGACTGACTGGAATAAGACTGCTCTGAGGGCGAGAGACAGACGCCTATTTTTCACGACGGATAGTGGGGGGAGAGGACTCTATTCCGCCTGGCATCTGCCAGCAGCATCATCTAAAACTGCACGTGTTCCGCTCTCAACACGTTATCGACTGCTGCGCCGTCAACAGAAACTAACCTCTAGTACAACAAAAACTTGT
Source organism: Clitarchus hookeri (assembly GCA_002778355.1). Classification (NCBI taxonomy): domain Eukaryota; kingdom Metazoa; phylum Arthropoda; class Insecta; order Phasmatodea; family Phasmatidae; genus Clitarchus; species Clitarchus hookeri. The sequence goes on along the minus strand of NQII01000921.1, from coordinate 318,448 downwards.
TGACGTTGCCTGAAAATGCGCTGGAGGAACTAAAACTGTCGACGCATTCAACATCCCGATAAACTAACCTCTCGTTTCGTATAACATTTGTTGACGCATTAAACTGCACCGAAGGAACTAAAACCTGTCGACGTTGCCCGATCCACAGAAACGAACTAATCTAATTAATGCTGACGCTTCCCAAAAAACCAAAGTTTGAAACGAAAACTGTAACCGTCCTCCTGATAAAACGTAACACGGCAAACATCCTCCCGATAACCTACAAACGCACACGTCTGCTGGATAAACTATCACGGGAAACGAGCCACCACGGCTTTAAACTTCAGACCCGATAAAAATATTAACAAGCAAAGGTTTCGAAGTTATGTGTGCTTTCTTAAAATGTCCCGAGTCCCAAAAAATTACGAATATTGCGTCATTACAACGTGTTCACAGCCACTACGCCCACCGGGACAATAACAAAAACACAGCGCCTGATGGCCTGCCACCAGTAACATACGCGAGCGGATAGATAACTCGCCTCCCAGCTGAGAGTGCTTGGATCGGCCGGGCTTCGCACAATAACGGTGCAACAACCGCACCATGCAATGGTACTGCAATACCTGACCGGCCACATTACGGCCTGTGCCGCTACGATCCTAGTGAGGAGATGCACTGGTATAAGGGCTGCCCAAACTGAAAGGCGATGGAGAACCCAGCTCTGGGAAAAGGGAAACAGGGATAGGTGAGCCAACCCTCTATCCCAGAGACAGCCAAAGTCAACAGAACAACCACTCATATCTGCGGCAAATCTTTCAAAATTATGACAGTCTACTGCGCATACCTGTTAACGTGAACTAGGATCCAACAGTAGCACTCATTGACACAGCAATCTCACATAACCTCATTAGTGAACAGTCACCTCTGAACAGTGCGAACGTCAACAACAGTCTGTGCAGCTCGCCACACGCGACATATCTAGCCACGCTAACGGTACCACCACGGTGACTGTAACCATCAGAGAAGAAATCATGCATGTTCCCATTCTAGTTATGCAAGACCTCAGAGAAGACGTAATTCTGGGAGTGCTGTGGCTCATTGACCAACAAGCTGTTATTGAGTTAACCCGTGATCGCATTCATTTTGGCAAGACTTGACGAAAAATAGTCTACCAACGAGGCTATCACCGGCTCACAGTTCTGGACGTTGTGAATCTCCACGCTTTCGACCATTCCGTCCCCGTGGAGTTCCAGAGTGCCGTACAAGCCATATTGCAAGAGTGAAGTGATGTGTTTACGGGCTGGAGGAGGGGGGATCCGCTTCATTGCACCAGCACTGCAGAGCACCCTATACCTACCGAGTCACGAGGAACCACTGTGCACACCGCTGAAATACTAATACAGCCTATTATCGCAACATCATTGACACCCAGGTAGGTAAAATGTTACGTGATGGTGTTATTGAGCCCTCTTCGAGCAACTACAACTCAGCCATAACTTTGGTGTGGTGCTTAAGAAAGACAGAACGTGGAGATTGTATGTGGGTTTTCGCCCAATAAACTTTATTACAAAGAGTTCAGCCCCTCCAGTAATTAACGTATACAGTGCTCTCAGTTTGCTCAATTCTGCAAAAGTTGTCTTCCTTTGACCTCTGTTCTGGCTACTGGCAAGACCCAGTCATACCTAACGACCGCCACAAAACTGCCTACACCACGGCTGGAGGTATCAGTTTTGTGCTGTGCCTTTTGGTATAAGTGCGCACATGCTCCTTTTCAAGCCATGATGGTAAACGTACTGGACGGCTATATTGGCAAGTTCGTCACCACCTGTCTTAGCTTATGAAGTGATTTTGTCAGATACCTGGGAGGAGCATCTTGAACTCTTACCGTTAGTATTGGAACGTTTTTCAATCGAAGGCCTCACCTGTGCAAACCACAAGTGTCGCATTGGCAAGACAGAGCTGTAATTCGTGGGACTGTTGTAAACGAGACCGGAAACCGCCCTAGTGCAGAACGCCTGCGACTCATTGTCGACTGGGAACCGCAAGAAACACGCAAACAGTCGTGCAAGTTTTTCGGACTTATAAATTGGCTCCACCAATACATTCAGGGATTTGCCATCATTACCGCGCCCTTCGTGTCACACTTGTCAAGTACCAGTGGACCCCAGCAGCCGCCCAAGCGTCCATCGGTGCCCGTCTCTCACTCACTCTCTCGCGTAGACCCCACGAGACACCTTTACCTTCAGACTGACGCGAGTCAGGAAGGGCTCGAAATTGTATTATTCCAGCTAGGCGATGACGGCGTGCGGTTCATTATCGCCTACGGGAGCACAGAGTTCTGCCCCGTCGAGCGCAGATATGGTGTAAACGAGCGCGAATACTTAGCTGTCGCGTGGTCCCTAAGACTATTCCGGCAGTTCCTAGAGTCCAAGCGGTTCATCCTCAAGACCGACAACTGCAGCTTAGTATGGCTACATAGGATGCGCGAATCCAGGAGTAAACCAACATACTGGCCTATGCTTATGCATCTACTTTGTAGTAGATGCACCGGGAGTAGAAAATGAACTAGCAGACGCACTCTTACGCGCCCTGGAGCCAGACGTTTGCAAATATGACCCTGACGAGTGGGAAGCAATGCTGCCACCTGTCAAGCAACCTCAGTTCAGTGCCGAAGGCCCACCAACACGCCTAAATCTAATCTTCCTCAATTCAAACGCAGATAGAGAATTCACCGCACAGTCGCTAGATGTACGCGTCTTACAGGCACAACAGGAAGCTCCTGACGCAGTACGACGGCGCCACGAGTGCGCCCAAAGTGTCCAAAAAAACTGGAGCGTTGTAAACGATCGCCTTGAAGTACTTCCGCCAGGTGACAGGAACGAGTGGGAAACAGTTGTGCCAGCCGAGGCCCGCCACTGGTACTCACGTACGCACACAACGACCACCTCGCCGACCACCAAGATCTCCAGAAAATACCACTGGCCTCACCCGGGAAACACGCTACGTAAAACAAGGCAGGATTTGTAACACATTCAAAGCCTGCTGCTCAGACGGCACACAACAACCACCGCGGGTGCCAACCGTAGTAGTTAGAAATAGGGCATTTGACCCCAGAGGATGGGGGATGTGGACGAGCCACGGCCATCTTAGATGATGTCACGAGGCAACCTCCTATTCTATCATGCCTAGCCAGCAGTGGCCATTTTGGATTTACCCTCTCGCTCTGTCATTCCTGGTCAACAGTGCCCATCTTGACCTCTACTTAATGCTGTTACATTCCATGCGAGTGGTTTTCTCAGAGTTCTCCTGATCTTTATTTTTCATTCCTTCCTTGTCCCCACTTCATACTCTTGAATTCTGTGGGTGGTTTTCTCAGAGTCCTCCCAATCTCCTTTATCTTCTCATTCCTTGTACCCGCTTCATGCTCTTGTATTCTGTGTGGGAGGTTTTCTCAGAGTCCTTCCTCCTTGTGGGGGCAAGTCTCATGCTCTGTCATTCCGAAGAATGTTCGAGTTCATTGCCCATCATACAACTTCTCTCATCATGCTCTGTCATTCCACCTTGGTTTTCTCATATTTCTTCTGGTTTCCTTTCCCCTGGCATCCTGGTGGGGACGAGTCTCATGCTCTGTCATTCCACCTGCGTGACACGGAGCGAGGTCTGCCCATGCACGCTAGCATAGAGTCGCACCACATGCACCTGTCAGGTATGTCTTATGTCCTAACCCCACCTACAAGCATAGTTGACTGTAATTTCCGAACTGTTTAAGATACAACTACCAAATTCATAACATAGTCATCACCCCCGACAACGAAAATGACTCCAGGGTCAAGTATGCCCTAAGCCTACTTATAAGCACAGTCGCCCACCATTACCCACCCACCAAAGCTATAGGCATCAAATTCATATCATAAACATCTCCTCTGATGAAGAACAGGGTGGTAAGGTCAAGTAAACTTTAAGGTGTCTTATAAGTATAGTCGACAGTCATTTCCCATCCACCGAAGCTATAGTCGTCAAATTCATAGCCTAGACATCGCCGACGAAAACGAACAAGATGGCAGTGTCAAGTACGTCCCAAGCCCTTATATAAGCATAGTTGCCTACAATTTCCCACCTACCAGGTCTATAGTCACCAAATTCATAACATAGACATAAATTCCGTCAACGAAAAGGACCGCGGTGTGAAGTACACCTTAGGCCTTCATACAGCAAACATCAAAGAAGGTGTTCGAAATGACGACCCCGGGCCGTGATGCAGGCCTCACATCTCCGGCGCGTTGAAGATCTGACGTTGGCGAAAATACCGGGCGTGTCCCGACGTCCCCAGCAGCTGCCACGATGCGTGCAACAAGTTCCTCAACACTGTTAACGGCAGTTTCGTACACCAGTGCCTTGACATAACCCCAGAAGAAGAAATGAAGGTTCGTGTTCGTGTCCTTCCTTTCTTGTGTTTTGTGTCGTCACTACCACGCCAGGAAAGCGTTTCCGACCATGCATTGCTATGCGATTTCCAATCGTCTAGGTGTACTATATCTCTCCTGAAAGTTTGTAACCGCTGTACTGATACACCCTGTATAAATATAATATATATGTATATAGTAAACATATGTGTATATATATATATACATACAGAGGTGAACTGAACTCTACCGACAAACTTCGGCAGGTGTCAATACATCGGTATAAAATATATGCACGACATATAAGCCCAAGTCTATTCCGAAGGGCTAAAAACCGCCCTTGAGAGTGTAGTAATGTCTGAGTATCTGGATACTCCATTATTAAACGACGAAGTACAAAGCACAAAAATATGGGCTCCATTATCAACCCCCATCCCTAAAAACGGAGGGATTGGCACCACATCGTTTGTTCACCATGTACGATAAATTAAAAATCAACAGGAAACAACAAACACAATGGTACAGTTACATTTTTATTTGCAAAAAAAATGTGGTGCCAAATCCTAACTTTTTATGGACGGGGGTCGATATTGGAGCCAATATTTTTGTGCTTTGTACTTCGTCGTTTAATAATGCAGTATCCAGAAACTCAGACATTTGTCGTTCATTCTGGCTGTGTTACTGGCAAAAACATATCTGCTTCGACAGTACTTTCAAGGGCGATTTTCACCCCTTCGGAATAGATTTAGGCTGTATGTCGTGTATACATTGAGGCGAAAAAAGTCATGGGATACCTCCTAATATCGTGTCGGACCTCCTTTTGCCCGGAAAAGTGCAGCAACTCGACGTGGCATAGACTCAACAAGTCGTTGCAAGTCCCCGGCAGAAATATTGAGCCATGCTGCCTCTATAGACGTCCATAATTGTGAAAGTGTTGCCGGTGCAGGAGTTTGTGCACGAACTGACTTCTCGATTTTGCCCCATAAATGTTCGATGGGATTCATGTCGGGCGATCTTGGTGGTCAAATAATTCGCTAGAATTGTCCTGAATGTTCTTCAAACAATCGCGAACAGTTGTGGCCCGGTGACATGGCGCATTGTCATCCATAAAAATGCCATCGTTGTTTGGGTACAGGAAGTCCATGAATTGCTGCAAGTGGTCTCCAAGTAGCTGAGCATAACCCTTTCCATTCAATGATCGGTTAAGTTTGACTAGAGGACCCAGTCCATTCCATGTAAAAACAGCCCACACCAATATGGAGCCACCAACAGCTTGCACAGTTCCTTGTTGACAACTTGGGTCCATGGATTCGTGGGGTCTGCGCCACACTCGAACCCTACCATCAGCTCTTACCAACTGAAATCGGGACTCACCTGACCAAGCCACGGTTTTCCAGTCGTCTAGGGCCAAACCGATATGTTCACGAGCCCAGGAGAGGCGCTGCAGGCAATGTTGTGCTGTTAGTAAAGGCACTCGAGTTGGTCATCTGCTGGCATAGTCCAATACAGCCAAAGTTCGCCGCACTATCCTAACGGACACGTCCTTCGTACGTCCCGCATTGATTCCTGCGGTTATTTCTCGCAGTGTTGCTTGTCTGTTAACACTGACCATTCTGCGCACACGTCGTTGGTCTCGATCATTAAGTGCAGACGGTTGGCCACTGCGTTATCCATGGTGGGAGGTTATGCCTGAAATTAGGTATTCTCGGCACACTCTTGACACTGTGGATCTCGGAATGTTGAATTCCCTAATCATTTCCGAAATGTAATGTCCCATGCGTCTAGCTCCAACTACCATTCCGCGTTCAAAGTCTGTTAATTCCCGTCGTGCGGCCATAATCACGTCAGAAACCTTTTCACGTGAATCACTTGACTACAAATGAAAGCTCAACCAATGCACTGCCCATTTATACATTTCGTACGCGATACTACTGCCATCTGTATATTTGCATATTGCTATCCCATGACTTTTGTCACCTCTGTGTATATCTATTGATAAAGAGTCACCTGCCGAAGTTTCTCAGTAGAGTTCTGTTACACCCTATATATGTTTGTAAGTGCATTTATTGATGTTTAATAATGGTTCAAAAATTCTAATAAAACTAGTTCAACAGGAAGCTAATAGTAACGCTGTAAAATTTGAAATGTATGTTTGTTTGTGCACATATTCGAAATGTACGTGCAGTATATAAAAACATTAATTCCAACAGTAGTCATTTTACCCGTAGTTTCTAGGGCGTAGCGTCTAGGCGCAAACGATCAAGATCAAAACCTCGGTCGGGCTTCCAATTTTTTTTTATATTAACCAAAACTGTTTAATGCATGTTGAACCAAACAATTCTTTAGTTGCACCAACAAAATATTACAGTTTGGCGTAACCAAATAAGAGCAACAAAATAAATTCGAATTAACAACAAAATATTTTATTGGCCCTATGCAAACAATCAATTAGGTTGCGCCAAACAAACTTCGTTTGGTTCAACAAAACCTTTTTCTCAGTTTCTGAGTACTTATATTTTCTTGGGCAAATTGACTGGCGTGCTCTTAGTAAAGTATACAGCGATGTAGAAAAAGTAGTTCTACATTTTCACGACATATTTATAGCATGGTGTAAAAATTTGTGAACACTGAATTTACTTAAATTGGTTTCTTATTATACTTTTATGCAAGCATGTCCAAGTCATATATATATTTACATCACTACGAATTTCCCAGATACGCTAATCGACGTATGAATGAAGGGAGAGGGTCAGTGACAACGATAGTGTTACACACCGCGGGAGAAAACAAAACGGGCAGAGAAGCAGGAGCTAAGTAGACTTTTCACTACAGAGTGCTCGGAGTTGCCGCGCGGTTGTGGGCAGAGCTACCGCGGACGGAGCGTAGCAGTGCTCGGAGATGCCGCACGGCTGTGGGCAGAGCTACCGTGGCCGGAGTGTAGCGGCCAGTCGGCAGATAGCTCAGCTGACTCAGCTCAGCGCTGACCTCCCCATCGCGCCCTGCTTAACCCCGCGTGCTGACTGCGCGCCGACCTGCGTGTCCCCGACATGCTGCGTTGCGTCTCTCTTCTGCCCGCTGCCGGCGGCCATGTGACTCCAGTCTTTCCTCACTTCCTGCCCGGTATATTGTATCGCAGTGACGATAATCATTGTATCAACCAAACTGACTACGTAGACGAGACAAAGCTGTCGTCGAATAAATAAAGAAGCAAACTAACTACACACTACTACATACTACAACCACACACACAAAGTTACGCACTAATATCTCAACTGTTGCAAGAGAAAGAATTTTGTGTCGGATGACTACTTTATACGTAATGTTGATTCACACAGTTCAATATATGGGAAGAGTTCCCTGTCTGTATTCTTCAAAGCAGCAGCGAATCGTAGAGGTTCGACGTATCTGCAATGGTCAACAAGAGAGTTACTAACAGAAAGTCAATAGATTTTGTTGCTGTTGGGTACTGCACGCATGTAGCACTGACCATAGCAAAAAGTCATTGACATATGTACATATCCATGCAAAGTACGCCATAACAGTCGAGGAGAACCTCGCAAACCGGTGTAAATAACGCCTCGACTCGTCGTTTACGGAACACAGGCCTGGAACATTTACTAAGAGCGGTACACTCCTTTCTTACAAGTTATACCACATTCAATTGTTTGCTTCGCATGTTAGATGGAATATTTGAAATGGAACTTGGAGTGTTTGCTTAGTGTGTAGCTGCATAACGACACGCAACTACGGCAAGACGCCGAGGCCTGCCACCGCCAGTGATGTCTCATGGCAGTTGTAACCGTATCCGCCCTTATTTTGCAATATTTCAGGCGGAAGCACAATTGGGTTCGTAATTGGCGAATCATCAATGCGCATGTAGAAACTGACAAAACGCATTGTCTTGTGTAAGTACGTGCCTTAGCGCCAGGCAGCTACCAAGTGTAATTAAGGAATCTCGCACTTAAAGAATGCCCTCGTAATGCTTTGGTTTTAAACAAAAGGCTTTCAAACAAACTGTTATTTGTGAAATTTTTTGACAATCCTGAGACAGGTCAAAATTTTCCAAAATGACTACAGAGTTGAGTCTGTTTCTGAGTTCCTAAGGGAATCTTCAGTGAACTTTAAAGTTTCATTTCTCGCGAACCATTTATCCGATGCTAATGATCGACGTGTTGTTGGATTACCCTTTCAATTCTCCATAATGTGAAATTCATTCAGATCCGATTAAGAAAGAAAGTTATAAGAGAAATCGAAAAAATTAAAAAATTAACCAAAAGGTCATATTTTACTCAGAAACTGCCTACACCACACTCACCATACTCACTTCAATCGAAAGAGCACCCCCGAAAACAAAAGGTAGAGGCTACCTTTATTGTACAATCTTGGCATAATGGAGACGAAAAAAAGGAAATCTAAATATTGAGTTCCTGGAGGGAATCTTCAGAGAACTTTAAACACTTATTTCTCACGATCCATTATCTGATTTTAATGATCGACGTATCGTTGGATTCCCCTCTCAATTCTTTATAATAAGAAATGTAAACAGATCCGATTGAAAAGTGCTCAGTTAACCGGGAACCAGCTCTACACGTTATATTGTACACCGGCAGGGAATGATTATGGACTATAAGAGGCTATAAGAAGTTCCATTCTGAACAGTTTGATACCAATATTGACCTGGTCTTTTTAAAACAATTTTCCTGACCAAAATTTTTTTTCCGCTGATGGACCCCTTGGTTTAATTTTGGATTTTTTTTTATTTATCTTTTAACTTTCTCACTACATCAAATACGTTTGAATTTCACATTGTAAATAATTGAAAGGGTAATCAAATGATACGTCGAACATTAAAATCTGATAAATAGTTGGCGAGAAATGAGGCTTTAAAATTCACTAAAGATTCCCACCAGGAACTCAATATTTAGTTTTCCTTTTTTCTCGTCTCCTTTGGGTATTGTAGTCGCTGTGCTCGTGCGCGGCGCTCGGGATAGCTCGGCAGCGCTCGGCTGCGCTCGGCCGGCGAGTCTCCGGGCTCTTCAGGCGGCAGCACAGACGCGGCCTGTAGTTCCATCGATATACTGTAGTTACCTTGGTTCCATCGCGTGCGTGAACATGTTGCAGTGGACGCCGGTGCTGATTGCAGTGACGGCCTGCCAGCTGAGCTGCGCCGTCCAACTATACTGCTACTACGACAGCCAGGCCCACTGGAGGAGAGGTAATCTCGCCCTAACTGGCCTGGTGGCCGACGTCTTCGGCATTCCATGATACGGGCAATGTTTCTATTGTTGCTCGTTTTACGTATGTAACCTGCATTTAACTCTTTCCTCTCCTTCGCAACTCTTTCATTCTAATCCACCATGATCATTCACGTCACTATTTCGGTGTCATATACCATAACCTACCGCGTCGTCCTTGCTTCACACCCATTTTAAAATTTCGTTCGAATAAACATCTAGTGATTGTTATTTTGTGTCCGCATTTATTTTTACACAATATACTAATTTCGCACATGTTAACTGTCTTATACTGGTTGCATTATCAAGCGCTTTTGTTTTACCCGGGTTCTTACTGTAGTAAGCAAAATTTTACGACACGAAAAACAGTCATGTTTACAATCTCGCGGAATTGTACGAGATAAAAGGAAAATTAAATATCCGTATATACGAATTACGAAATCAAAGGTCAAAATACCGCGGCCATTAAATAAATTCATCAAAACCCATAGTAAGAAAAAGGTATTAAAATTAAAGAAAATATAAAAAACTTTGTAACATTGAAGTAAATTAAAAGATGAAAATTATTTTAAGAGTTAAAAGAAAAGTTAAGTGAAACTTAAAAGGCGGCGACCAATCAGAACAGAGCAGTCGGTGTTGTTGGCGGGAAACTGTTATTTACAGTAATGTAAGTATAAAAAATATTAAAATGGCGTGTGTGTGCACACATTTACGATTATATTTGTTAACAAAAATAAGCTTTTGTTACAGAAAATGTTGGTCTTGAAATATGATCTGCTTAAATATGGTTGTGATATACGAGATTAGGTTAGGAACAAAGGAAAACCAGAAGAGCCTGTCGGGTGTTTCCATTGGCTGGAATAAAGAATTCAAACATTAATTGTTAACCACAAATACAGAAGACATGTTTCCGTATGCCAGATTAGCGCTAACTGCATAATTCTTAAGGCATAATATTTTATTGTAAACTCTCTATGAATACGGGGTGATATAAAATGAGTGAGGACGCAGCCGAATTGTTAAGCAGGGCCGCGTTTTACGTTCCTGGTGGCGGGGGACAGAACTAAGCTACACGCCCGAAAAAAAAAAAATGGAATAGTATAACAGGTTTAAAAACAGAAAAAATTGGATGGGAAAAGGTGGTGAACAGCGATGTCCTAAATATAAGCTATTTCGCTTGCAGCTTACGAGTGTGTGCTGTGGCGTAGTGGAAGTATTGTGTGTGTGATTTTACTCTCCCCCCCCCCNCACACACACACACACACACACACACACACATATATATATACACACACATATATGTGTGTGTGTGTGCATACATATTTTTATGTATACATACACACACATTTTCTACCAAATGTTTAATACCACCAGCCATTTTCACACAATGTGTCAATGGTCTTAACCTTTTAAGGTAATGAACTTGACTTTTTTTAAAATCTTATTTATAAAATAAAACATTATCATAAAAGTAACTTTACAATATTCCCGTTCTCCTTTATTTATGATCTTTCTTTAAATAAGTTATTAAAAAATGTTACATTTTCAACTACGAAGAACTCTACAACACATGCTACTTCCTGTAAACGCTTGGGCTAGTTATATATATAAATAAATGTATATATATGTGTATATATATATATATATGACACACAGAATGTGTCTGGTGGTTTTTTTGCAGGATTCTAGAGCAAGTAGTTTACGTGTTATCGTAATGACAATGTTAAATGCCGTAAATTGTATGCTCCATTTAACTATGCAATTTATCAGCACACTCTTAAGAAACAGAACAATGATTTAAAGAGTTCTGGAATTCTGTAGAAGAAAGAGAAAACTGTCCTTCGCAGCATTAGTGAATGCCATCTTCCAGGAGGTCCTGCGTCTAGATAGTATGAACTATCACAATGTACTGATAAGGAGGTCCTGCGTCTAGATAGTATGAACTATCACAATGTACTGATAAGGAGGTCCTGCGTCTAGATAGTATGAACTATCACAATGTACTGATAAGGAGGTCCTGCGTCTAGATAGTATGAACTATCACAATGTACTGATAAGGAGGTCCTGCGTCTAGATAGTATGAACTATCACAATGTACTGATAAGGAGGTCCTGCGTCTAGATAGTATGAACTATCACAATGTACTGATAAGGAGGTCCTGCGTCTAGATAGTATGAACTATCACAATGTACTGATAAGGAGGTCCTGCGTCTAGATAGTATGAACTATCACAATGTACTGATAAGGAGGTCCTGCGTCTAGATAGTATGAACTATCACAATGTACTGATAAGGAGGTCCTGCGTCTAGATAGTATGAACTATCACAATGTACTGATAAGGAGGTCCTGCGTCTAGATAGTATGAACTATCACAATGTACTGATAAGGAGGTCCTGCGTCTAGATAGTATGAACTATCACAATGTACTGATAAGGAGGTCCTGCGTCTAGATAGTATGAACTATCACAATGTACTGATAAGGAGGTCCTGCGTCTAGATAGTATGAACTATCACAATGTACTGATAAGGAGGTCCTGCGTCTAGATAGTATGAACTATCACAATGTACTGATAAGGAGGTCCTGCGTCTAGATAGTATGAACTATCACAATGTACTGATAAGGAGGTCCTGCGTCTAGATAGTATGAACTATCACAATGTACTGATAAGGAGGTCCTGCGTCTAGATAGTATGAACTATCACAATGTACTGATAAGGAGGTCCTGCGTCTAGATAGTATGAACTATCACAATGTACTGATAAGGAGGTCCTGCGTCTAGATAGTATGAACTATCACAATGTACTGATAAGGAGGTCCTGCGTCTAGATAGTATGAACTATCACAATGTACTGATAAGGAGGTCCTGCGTCTAGATAGTATGAACTATCACAATGTACTGATAAGGAGGTCCTGCGTCTAGATAGTATGAACTATCACAATGTACTGATAAGGAGGTCCTGCGTCTAGATAGTATGAACTATCACAATGTACTGATAAGGAGGTCCTGCGTCTAGATAGTATGAACTATCACAATGTACTGATAAGGAGGTCCTGCGTCTAGATAGTATGAACTATCACAATGTACTGATAAGGAGGTCCTGCGTCTAGATAGTATGAACTATCACAATGTACTGATAAGGAGGTCCTGCGTCTAGATAGTATGAACTATCACAATGTACTGATAAGGAGGTCCTGCGTCTAGATAGTATGAACTATCACAATGTACTGATAAGGAGGTCCTGCGTCTAGATAGTATGAACTATCACAATGTACTGATAAGGAGGTCCTGCGTCTAGATAGTATGAACTATCACAATGTACTGATAAGGAGGTCCTGCGTCTAGATAGTATGAACTATCACAATGTACTGATAAGGAGGTCCTGCGTCTAGATAGTATGAACTATCACAATGTACTGATAAGGAGGTCCTGCGTCTAGATAGTATGAACTATCACAATGTACTGATAAGGAGGTCCTGCGTCTAGATAGTATGAACTATCACAATGTACTGATAAGGAGGTCCTGCGTCTAGATAGTATGAACTATCACAATGTACTGATAAGGAGGTCCTGCGTCTAGATAGTATGAACTATCACAATGTACTGATAAGGAGGTCCTGCGTCTAGATAGTATGAACTATCACAATGTACTGATAAGGAGGTCCTGCGTCTAGATAGTATGAACTATCACAATGTACTGATAAGGAGGTCCTGCGTCTAGATAGTATGAACTATCACAATGTACTGATAAGGAGGTCCTGCGTCTAGATAGTATGAACTATCACAATGTACTGATAAGGAGGTCCTGCGTCTAGATAGTATGAACTATCACAATGTACTGATAAGGAGGTCCTGCGTCTAGATAGTATGAACTATCACAATGTACTGATAAGGAGGTCCTGCGTCTAGATAGTATGAACTATCACAATGTACTGATAAGGAGGTCCTGCGTCTAGATAGTATGAACTATCACAATGTACTGATAAGGAGGTCCAAAAGCAATCAGTGTAAAGGAAACATAATCTAAACACACAAACGAACATCTTAGCTTAGTAACTTAGCAGTTAAATGGAGCAGGCAACCGTCGGTGTTGAAAAGTGTCATGTTACGGTAGCACATATACTACTTGCGCCAGAATCCTGCAAAAAACAAGTGGCGTTCTAATTNAAGTCCAAAAGCAATCAGTGTAAAGGAAACATAATCTAAACACACAAACGAACATCTTAGCTTAGTAACTTAGCAGTTAAATGGAGCAGGCAACCGTCGGTCTTGAAAAGTGTCATGTTACGGTAGCACATATACTACTTGCGCCAGAATCCTGCAAAAAACAAGTGGCATTCTAATTTACTCTAGCTTTATTTTCCTGAAATGAATAGACATTGTTCCATTTGAAAAAATGTATCTTTTTGCAAGAAATACACTTTCTAATACTTACTAAAATCTGTGTCTGGGCTGCAATTATCAGCCCTTGTCTAAACTTCAATTCTGTGAAACCAGCACTTCAATAACACCTTCCATAACTGAAATATTTGCGGTGCAATTTGTAGGTGAGCCATCTTGTGTGTATATGCATATATGCATATATATATATACACGCACGCACGCTTACGCACACATGCACACACACACACACACACACTCACACACTCTCTCTCTCTGAAGAGCCAAAAAAACTGGTATAGTCGTGCGTATGCAAATAACAGAGATATGGAACCAGAGTAACGCGATGCGGTCGGCAGCTAGATCGGTCACTGCTGCTGCAATGGCAGGTTATCAAGATTTAAGTGAGTTTGAACGCGGTGTTATAGTCGGCGCACGAGAGATGGGACATAGCATCTCCGAGGTAGCGATAACATTTGGATGTTCGCGTACGACCATTTCACGAGTGCACCGTGAATATCGGGAATCCGGTAAAACATTACATCTTCGACATCGCTGCGGCTGGAAAAAGATCGTGAAAGAACGGGACAAATGACGACTGACGAGAATCATTAAACGTGACAGACGTGCAGCCCTTTCTCAAATTGGCGCAGATTGGATTTGTGGACTTCCCTGCAGGATTCATGGTGTGAATTGCCTCCTGCATACCTTCAGACATTAGTCGAATCCATGCCACGTCGTCTTGCGGCACTTCTGCGCGCCTGGTGGGCAGAGGAGGGGGAGAGGGGCTACACGATATTAGGCAGGCGTACCAGTTTGTTTGGCTCTTCAGTGTGTGTGTGTGTACATATATATTTATATGTATATATATATATACACACACTCAGCTGTCGTGTAGTTTGGTCTGTGCCACTTTAATTCTCTCTTATTGCAGGCGTAACGCGCATGAACATATTTCGAATTTCTCTTGTGTATGAAAAAGTTGTATTCTACTATCCATAAAAATGTAACAGTTAATTTTTTTTTTAATTTTATTCTTACTCTTTTAAACTTTATTTTATTTTATCATTTCAAGTGACTTAATGAGCACAGTGGCTTACAAATTACGGCAAATTCCCCCTCGAACTGTGAACAACGCATAGAATTTTATTTTTCAGAGAAGGAAGAAACTTCAATTTTTGTTTGTGTGTGTGTGCATGAGCATCACCAAGATTTTTTTTTTCCAAGAAGGGCATAGGTGTCAGAATAAGTTTCGTTCAGAAGAGTGTAACATTTACAATTGGATTTTACGCAAAATGAACTCGACAAATATCTGTGACGTGTTATATGATAAATTAGTTTAATAATCAAACTAGAATGATGGAAACACTTCCAGCAGGGACTTGCGTTTTGGAGGCGTCACTAACAAACTGCTTATTTGTAAGTAAAAAAAAAGTTTTATTTCACTTAGTACCGAGAATGATTACGATCATCAATCATTTATATGTAATGTAATGTTATCTCACATTTCATAGGAAGGTTGCAGTTTCCAGGAAAGGGCAAGTGCCCCCCCCCCACCCATC
>NQII01000921.1:208785-302811 GCA_002778355.1 Clitarchus hookeri | reverse complement strand
AAATTAGTATTACGGTGCAAGTCTAAACTAGCTTTTATGATAGCATATACATGTTACATTGGTTGGAGAATACTGACGTGATAAGTGCTCTTTTTTGATACGTGGCCACCACATTCCTCAACTATGTAGATGCATAACTGATGGCAGTATTGTGACGACGGGGGAAAAAAAATAACTTAATCACTGACATCTAACCTAACACTTAAGAGGGGACGGCCTTGGCCACGATGGGTTACCCCCCCCCCCCCCCCCCCCCCCNTAGCTGCAGTCAGCAGTTGTATGATCAAAGTCCAACTGAGATAACAACTACTAAAGGAAATTCCACGAAACATTTCCTGCGACTTTCTTAAGTAGAGGCTCGCGAAATTCCCACGTGTTTGGTTACGTTCTTCTGTTCGTCTGATTGGTTCATTCGCCAAGTGTTTCTCGGAATAAACCCTTCCAACTGGACTCTACGAAACTGCTTATAGCGTGCTGTGTTAGTGTTTGTGCTTGCATTGGCGCGTGCAAAGTCAACTTTGCTGCAATCGGGAGAGAAATGGAATCGTTTATATTGTGTGAACCATCTAGACAGTTGGGTTAATGTTAACATAGATAAATATATACTAACAGAACTGTTCTTTGAATTTCTCTCTGCGATTGTGTTTTTACTGCACACGTGGTTGATACAGCAAGAGAACTGTGTTCCTACTGCAAAAGAGACTGTACCTCCAAAACACCAACTTCAACGTTATTCTAGATTCTTACCGCAACAATCAGAATTGTAATAATCTAATAGAATGTTTTGTTGCTAGTACTGAATGGTTCTGTAATCGAGTTTGAGGGCAACAGCAGTTTATTTCATTATAGTGTGGCATTTCCTGTGGTTTCGCTTGTTTGCCGTTATTTCGCGTTTTATCGCGGATACATAATTATTGTATGTACCTGTGAAATTCACGCGAATTGTCGCATTCCTATTTATTAGTGCCTGCAGACACATGTAAGGTTCATTATCTTAGATTGGGAAGCCAACGCCTTTAGTTGAGAAACTAAAAATATTCGCCGTCATGGTGCACTGGTGCCGCATGCAAACCTCATTTCACCTTCTTGTATGTAAATAAAGGGAGAAATGTTGTTTTCATAAAAAATGTGATTTTGTAAAATCTTTAGATTTTATTTTTTTGTGTTACAACCTACGTGAATAATAAACACTACTCTTTGCACTAGAGTGGAAATATAAAGATTGTATGGCGTCATACTGGCACGAAAAAAAAAACGAAATATGAGTACTTTTTGTTCTGTCAGCAAGACTTTGATGTACTGTAGGCGATTGTAAAACGCAGGTAATGCTGTTTGCGTGCATTCAAGAATATTGTTGGCGTCAGTAACGCCTGTTCGTTCAGAAACGACGCTCAGTTTTGCGGTAGTCGATAGGGTCCCTGTTNACGACGCTCAGTTTTGCGGTAGTCGATAGGGTCCCTGTTGACGAGACGTATTTCGATGTACCTGGCAGTGAAGCGCGTGGAGTAATGCCAATTTCGGTGATTGATTGCTTGAATGTAGCTAAATGTTATGGTAATGTGAAAGCCACATCTGGGCGTGTGGCTGCAGTAAAGTGGGACATAAATCAGACCACNTAGCTAAATGTTATGGTAATGTGAAAGCCACATCTGGGCGTGTGGCTGCAGTAAAGTGGGACATAAATCAGACCACATCAAAGCTCGACGCAGATATCCCTCACCATCTGGATGTACAGTGTTAGTAGTCAGAAATAGCCGGTTCTGGTGCACTTGAATACTGGATGGGAACAAAGGGACATGCTAACCGCCATATTGGAAGACGTCACAAGATAACCTCCAGCTTTGTTAATCCTCGCCAGCAGCGGTCATCTTGGATTTCCCTTTTTTTCCCCTCCTGCTCCATCACACCACCTCAGCACATCATGCTCTTGCATTACATTTGGAGGGTTTTCTCATGTTCCTGCCAGTCTCTCTAGTCTACTACATTCTATGCCTCAGGTTTTTTTCGCATATGCTTCCTGTTTTCTCCCCCCCCCCACCAGGGTTATCTTTAGCATCCTCACAGGGACGAGTCTCATGCTCTGTAATTCCACTATGGTTTTTCTCATATTCCTTCCCGTCTCCTTTCACGTGGCATCCTGACAGGGGCGAGTCTCAGGCTATGTCATTCAACCGGCGCGACACGGAGCGAGGCCTGCCCATGCACGTTAGACTATATTCGCACCGCACGCACATGTCAAGTATGTCCTAAGACCACTTATTAGCATATTTAGATGTAATTTCCGTAATGTTTAAGACAACGACAACGAAAAGGACTGCTGGGTCAAGTATGGCCTAAGCCTACATATAAGGATAGTTGAATGTAAATTCCGAACTGTTAAAAATATAATCACCAAATTCATACCATAGGCATCACCCCCGACAACGAAAAGGACCACAGGGTCAAGTATGCCTTAGCTCCTTTATAAGCATGGTTGACTAATTTCCGAACTGTTTAAGATACAGTCACCAAATTTATAAATAGTCATCACCCCCCACAACGAAAAGGACTGCAGGGTAAAATATGCCCGAAGAACATTTGTAAGCATAGTTGGCTGTAATTGCCGAACCATTTCAGATACAACCACCAAATTCATACCATAGTCATCGCCCCAACAACGAAAAGGGCCACAGNTAATTGCCGAACCATTTCAGATACAACCACCAAATTCATACCATAGTCATCGCCCCAACAACGAAAAGGGCCACAGTGTGAAGTATGCCCTAAGTGCACTTATAAGCATAGTTTGCTGTAATTTCTGAACCATTGACGATACAGTTACCAAATTCACAACATTAGCATAATCTCCGACAGCAGAAAGAGTTGCAGGGTCAAGTATGCTCTAAGCCCGACTTATAGGCATAGTTGGCTATAATTTCCGAACCATTTCAGATACAACCACCAAATTCATACCATAGTCATCGCCCCAACAACGAAAAGGGCCACAGGGTGAANCCGAACCATTTCAGATACAACCACCAAATTCATACCATAGTCATCGCCCCAACAACGAAAAGGGCCACAGGGTGAAGTATGCCCTAAGTGCACTTATAAGCATAGTTTGCTGTAATTTCTGAACCATTTAAGATTATGCCACCAAATTCATAACATAGGTATAATCCCCATCGACAAAAAGTACTGCAGAGTCAAGTAGACCCTAAACCCATTTATAAGTTTAGTTGGCTGTAATTTCCGAACCGTTTAATATATAGTCACCAAATTCATAACATTGTCATCACTCCCAACGATGAACAGGGTCATAGGATCAAGCATGCTCTAAGCCCACTTATAAGCATAGTTGCCCACCATTTCCCACCCACCGAAGCTATAGACCACAAACTCATATCATTAACACCCCCTCTGTTGTAGAACAGGGTGATAGGTTCAAGTAAACTTTAAGGTGTCTTATAAGCATAGTCGACCGAAATTTACCTTCCATCGAAGCTGTAGCCATCAAATTCATAACATAGACATCGCCACCGATAAAAAACAGAATGGTTTTGTAAATTATGCCCTAAGCATTCTATAGGTATAGTTGACTATAATTTCCCACCTGCTGGTTCTATAGTCACCAAATTCATATCACAGTCATCACTTCCGACTGCAATCAAGGAGATAAGGGCAAGTAGGTGTTAAGCCCTGTTACACGCATAGCTGGTCAGCATTTCCAGACCTTTGAAGTTCGGGAACATGCAACAACTGTCCATGCATGTAAAGAAAATAGGGGTTAGCAGTTGTGGGTCAGCACTGCGAAATCGACTGTGACGTGTACGACTAACAACACCATCAGTACAACACAAGGTCCAGCGGCCCGAGTCTTTATTAGCCTGGGTAACAGTTAACAACCAGTCATGTATTGAAAAATAAAGTGGTATACGATTGTACCGATAACAAGACGTACGTAGTCGCAGGTTACACTAAAACATGTATGTGTTAATATAAATTAACACCATCAGCCTAGCGCAAGGGTTGAGGAAACAGAGTGTAAAAGATATTAAACCGACCTGTACATGAAAAATCAGTCATGTAACTAACAATAAAAGACTGGCATATATGCAATTACATACGAGCACGATGTCATAATGTGTCTCAATACATAAATTATACCCGATGGAGCCACACTCTATAATAGTGATATCAGTGCTACTGTCATGCCAAGAAGTTTAATAAAAGCTATAATGCATGCCGACATGAGAGAGAACGAATTATCACAAGGGCCAACCGCAAAAATGACTACAACACGTCAAGTGCGATAAACTTTACGCAACTTGTAATAACTATGTTCGTTTGCTTGCCACAAAACAACATACATTAAAACCATTAGTCGCGCAAGAGGATGTCACTGCTATGTGCTGATGTAAAGAGATATAAAAAAATAATTATAAAAGAAAATAGTCATAAGCATTTAACAACCTATGTATATTTTGCGCAACCATCGAACACTGTATGTCATGTTAGTATTAAAATACTTCTGCGAAGCCGAGAATCACAGGTGCGATAAGGACCACGCTGATGCAAACTGATATAAAAATAAAATGCAAAGAAAAATAGTTATAAGCACTTGCCAACCATTGCAATCACATATTACACAAGCGTCGGGTGCTCTACGCTGATTAGATAATGCTAGACAAGACCAGACCTTCCTGGCAGTACAACAGAATAGCAAACGTCTTCCATACGAACCGAGTGAAACGAAACCATCAAATTCAGAGTACAGCCAACACTCGCTCACTTGCAGCAGAACGCATCCGACCAGACCGATGTTGTACGAATAACTAACATCGTGCGAATCTGTAAGGCAGCCCAGAAGGTCGAGTGACGATGCGAGCACCGTGCAGTTCTCGGCAAGTCGAAGGATGGTACATACACACTAGTCGAGAGTCGAGTCAGGCTCCAGGGTGGGAGACCAGCCGAGTCACTCATACACTTCCCTTTATGAGAGGAATTCAGTTATAGAGTACAAGGTAATAATGTATCCCGTTTTAATACATCAAGCTGTAAATATTAGCACGTGTCTTTAAATTGTGCGCCAGCAGTCGTCTACTGAGGCAACCCGAAATGAGCAATGCAAATTAGCATGTATGCGAACAGTATACAAGCTAGCATCATGTAAAAATGGACGTCATTTAGTTGGCGAGCATGGTGGTGGAAAGCAGACCATTATGACTAAATTCATTTACTACAATCGTGTACTCTTCTACAATATGAAGACGGAATCATTAGTTGAAGACTTACCGTCTGTAACACAGACTACAGCAATGGTCCTTGAAGAGGCTCTGCAAACATTACCGTACCAATGTTACTATTGTGGAAATACTTTTAGTAAATATTGTATTGCAAGCAGACATGAAAGCGGCCAGTGCATGTTCAGCCCAGCATACAAAGCATTCCACTGTGATAACTGCGATGCTATGTTTATCTGCAGTGATAACCTGTATAGGCATAACAAGAAGTGCAAAGGCAATGCTTGTCGTTCATCGGGAAGCGAGTGCAAGTATTGCNTGATAACCTGTATAGGCATAACAAGAAGTGCAAAGGCAATGCTTGTCGTTCATCGGGAAGCGAGTGCAAGTATTGCGGCAAGACATTCACTAACTGCACCAGTGCCAAGTGTTATGAAGATAGTAACTGTCTATTTGCCATCGCCTACAAGACCTACCCATGTGATAACTGCTGTGCGGTATATGCTAATAAGTGTCTTGAATGCTCACAGCAGGAATTGTTCTGCAGAAACAGTCGCCATAAATGTTTTGCTCGAATGAACAATAACTTGAGCATGTATCAAATATTGGGTATTCTTATTATGTCTTAAGTCTGAAAGAGAACTAATGTATGTGTATGGTTTCAAGTCTCAAACTCAGGTTCCTACCGATTGNTGATAACCTGTATAGGCATAACAAGAAGTGCAAAGGCAATGCTTGTCGTTCATCGGGAAGCGAGTGCAAGTATTGCAGCAAGACATTCACTAACTGCACCAGTGCCAAATGTTATGAAGATAGTAACTGTCTATTTGCCATCGCCTACAAGACCTACCCATGTGATAACTGCTGTGCGGTATATGCTAATAAGTGTCTTGAATGCTCACAGCAGGAATTGTTCTGCAGAAACAGTCACAATAAATGTTTTGCTCGAATGAACAATAACTTGAGCATGTATCAAATATTGGGTATTCTTATTATGTCAAGTCTGTAAAATAAAGGTAAAGTGTATAAATTATTTCTATGTTATTCATTTATCATAACCCACACTAATATTATGTTCACCTCCATCACTAGGGAAAAAAAGCAGATTATGTCTTAAGTCTGAAAGAGAACTAATGTATGTGTATGGTTTCAAGTCTCAAACTCAGGTTCCTACCGATTGCNATTATGTCTTAAGTCTGAAAGAGAACTAATGTATGTGTATGGTTTCAAGTCTCAAACTCAGGTTCCTACCGATTGCTGCTTGAGCAATACACGCAGATGCTCTCACCATATTTGTTTCTACAGTCGACCACTAGAGTGCATGGCCATCTTCTTCTAGGGTCGCAGTGGTCTTCAGCCATCTTTATTTCCCTGGTCACCTGTCAGGGGGATGCAAACATCTTTTGCGTTATTGATGGCGGCCGCTAGGAGCACTGGTGTCGACACACATGAACGAATCCCGAAGTGCAGCATGCAGAACACCCACCAATGCATTCAGTACTCGCTGCAAGTAGCTCAAAAAAATGCCAGACACGAGGTCTTGATTCAACAGCCAATGAGGGCTGCAGCTCGACTGTTCCGATAGCACAGAGGACTGCAGTGGTATAGTTCCACTGTGAAGGCTAAAGGTTGCAATAAACAGCATCAACCTAACACATTAGTTGGGGAGACCTCGTGCAACATATAAGACCATCCCATAGATGAAAAAATTAAGTCATATAATAATAAAGGCTCAACATGGGCGCAAGTGTGCTGCGAGCACGATGTCGTGTCGAAATCCTACTATAAAAAAAAATATTACCTGATAATTTCACAGTCCGTAATAGCGATATCAGTGTTGCTATTGTGACGAAAACTTTACTAAAAAGCTGAAATGACCAATGGGAAAAAGAACTCGTGTTCCCAGGGACCAACCTAAAAAAAACAGTACAGTATGTCAAGTGCAGTACAATATTTACCAGCGGTGATAGTTTGAAGACTCTTTACACGACTTGTGAAGGGTGTGTTCCTTTGTTTGCCACTAAACATCACGCATTNTAAAGGCTGTGTTCCTTTGTTTGCCACTAAACATCACGCATTTAAACCAGTGGTCATCCAAGAGACGACGACACTGCTACATATTGTTGATTAGATATAAAAAAAATGCAAAGGACGATAGTTATAAACACCTACCAACCGATGTATATTGCACGAGGAATAACACTGTACTTTATGTTAGACCAAAAAAATTACAGTCTTGAAGCACTGATGCCAGCAGATATAAAAAAGGAGAATATTTGTAAACGCCTACCAACCTGCACATAGTGCACAAGCGACGAGCACTGTAGATCACATCAGTCGTTGCTCGACAAGACCATGCGTCTGAAAACTGACGTGGTAGCCTTGGATAGTACAGCAGATTAGCAAACGATGTTCCCCATGCACATCCTCCGACCGAGTTACAATACAGTACAGAGGCACGCGAATTCCACTACCAACCAACGCATCATGTGCGAGCATCGAGCAACATATATCACATTAGGCTAAAAAAAATTCCATGACAGAGTCTAGAAGCAGACAAGGTCGATACTGCTACATACCTATGCAAACATATATAAAATATAAAATGTAAAGGAAAATAGTTATAAGCACTTGCCAACCAGCATAGGGTACATTACGATGCTTTAGATTATGCTAGACAAGACCAGACCGTTCTGGTCAGTACAACAGAATAACAAACGATTTTCTTACGAGCCGATCGGAATGAAACCGTCAAATTCAGATTACAGCTAACACTCACAACCCGCATCACTAGCGGTGGAACGCGTCCACCCTGTTCAGCATTGTGTGATCAACTAACATCTCGAGAACCTGAAAGGCAGCCAGGTGGTCGACCGATGGTTTAGGCACTGCGCAGGTCTCAGCGAGTCGAAGTGATGGTACATACACACTAGTCGAGAGTCGAGTCAGGCTCCAGGGTGGAAGACCAGCCGAGTCACTCATGCACAAGGAAAAGTAAAAAAAGTTATTTCGGTTTAAATACTATATGCACATACATTTATTTAAGAATGGCGAAAAACATGAGGACAAACTGAGAAAACCCATTTGCCCTCGCTCGCAATGAGCAAGGAGGAGCTGTGCAACAACGGTACATGTGCAACAGCCACCTCTGCCTGCCAGGATGGCTACACTGGCTCCTACTGCCAGGAGGAGATCAACAAGTGCGAGAGCGCACCCTGCCTCTATTCTTAAGGATGAAGAAAAAACATGCGGACACACTGAGAAAACCCATTTCCTCCCCCCTCCCCCTGCTTGCAATAGCAGGAACCACATGTCCTACGACCTTACCTTGAATTTTGACCACTATTTCGGACGTCATCTATGGTATTGATTAAGGGAGGGGGACCTACTATATTTTGTTTCTAAAACAGTCACTGAAACACACTGAGAAAATCCATTTGCCTCGCTCACAACAGCAGGAACGATGACAACAAGCAACCATGACCTTGAACTTAGATGATGTCTTGCGACCTTGACCTTAACCTGACCTTGGGTGATGTCATGCGACCTTGACCTTTGGCCACCATCTCGAACAAAATCTGCCACTTAAAACAAAAAAAAAAATCACAATTTAAAAAAATAATTCAAAACGCAGAAACAATCATAAGATCTTGGTGGCTTCGTCTTCGACGAAGCTGAAGACGGGAGCCGGCTTCNACTGAGAAAACCCATTTCCTCCCCCCTCCCCCTGCTTGCAATAGCAGGAACCACATGTCCTACGACCTTACCTTGACTTTTGACCACTATTTCGGACGTCATCTATGGTATTGATTAAGGGAGGGGGACCTATATTTTGTTTCTAAAACAGTCACTGAAACACTCTGAGAAAATCCATTTGCCTCACTCACAACAGCAGGAACGATGACAACAAGCAACCATGACCTTGAACTTAGATGATGTCTTGCGACCTTGACCTTAACCTGACCTTGGGTGATGTCATGCGACCTTGACCTTTGGCCACCATCTCGAACAAAATCTGCCACTTAAAACAAAACAAAAATCACAATTAAAAAAAATAATTCAAAACGCAGAAACAATCATAAGATCTTGGTGGCTTCGTCTTCGACGAAGCTGAAGACGGGAGCCGGCTTCGCTGCGTGCCGCACTGAATGCACGGACAAGCTGGAGATACAGAAGTGCACGTGAGCAAGATCGCCCGTGATAGCCGCGCATGTGCGTCGCAGAACAATTGCGTGTGTGTATGTATGGATGCATGTTACATGCGGATGTGGTTTCATTTAGCTGCCCATGCGCATGCGGACCGGAATAGGCATAGTATAAGTGCTATTCATTTATATATATAACATTTTCACATTCATATAAAGTAAGTGTTCTTGCATGCGCGCGGTGCCTGCAGTTTTTTCTATATGTATTCGTAATTAAACATCCTTTTTGTTTCGCGATAAGTTTATTATCTGGGGATTGCGTAGGCCGATGCGATTATTTACTTTATTTCTTCTCCTAACCACGCAATGGCGATTTTTTAAAATATAAAGTCGGGACCTGCCCAATTTTTTTTTCCGAATGNATTTTTAAAAATATAAAGTCGGGACCTGCCCAATTTTTTTTTCAGAATTTCGGGATGGTAATATCGACATACTCATTCGACACTAAACATTCTCGTTTTCTAGATGGCATAGTGGTCTTGTGGTCAAGACATTCGACTACCGACCTAAGGGGTGCCAGAACGATCATGCACGCCTCTGGCATTTGTTGAGTTCCGAAACAACAACCAAATAAAAATAATTCCCTGCGCTCCTGGTGACCACCATTTGAACTAAACTCCCCGACACTAGCGCGCCCCTGCAGGCGATGCGATTACAAACAACAAAATGGCCGCATCGATACCAGCGCTTCTAGCTGCGAACAGTAGCACTTGGCACACACTGGTGGCAGGTACGAGAATTAAAGATGGCCGCCTACATCAGCCGACTGGCAGCAGGCGTGGGAATAACAGGTAGAGGACGTAAAACATGAGAGAGAGAATGGAGGAAAGGGGTGGGAGACAAGAGAAAATAAAGGAAACCAGAAGGAATGAGAAAAACAAGGGATAGAATGGACGAGAGAGAACAGGAGTGAGTGAGAGAGCAACTGGAAGAAATGAGAGAGCATGAGGTAAAAAAACATCGGAAAGCAAGAGGATGATGAGAGACGGTGGAATGATAAAGCAGATGGTTGGCAATAGAGAAAAAGAAATGAATGCTGCTGACGAGGAATTACAGAGAGGAAGGTTCCGGCGTGATGTCATCAAAGATGGGCGCCAGCTCGTCTCAGCCTGATGCCTATGTCTCGGCTCTCTTACTTCCATACTACTTACATGTATAGTACACAAGAGCACAGTTATGGTTGAAACGCTTCACATTAGGTCTTTTAACAGCNGGTTCTGGCGTGATGTCATCAAAGATGGGCGCCAGCTCGTCTCAGCCTGATGCCTATGTCTCGGCTCTCTTACTTCCGTACTACTTACATGTATAGTACACAAGAGCACAGTTATGGTTGAAACGCTTCACATTAGGTATTTTAACAGTATGTGCTCGATGTGCTTGCCATCGGCAGCAATACGCATCTGTAAACGCACATGCAGAGAGCGACGAGCGGCCTGTNTATGTGCTCGATGTGCTTGCCATCGGCAGCAATACGCATCTGTAAACGCACATGCAGAGAGCGACGAGCGGCCTGTAGTGTTTCATGCATAATGCCTCTGCAAGCTGCCACAATGCGTTACTGCATGTCTTCTGGCGCCGTAGGAACTGAATTGTACACCCTATATTTCAGTGTTCCCCACAGGGAAAAATCGAGAGGTGTGAGGTCGGGGGAGCGAGCTGGCCATCTTACAACACCACCATGTCCTAACCACCGGTTTGGAAAAGTTTCATTTAACACTTACTTCGCCAACAAAGCAAAATGAGCAGGACAACCACCATTCTGAAACCACATATCACGACGTATTTCGAGCGGTATGTCTTCCAGAAGTGTCGGTAAAGTCTCTCTAGGAAATGGGCGTATTTACAGCCGGTCATTGTCCCTTTAATGAAGTATGGCCCTATGATGTAGTCTGGCCCTATGATGTCGTCCCCAACGATTCCTCACCACAATTTCACTTTCCTCTGTCGCTGGTGTTCCACCCATCATAGATTCTCCGTCGTCCAGTAGTGTATATTTCGTATATTTACGCNACTTTCCTCTGTCGCTGGTGTTCCACCCATCATAGATTCTCCGTCGTCCAGTAGTGTATATTTCGTATATTTACGCGCCCATGGTTTGTGAAGGTAGCTTCATCGGTAAATAGTTTGTTCTTCAGAAAATTGCTGTCATCCCTTAGAGACATCAGACCAAACCTACAAAACTGAACATACTGCTGTAAATCACCTTCATGTAAAGTCTGATGAAGAGCCACGTGATATGGATGGAATTTCCGTAGCCGCAGGATCCGTAACACACTTATTTTACTTATATTTACGAACCTGGAATGTTCNGATATGGATGGAATTTCCGTAGCCGCAGGATCCGTAACACACTTATTTTACTTATATTTACGAACCTGGAATGTTCCTCGCGTTCCCACGTGGGGGTTTCATCGACACGTGACATCGTGTTGATGTGTCTCGCCCGTAGCAGTCTTTCGTCGCGCTCGTGTTGTGAAATTCCAATCACCTCGTCACAAGAGACGTGTGCAAGTTTCTTCGTATTGCTTGGAGTGGGATGGGCGTTCGATTATGATACCCTTCATTATACATTTGGACGGCTTGCTTGACATTTCTGCCACACTCACCGTAAATAAGTAGAGCGTCCAGTTTTTCCTCATTCTTGACCTTCATTGCGTACGTACAGCCACACACTGCAATGCCAGTTACCACAGCAGACTACGGGGACTGGTGCTGCGCTGCTATTAGCAAGCGGTCCCTCCAGGATGAGTCACGGCGCGTGTTGCTTGCTTACAGCTGTGAGTACAGGTCCACTGCCCTATGCCGCCGGCCCACACAACTTAATCATATTTGCCTAATATTTCTTGGTGTTTCTGTGTTAACTTTCCATTGCATATGCTTTATCGCCGAATTCCTCTTTGCACGTACTTTCAGATGCCGTTGAAATAAACGTATGTTTCCAGGGGTAAAATCATATGTGATTTAATTATTTCTGTCGATACAAATGTTACGAAGTCACTTTGCGGCTAATTACTTACCCCCGTACGTAATTTCATTTAGCGAAAACCACATTTCGTGATCTGCAACCGTTCCGGAAATTTTGGGGGTGTCCACCTTAGGCAATCAATTATGAATAAGAAATTTTTTTTACATGTTTAATATTCTGCCTAGCGAAATGTTGGTTTACACAATTATTTTATTTAAATATAACTGAAAAAAAAAAGAAAAAAGGAAAAAAGGTTATTGGTTTAAAATATTATTATTAGAGCTTACCTGCAGAGTTCCCGAAGGGAAAGGAGAAAAGTGCAAAGTTTCTTTGGAAAACAGCTGTGTTTGTTTCGCACTTAAATTCGTAACGTTTTTTTTCATTGAAATAAGCTTGTTTATGAACAGTCAATGCCAAATAGTGATGCATTTTTACTGTTTTCTATTTTAAACATAATTCGAAGGCGTGAATAATTGTTAAGAAATAACGTTAATAATTAAAAAAAAAAAAATTGGCTTGGAAAAGTATTTATTATGATTAGAAACAAAAACAAAATTTTACACACAAAAAAATTTCTGTAGAATTACTCCATTTACAGCCAGCTTGAAGAGAGATGTTTGGAACAGAAGCGGACTGTGTGTCTGATCGGCTATTGCGCGCTGCCAGCCGGGCTGTCAGATGATTGTGCCACTGGAGTTGGCGGCAGGTTACAGTCGGTAGTTGCGCCTCTGTACGACTGCATAGCGAGCGTGTGCCACTGTACAGTCGGTAGTTGCGCCTCTGTACGACTGCATAGCGAGCGTGTGCCACTGTACAGTCGGTTGTTGCGCCTCTGTTCGACTGCATAGCGAGAGTGTGCTGTGTCCGCAGGCGGCGCTCAGTTCCGTGTCCGCGCGCTCGAGGAAGGCGTGGAACACTGCACGAGGCTGGTGTACGGCTACGCCACGGTGGACCCAGTCAGCTGCAAGGTCACCCCCCTCGACACCTTCCTGGACACTGACGAGGGCCGGCAGAACTACCGCCACGTCACCAACCTCAAGAGGCCCTTCCCCAACCTGCAGGTGCTGCTGTCTGTGGGCAGTCAGCTCGACACCGAGCAGAGCGACAAGTACCTCACCTTGGTGAGTGCGTCTACAGCATTGCTCAACAGCGCCGAACCCTCAGATGCCAGCGAGTGGCTTCTAGTGTTGTGAGACCTGAAGCCATAACTAACTAGGTGTTTGTGAAGCAAAGGCACCCTCACACTTTTNTGCTCAACAGCGCCGAACCCTCAGATGCCAGCGAGTGGCTTCTAGTGTTGTGAGACCTGAAGCCATAACTAACTAGGTGTTTGTGAAGCAAAGGCACCCTCACACTTTTTCAAATCATTGGGTCGGCGGCAGGGGCAGTGTATATGTGGGGCTTTGGGCACCGGGCCCTTATTTAGGCGAGTTATTTGGTGTTGCCTATTTTGAGTAAATTTACGTGTTCGTGTATTCGGCGGGGGAGTGAAGCTCCCCTCCAGCCTCACGGCTGGAGTGAATGTTGTGTCGTGTAGTATGTCTAGCATGTTGAACTGTTGTTTGCAAGTGTGCTAATTAATTTCGCATGTAGTGCCCAACAGTGCCAACAGAAAAGCCTACCTTACATGCATAGCTTATACGTGCACCTTCATCCTAATCCACAACAGCCTGTCCGCGGGCCAATGGTTCGCGGATATACTGTGACCGCGGACTCGTGCCCCAATGCACGTTTCCGCANTATACTGTGACCGCGGACTCGTGCCCCAATGTACGTTTCCGCAGTAACGACGTCCGAAGCTAAATATTTCAGGAACTGGCACCAGAGTGCACTAAACTCGGCGTGCCAATCGTTTCATCTGGTGCACCAATAAACAGTTTGCAATTATTCATTAACTTTAATTTTTTTGTGGCTTATTTTATTTTGTTAGATTCAAGTTTTATGACAATTTTTTTTTAATTTTTGCTTTAATTGAACTCGAATATATTTTTTTGTGTGCGTCACAACTTTTTAAATTTTTTTATTTGATACAGTTGTGATTACGTGGGTGCGGAATGGGATTTCTAGATTGACTCGTAGGTAATTGACGACTGTGACTCTGTACACGCAGCACTTACATTTGTTCAGTCTTCAAACCGAGATATCAATACAGCATTATTCACTTTTACCGTCTGCGAAACTTTGCGTGGTAAAATGAAAATTAAACAAACCAATATATTCTTCTTGTAACAACTTTGGGCACGTCTGCGGACGAAAGTGGAAGTTGGTGAATGATCTTGTGACACGGGACTTGAGGACATCGGTACTGCGTGCTGTGACGTCATATGGCTGGCTCCGTGTGTCAATCAGCAGTCAGAAGCTCGCGGACGAGTTATTGTGGACTAGGCGTGTCACGACCAACACACAGCGGAAACCTGAAGCAGCGCATCAGTTCTCATCCTCGTCTTCCGCGCGAGCCACGCCGTAATCTCTGCTCGTAAAGAGAGCAATATTCGCAGATATATGCCGTCTCACATGTATTACACAGATAGTTCCCTGGGTTATATATTTATAGTGATGTGATAGTCTACAGCAGTTAAATGCACGAGGTGGTATCAAAAACTTTCTAGGCTAGCTCTGGTTACAAGAAAGTATTTTATTTATCGACGTTTACAAAGTATCACCTTCAAAATAGTTCCCCTTCACAGTTACACTCTTGGGGCAACGGTGGCTGAGCGGTTAGACTGCTCGCCTCCCACCTAGGCGAACCGGGTTCAACCCAGATTTTTGCAAGTGGGAATCGTGCCGAACGATGCCGCTGGTCGGCAGGTTTTCTCGGGATCTTCCGTTTCCCCGCGCTTTAATTCCGGAGCTGCTCCATTCTCACCTCATTTAATCATCATCGGCTCTCAAGACCTCGTTTTTAAGAGCCGTCCAAATCTCAACTCAACTTAACATTCCTGTGCAACTTCTGAATTGTGTCCTGGAAGTCTTCTAGAAGCGTGTCGAGCATATTTTGCGATTCGCGCTAGATCTCCGCAATTATGTCACAAAATGTGCTCCGAGAATTTGTCCTCAGGAGACAGACTGTCTGTTGTGCATCCTACCGCCAGGTTTTAAGGCGTCTGACGGCAGACATTCCGCGANTGTCCTCAGGAGACAGACTGTCTGTTGTGCATCCTACCGCCAGGTTTTAAGGCGTCTGACGGCAGACATTCCGCGAAAGCGTGCGACTTTGTGGCGCGCAAATGCTTCACGACGTCAATGCAGCCTCATCATCGAGCTGTCCTCACACTTGAGTTTCTCGTCGAAAAAACGTTGTTATGCTTCCGCGCCCATCCTACTCGCCAGATTTGGCTCCTGTGGACTTTACCCTCTTCCCGAAGACGAAGACCCAGCACTAAGGTGGCCGTTGTGACAGCATTGCTGAAGGTGCTTGACAAGCTTCAAGACTTCCAGGATACGTTCTAGAAGTCGGAGAAACTCTGGGAGCGCTGCATTGCTGTGCAGGAGACCTACTTTGAAGGCGATAATGTGTGTACGTCGAAAAATTAAGTACTTTATTGTAAAAAAACTAGTCTCNTGTTCAGTCTTCAGACCGAGATATCAATACAGCATTATTCACTTTTACCGTCTGCGAAACTTTGCGTGGTAAAATGGAAATTAAACAAACCAATATATCTTCTTGTAACAACTTTGGGCACGTCTGCGGACGAAAGTGGAAGTTGGTGAATGATCTTGTGACACGGGACTTGAGGACATCGGTACTGCGAGCTGTGACGTCATATGGCTGGCTCCGTGTGTCAATCAGCAGTCAGAAGCTCGCGGACGAGTTATTGTGGACTAGGCGTGTCACGACCAACACACAGCGGAAACCTGAAGCAGCGCATCAGTTCTCATCCTCGTCTTCCGCGCGAGCCACGCCGTAATCTCTGCTCGTAAAGAGAGCAATATTCGCAGATATATGCCGTCTCACATGTATTACACAGATAGTTCCCTGGGTTATATATTTATAGTGATGTGATAGTCTACAGCAGTTAAATGCACGAGGTGGTATCAAAAACTTTCTAGGCTAGCTCTGGTTACAAGAAAGTATTTTATTTATCGACGTTTACAAAGTATCACCTTCAAAATAGTTCCCCTTCACAGTTACACTCTTGGGGCAACGGTGGCTGAACGGTTAAACTGCTCGCCTCCCACCTAGGCGAACCGGGTTCAACCCGGATTTTTGCAAGTGGGAATCGTGCCGAACGATGCCGCTGGTCGGCGGGTTTTCTCGGGATCTTCCGTTTCCCCCGCGCTTTAATTCCGGAGCTGCTCCATTCTCACCTCATTTAATCATCATCGGCTCTCAAGACCTCGTTTTTAAGAGCCGTCCAAATCTCAACTCAACTCAACATTCCTGCAACTTCTGAATTGTGTCCTGGAAGTCTTCTAGAAGCGTGTCGAGCATATTTTGCGATTCGCGCTAGATCTCCGCAATTATGTCACAAAATGTGCTCCGAGAATTCGTCCTCAGGAGACAGACTGTCTGTTGTGCATCCTACCGCCAGGTTTTAAGGCGTCTGACGGCAGACATTCCGCGAAAGCGTGCGACTTTGTGGCGCGCAAATGCTTCACGACGTCAATGCAGCCTCATCATCGAGCTGTCCTCACACTTGAGTTTCTCGTCGAAAAAACGTTGTTATGCTTCCGCGCCCATCCTACTCGCCAGATTTGGCTCCTGTGGACTTTACCCTCTTCCCGAAGACGAAGACCCAGCACTAAGGTGGCCGTTGTGACAGCATTGCTGAAGGTGCTTGACAAGCTTCAAGACTTCCAGGATACGTTCTAGAAGTCGGAGAAACTCTGGGAGCGCTGCATTGCTGTGCAGGAGACCTACTTTGAAGGCGATAATGTGTGTACGTCGAAAAATTAAGTACTTTATTGTAAAAAAACTAGTCTCAAAAATGTTTGATATCCCCTAGTTTATATTTATAACGAATGTGTGAATCCTAATATTAATTTTTCTAGAAATATTTGCCTAGTAATTATGATCTGAAAATAACCCGATAGGTGCCACTTAATTATGAAAAAACTTATATGTGAAATAGGATTATAGACGCTCTGATATCATTTAATATAAATTTGTAAAACATTGAAATTACTAAAGTAGAGTAAAAGCATCGACAGCTTTAAGTTGATATCCATATTTTATTTTGGGAAATCGGTAAAACCAAATATTAATAAATTACAAACTACCGTAAACTGAGTTTTCAACCCAACACCGAAGCGGTAACCCAGAAAATTCTGCTAACGCGCATTTGCGTTAGTAACTGACCTGGACCGATAATATAATATCTTAGTTNACGGTAACCCAGAAAATTCTGCTAACGCGCATTTGCGTTAGTAACTGACCTGGACCGATAATATAATATCTTAGTTAACCCCTTAACATTTTACCCCGAGTATACTCGTACACGTATGGCGTGGTTGCAAAATAGGTAATGTCATTGACGGTGCTGTACGAGGTGATAAGCTGGCACCAATACATATCGCGTCTTTTTTCCTGTTTAATTCTATTTGTTGCTGCTGGAACGCCAACACGTTTGCTATTGGTTGCTACCTGTGCCATTGACAAGCAGGAATTCTTCTTATTGGTTCCATCGCGCAGCGTATTGCAAGGAATTCGTAAATACTTGTCAGGCCAAACATCTCCTCTCTTACAACACTCGGAATGTCAATGTGTAAGTTAAAGGGTTAAACACGATCCCCAGCTTCTACCGAGTTCCAAGTGTAAAAGCATTGCTCCGACGTCGCTGGTCGAGTTCCGGTCGTGAATCTTCTGATATCAGTTTAGAAAAATGTGATCTAAGATTAGGATAAAACACTGTCATTGACATTCTTTTTGGGACGTTATAGGGCGTCCGTTGGTTCTGAAGTGCACGAGACAGTTTCAGTCGACCATTACACGTGAACAGCCGTAGGTTCTGTCCTCTCCATCGGTGTGTGGAGAACTGTTGCGAGGTAAGCTGTGTTTTGCTGTGTGTTATACGTATTTGTTTGCTAGTTTACAAACCAACCACNTGGAGAACTGTTGCGAGGTAAGCTGTGTTTTGCTGTGTGTTATACGTATTTGTTTGCTAGTTTACAAACCAACCACGTGGACATTGAGGCTGTTCATGGTAAAGTGAGCACTTCTCAGGCCCTAGTTACTTTTTCCTTTCAGCCATTTTTTATGCTTTAAGCACTTTTTTAAAAATAATATTGCCATGTAAGTAATAAACATAGTGTGTATATTCCACCGTTCTCGGGATTTAACGTCTAAGGCTAAAATAAAATATATTTATTGACTATTATTCCAAATCAGAGGGTTTTCAAAAGTGCTCATNCCACCGTTCTCGGGATTTAACGTCTAAGGCTAAAATAAAATATATTTATTGACTATTATTCCAAATCAGAGGGTTTTCAAAAGTGCTCATTTTACAGTGAATAGCATATAGAAGTGCATTTGACGTCACATCACGTGTGTAATGGATGCCTCGCAGCTCTCTCGTGAGTGGCCGCAATACATTACATTTCTTCCGGCTCCACTTTGGCTGCTGGTTCCTTCTGCGTGCGCCGAGTGTGTACAGCACTGAGCAAGCACCAGCTTACCTTGCATCGCCACCACACGCCACTGGTCCGCTCTGTCTGCTCTACGTAACCGCGTAATTGTGAACCAGGCTTTATTCATTTGTTTGCTCAAGTACTTTCAACGAAACTCTCAACACTAAAACAGAGAATAAATGCTCACTTCCTTTTGTCGCACACAGCACCCATGACGCCGCCAACACGTTGTTCATAGTTCATTTTTGTTTAAGGCTCGCCTACATTTGTGTGAAATAGTATTGTTTGAATCGTTAATTCGAAGGCATTTCTTACCACAAACGTATCTGACAGAAATTGAACCTTAAACATGTTGAATGACCGTTTATAAACAATTACAAGTGAATATACATTTGAATACACATGTTGCATGCTAACACGTGTGATCACCATATGAATAAAAAAAGGTATGCTACTCTGCCCGAATAATAAACACCAAAGTTCAGATTCTACGATCATACAAATTCCACATTTAAAAAAGTTTGCAAACAAAATATTTACTGCATGAATCCCACATAAATATACGAACAGATATGTAGTTTTGCCCATTTATAATATAAGTCGTATACTTAAGCGACAAAGAATTTTGAAAGCTGGCTGTACCTACTTCGGCTCGACTCGGAGGAACCGGACGTTCCCGAAGGTGGTCAGCAGTTACCAACCCAACAAGCATGTACGTCTGTTTCTACAAACCGGCGGATGATATAGTTGTTTCATAGCTATAGGATACGTCAAATCCAAAACAATTGTTGCCCGGATTACATTTTTTTTTTCATTCCGCTGTGTACATACGTGGAAAAATGTGAGCTGTGAATGTCGCTAACTAGCCTCATTAAATGTTTAACATCGATATTATGTTTAAAAGAGTTTCAGCGTTATGAGAAGTAGAATTTTTTTCTTTCATTATAATTATACTTTAAAGCGATGGCAATGACACATATACCTATAGTATTGAGGAAACATACAAAGACCCTCTCATTTCTTTTCATTATCACATTCATAACAGTATATTACTAGATCGATACTTTTTATTTTGAAAATAAGTTTTCCCTATTTCAAATGTTTAGTCATAGTGAAATACAGAAAGTATTGCGAAATCCTGCAGAAGTCTGTCCCACCTACTCTTTAAGATAGTACATGCATATCAATATGCTATTAAATAAATTATTTTTTTAACTTAGACACCGTTATAGCAGATGACTAGAATGATCATGCAGATTCCGGCATAAGAGGAGGGGGTATCGGAGCCGTTCTCCGCCATCTTGGAATTTCCCTTTTTCCCTCGGAATTTCCCTTTTCCCTCTCAAAATCAACCATTTTTCCTTTTAAATGATTCTTTTCCCCTCGAAATGTCC
Organism: Clitarchus hookeri; assembly: GCA_002778355.1. NCBI lineage: Eukaryota > Metazoa > Arthropoda > Insecta > Phasmatodea > Phasmatidae > Clitarchus > Clitarchus hookeri. The sequence continues at coordinate 282,458 of NQII01000921.1, read as the reverse complement.
AGTTTTTCCCTCACAAAGCACCAAGCCTTCCATTCACACAAAACGAGCCTCCAAAGGAACTTTTCGATCCATTGAAAGGATTTGGGAGACTCGCTTTTTACCAGCAGGCTTCCAGCCTTTACATCCCACCCCTAGACATGTCACCTCACCCCCCTCGCCACCCCCACCACGCCTTCTAATCGTAACAAATAGAGAAAATTATACAATAATTCTAAAAACTGAGGAAAAAATTGTATTGATGACTCCGACCACAATGTTGGTTGATGTCGACCATGACATTGACCCCAATCACCTTAAACTATAAAAATAAAAAATAAAAATTTTTTTTGTAAAAAAAACAGAAGAAAATAATTACAAACACCTAGTGAGAAAAACAGTAAGATGTGTGTTACCCTGAGGGTTCTACTCTCATGAAGATGGCACAGCACAACCACTCCCTGGTACAACTATCAGTAGGTGACCAAACCTCGCCAGTTTCTATTGGCTGTTTAGTCCGCAAGCCTCCGACCATACATGCCAACAATACTAGCTTGAAATATGAATCGGCCATGTCGGTCAACAACACCCGCAAACCATACGAACCACCCCGACCACACAGGCATTACAGTCGTCCAGTCTAACGACCATCAAGCTAAGCTAACCATAACAACTGCTAATGCTGACCAACTGACCAGGCATACAGATTGAGCATTCCATAACTAGGGTCCATACCGGAAAACCATACCAGCCATCCATACTAACCTATGACTGACTCCTGCAGACTTAACTCCTGCAGGCTAAACTCCTCCTCCACAATCCTCCTCATCCTCCTCATCCTCTGCAATATTCCTCGTCTTCTGCAATACTCCACAATCCTAACTGATTCTCCGGAATTCTCACAAATCTTCACCACACACACCACAATGAGCTCNCTCTGCAATACTCCACAATCCTAACTGATTCTCCGGAATTCTCACAAATCTTCACCACACACACCACAATGAGCTCCGCAGACCGACTCCTGCCGGCCGACTCCACCTCAATAATACTCCACAATCCTCCTCCGCAGTCCTCACCAATTCCCACCAGTTCTCACCAATCCTCACCACACACACCACAATGAGCTCCGCAGTTAGCACCTCATGCCCCTGCTCATATTATGCACGACATAAAACAAGAAGAAAAGAATAGCTTACAACATAGTAGGGTCCTATACACATTGCATGCCNTCATATTATGCACGACATAAAACAAGAAGAAAAGAATAGCTTACAACATAGTAGGGTCCTATACACATTGCATGCCCTCCGGAAAGTCACGGCCCTTTTAGACGAGATTATTTCAGAAAATAATTACTATCCTATCACTCAAAATCTCTCTATTTATGGTAAGACAGTTATTCGTGTTCCGGTAGCAACTGTATAACTGTATAGACTTGCCTGCATCATTTTAACGTGAAGTAGATAACTCTTTATGTGAAATAAAATGAGGATGAAAGGTATTTTTACATTAAAAATAATTACTCCAGGGCAGGGCTGTGCTAGTGATATAACATTCCAGTGATGAGAAGTTAGAGGTTACGTCCTACCGACTCGGTCACAAGTTTTTCGACTCTCCTGGGAGGGTCCTTCCTGACCTTATCGTATGGTACCTCGTTTATGAATTAAAGCCAATTTTTTTTTTTTTTACCGTGGCAACTTGCGCCTGAGTTCTTTTTCCTGGATTGTTACAAAATAGACTTTGGTGTGAGCGGTTGAACATGAAAAATTGAAACTTTACAGTAGGGTGTTATTTTAAAACTGTGGCTAGCTGGCGTAAAGCCTGCCGGAGACTGGGCGGACAGAGCTCTGTATTCAGGTGCGGAGATGATGTTAGACGACACGGGAGCGAAGTCCAACTCAGGTCTGCCAAGTTGCGAACTGTGAGTGTCGTACCAACCTGCACCTGCTGTCATCGTCGCTGCTACATGGTGCGTCTCAACATAAGTGAGGCCCCTTCTCAAAAATGATTATTTTTTCCGTCAGTGGTTGCTACAAATTACATTTCTCGTGGATGCCCCACGACCTGATGTAATGGAATATCCGTGAACTCTGCTGGGCAAACGTCGAAAAAGAATGAACAGTAGATGTGGTACTTTGAGTGAGCACTCAAGTTCGCTCACATCCAACATGGCCACAGTCCTAAGTCACTGACCTGGCGCTAGGCATTGTGACATGCCATGCGGTGCTGATGGAGATGGCCAACTCTTAAATTTCACCAGCAGACAGCCTGAACCGATTAATACTGTGCTCGCGATTGGCTATCTTATGTACGTCACGATGAATGCGAACCAGTGAGGTGTGTGTTCATTATTCGCAGTTGCAATGAAATTTACACAAACGTCCTTCATTTAAGAACGTTCTTTCTCAGAATGTAATTCTGTAATTCATTAGTTTTTATTATTAACAAAGGTAATTTCAGGTATAAATTTCTCAAGAAAACTTTTCTGCAGAAATATAGTTGGTCCATTCCTGTGAGAAGATGTCGGACAGGTATTGGACAATTAAAAACATACTCTACAAATATGTAAATACCATGACGCCCACATGCACCCACTAACGATATAAAATGAGGAGTTGGCAGAAACAATATTTGGGAGGAAGTACTAATAAGCTGAAAATATAGATTATAAGGAGTGTCTCATCTTAGAATTAAGCTTTTGCTTAATGTGTTTGAAACTGCAGTTTTTTTTTTTTGTTAATGCACATATGAATGGGTCGATATTATACTGGAAGGCTGAATGGTGAAGAAAAATGGGGAGGGGACATAGTAAAGTAACTTAGCCTCGAGTTAAGGACCACAATGACACAGACTCCATGACTTATTGGGGTCTCGAACGCGAAACTTGATATATTCAAAGTAATTTTGAGGAACTTGTCCATGGAATCCTCAGTCTTGAAACAAAATATGTTTTCTTCTCTTTTTATACTTCATTAGCAAGTGCTTGATTAAAAATGGCAGTCTAAATAATTTAATAACTGGGGGCCACGTATGTTAGCTTTATAATTCAAACAGGAATCCATATGTTACTTTCACGGAGTAATAGGAAATGTGCTCATCAGACACAATCTGCACAACTCAAGTGATCAATGTTGAGCCATCTTGTCGCTTAGTTCCGCGTGACTCAGTGCAGTACGAGCACGACCTCTGAATGTGGCGACGGCCATTGCACGAATGATCAATATCGCTGCGCCTCTCGTGCCCATTCGTTAACACCGAGTGAGCGAAGTGGCGTTATAATAAACCTTCAGAATCGCATACGGAAAGACGTGGGTTCGAATCCCGATCTGGGCATTCCAACTTTGGGTTTCCGTGGTTCCCCGAAATCACTCAAGGTGAATGCTGGGATGGTTACTTCGCCATCCCTGCTTCTCTGAGCTATTTGCTCGGTTTCTATTGGCCACGCTGACGACGAGATACTGAGGCTCCGTCTCATCCGCCATGTTGAATTTCCCATTTTTGTGACGTAATTTCCTTTTCGCTGTACTAACTAAATATGTCTTAATATAGCAAGTTTACATTCTACAAATGCCCTCAAATGTAATCGCCAAATTTTATTCAGGCGTTATCTGGTGACTGCGAAACGGCAAGAGTCTACCGATGCGTATGTTTAGATGTTCAGATTTGCTTAACATTTATTTGCACGCTAGCTACAGCCAGGGAAAAAGCTCCGATTCTTAATAATTACCCTGAGAAGTTAAAAACCAGACTTAAGTTCAGACTTCTTCAAGAAAAGATGGAAAATCTTGGCAGCTGCCTTAATATTAACCCCATACGAGGGCAAACAAAGTTGCTTGATCCAGTCTTATACTTGCGGGCAACAATCGATGAGTTGGTTAGTATGAGCGGTGTCTGTATGGCGTCACAATGGCGCCGGGACGCCAACATCTCAGGTGCGGTGTCAGCGGCTCCAGTGGTACTAAGACATCTACTTGAGCGCCTCGTGGGACCTCTTCGGGTTGTCCATGCTCCCTAATTTCAAAAAGTACTTATTGTGCTACAATCACTTAACAAACGTTCGTTTGTTCTACAGCGTATGTAAATGGCCACGGATGTATAGCAGTAGTTTCAAAACCACTGGAACGCGCCAGTAATTGTGCATGGTGTATGAGGAGGTGCCTTACATATTTGTAAATGAGTTGCTTGCTCTGCTGTGCCGCAGCTGGAGAGCGCGCAGAATCGCTCCGTGTTCATCAACTCCGCGCGAGCCATCGCCCGACGGTACGGGTTCGACGGCATCGAGCTGGCCTGGCAGTTCCCGGTGGTGCCGCCGTCTCGACGCCTGAGCGCCTTGGGTACGTGGCCTGTCCTCGGGCGCCATCGGCGTGGAGAGGAAGGCAAACTGCTCAGTCACCTCCACCCTGTGCTCATCCCGTCATATGTAAATTAAAAGATCCTTCGCGATTGTAGAGTGGGGAGGCGTGCGCACTGTGGGCGACTGGTGATGGGCGTTCGAGGATACGCTTTCTGGTAATAGTAGTCCTTGAAATGCGAGATGGAATGGCGATGGTTCGGGAGCGGAAGTACCCCCGAGAAGACACCCTGGAAAATGACGCCTTGCAGCACGCAACTACAGTCACCGGCATGCAATTGCCGGTCACGATGGCCGACAGAGAATCCCAACCGGCAGTTGCTGGTCCATTGGTTGCATGGTATCGTGCCGACCAGTTCGTGTCCTCTGTGGTGAGTCCGCGGCCGAACGGACCGACACTCGGCTACGTTCCACATACTCAGAGCTGTGTTCGAGAAGATCCGTCGTGTGTGTATATGTATGTATGTATATATATATGTAGACTATAAAATATGATTGCATTCTCAATGTATTCTTGTGCATTAGTAAAAACAGATACCACAATAGTGTTTTACAAAAGGAAAACATCTCGGACGTATTGCATGGTATAATTTTTTGTTTCCGAATATCATTCCATCGCAACATAGTTCCTTGACCTATTAGATAAATTAAGAAAAAATACATATATAAATTTGTGCATTTTGGTAACCCTAAGATGTGCACAAGTAAGTCCACAATGAAGTAAATACGCGTTTCCGTAATATAAGTTGATATGCTGATCTGTAAATACTGCAGCCTAAAAGTGTTTGTTAATGGTGCTATCAATAAAAATGTCGCGGATGTTATGTGAAAGGCAATAATTGTGTTACTTCCGTTATATTGTATTAATATGATATATTATGTAGTAATGGGCAATATAACAAATTATTATGGACAAATTTTATTTCGATAAAAACCAGCTAAACCTGAAAAACACACAAAATTTAATTAAGTAAAATTTAGAATTACATTAAAATTACCCGAAGCAAATTGATAACCTCTCTTCGGGTGTGATCGCATGGCAAAAATGTGTGTTTGCGAAAGTCAGACCAGTAGAAACTGTATCGAGCAGTTTTCGACAATTATATCTTGACAGCCCAAAATACGTTGCGTGCGCAGCTAGACAAATTATTTTTACCGGTTACCGGCCACTGTTGTGTAGTGTAAGATGGCTTGAATGTTTGCTGGTCATTGCCGATCTGCGATGACCTATGTGCGACCCTTCCGGCCTCAGGTACTCACCCAGTAGGTATATCCGCTGTTTTATCTCTGGACAGGTTGCAGTTCATTCCTTGTTTGCTTGCGGANCAGGTACTCACCCAGTAGGTATATCCGCTGTTTTATCTCTGGACAGGTTGCAGTTCATTCCTTGTTTGCTTGCGGATTTGTTTTTCATTCACAGTCATAGAGCGTGTGTCTGATTAACTGAAACCTAATCTCGTTTGAAGTCCAAACCATCCTAGTCGAAGTTTCCAAGTCCTTAAACTCGCGCGACTGAAAATTCACGCATGTTGCACGCTACTGAGTTCTTCTATCAGTATTAAACATTTATGTTTAGAGTGGCCGAATTAGCTAGAAGCAAAGTTTGTCAAGACAGTGTATTCTGATGAGGGCAACAGCTAATGATCAAATTGTTTGCTTCTCTAGTGTGCAGAGGAATAACAATAAAGTCCTGCCTGGCACCAGATTGTATTGCGAAATTGCAGGATCTACATTTATGACCATTGGACCTGGTAATCGTCCGCTGCCTGTAATTTGTAAATAAATAATTAATAGTGAACAGGAACAGAACTTGATTCTGAAGCTGATGAGATTAAAGTGATCACAATTTTGATAGCCTCGTCTATTCTCTTTGGCTGTCGTGCATACTTCTTGTTATTATAAATTTTTTCCCCCCCATGCACAAAAAATGGCTATTTTATTATAAATACCTACCATAATTAAATGATTAGGGATATTTAAGTAGAAAAAAGTTAATTTGAAGAAATAAACTAATTTTTTAGTATTGTAATCTTCGTTTAGGAAATATTTTTACTGGAAAAGATATTCACTCCGAAATGACAAACGAGATCATTTTATATCTACTGACACAACTGCTGGTGGTATCAACATGCAAATTTTAAAATTAATATACTCTATGTAATCTACAGTTAATTCAGCACAAGTGAAGTCATTTCATTTGTGTATTTGAACGAGAAGTAATGTTATTTAGAGTAAATTCATTTACTCATGTTGGTTAACAGAAAACACCTCTCATTGACTCTCGGTTGTCAAGAGAATGGATATGCGACAGTAAAGTTCAGGCTGTTGTAATAAATGTATTCTATGGTCAGTGTTGCATCTATAACTAACAGGAGTTTCGAATTTTTTACGTTTCATAATTAGCCTTAACTCTTGACAACAGTTGCTGTAAGCTCGTGCAGATAGCCACAATTTGGCTGTGATCGGCCGAGCCGCGAGCTGGTGTTTGTGCGACCCGCGTGTATTCTGCAGGTCACTTCTGGGACTTCTTGAAGGACGTGATCAAAGGCCGCACAAAGGCAGAGCTGCGGAAGCAGAAGCAACAGCGAGACGGCTTCACGGCGCTCGTCAGGGACCTCAAAGCGGCTCTTCAGACTGACGACATGATTCTCACGGCCGTGTCCTACCCTCTGGTCAACGCCACCGTAAGTCGCTCGCTACTTGTCGCTCATCGGACGAGAGCAAAGGCTTTTCGTGGTTACTTGACCACTGTTTCGAAACATCTGCTTGGTTTCATATTGTTGGCCATTGCATATCCTTCCACGATCTCACGTAACTCTTAACATTACAGTCAGTGCCTCTACTGTCTAAGTCATTATGTAGTTATAAAACTAAATATAGCTCTATAATTTCGACTCTCACAGTTATGAACATTTAACCAAAACATTTCAATTCCAGTGGCCGCCGAATTAAAAGTTACACTTCTTACATAAAGTCGAGGCACAGAACATCTTTTATATTTACCTGAACCTCCTTGGTCAGTGGTTACTCTAGACAGTCACCAACATGCATTTAGCCTTGGTTGATTTCGAATAGTTTTTAAATAGCCATTACCAAGTGCTTGTGAGCTTGACAACAGCCACCGCTGTTGGCAGGCTTACTTCGACATCCCTGAGGTGATGCAGCACCTGGATGCTGTAGTGCTGCGAGCCTTCGACTACAACAGCCCCGACAAGAACGGCTCGAGTGCCGGGCCAGCAGCGCCTCTCAATGCGACTGACGAGAGGGTGGTGCCGTCGTCTGTGGCAGGCACAGTGCAGTTGTGGCTGGACAACGGAGCTCCAGGTAACCCTCCCTTCCTTCCCGTCCTGCACTGCTGTCAACCACTAGTCCTCGGCTAACGTTGACTGACTCAACATTTGTTGTCTTCCCACTCTTTACTGTCCTAGTTGTTCATTTGTATACTAGAGTTGGTGGTCCCCCAAGTCAAGGGGGCTGCGAGGCTGGTACCTTGCCCATGTAAAAACATACCTTGTACTCACATTCACAATGAACATATAAACATTGATTTGGAAAATACCTTCAGGGCCAAAACCATAACAATTTTTTGATAATTCGTTTGAAAGTGAATGGACATGTTTATCGAGGCATCTGACAAACACAGTTAATGGCCTCTCCCAATTGGTCTTAATTTTTAAGCTTCCACTATTTGAATTGTATAATAGAATAATAGTAACACAAGAATGTAGGCGTGGAGGAAATTGCTGCTGGCTGTGGTGCCACGATGCCATCCACCATCTTGGATTCTGTCACAAGATGGCCGCCCAAAGAATCAAAATTTCCCGTTTTTCCCTCGAAATGGCTAGTTTGATTGTCGAAAATGCCTGTTTCACCCGTAAAATTTCCTTTTTTTGGCCCCAACCTCTGAAATATTAAAAAAAAATGGTAAAGAAAACGCTTGCTTCTCAATACGGGGCCGAGTGACTACATTGTGGCTGAATATCATCACAATTTGTAAAAACGTCAGCCACACGTATTAAAAAAAAAAATATTTTTTTTTTTACATTTAAATGTATTTTATTAATAAAAAATTTGAATGTGTAAGTATACCGTGTTATATATTACCACTCTCTTCTTTCCAAGGAGAATACGGTCGTGATGTTCATATTGAATTCAATATGTATGCTCATCCCCCCCTCCCACAAATTCCACTTTTGTTCTTTTGCCGATCATAGATTTCTTGTAGTTGAAGACCCATCGTTTTATCTTGTAGAACCGTGCAATGACCTTAAACATGAACTTGAAAAGCTTAAGTGTCTTTGATGCCCATGATGGTGTTAATTCGAGTCCAACCTTTGGCAAGACATGGAATATGTGCACTGTGTAAGTGATGTGGTGGTTCTGATACCACTTTCTTACGGTGTCACTTTCTATCGATAGTCTACAGATAGACTATGTATAGTCCAGCAATGTGGCAGCTGTAGCGCAGACTTGACATCGTGTAAGCGTACTGCTGAATGCCATCGGATTGCAGCCGACAAGCTGGTGCTGGGCATCCCGACGTTCGGCCGCACGTGGAAGGTGAAGAACGACACAGGAGTGCCGCCTCTCTCCGCCGACGGTCCCGGTGACGCAGGGCCACTGATCAAGAGCCGCGGCCTGCTCGCCTACCCGGAGATCTGCAATAACCTCACCACGACGTCCAGCAGCTCGTGCACGAGGACGGTGGTTCGGTCGGGCCCCCGGCCAGCCGTGCAGACCAGCGTACATGCCTACTGCCCCGCCAGCAGCACGTGGGTTTCCTTCGACGACCCGGAGATGGCGGGCTACAAGGCAGCGTATGCGCTCAGCGTAGGACTGGGCGGCGTGCAGGTGGTGGACCTGTCGCTCGATGACTTCGGGGATTTGTGTGGGCAAGGGCCGTACCCCGTCCTGCGCGAGGTGCACTGCACCCTGCAGGGCGGCGTCTGCTGATCTGCTCGTGTCTCCTGCATCTCACGTCCTGCCTCAAGAGCAGTATCTAAATATGTAATACATCTTCAAAGAATATTGTACTTTAAGAGAGTTCAAGAGTCGTTCATTATGTTCTATATTTTTAGCTTATTACACTCTTTCCATAGTGACATGGAATAATGGTAAGAAATAGTCTTCAATAATCAATAAAAGAAAATTTATTAATTTTAAATTTATATATTTTTTTGTACAAATTCCAAAACTAAACAAAATTAATATATTAGACTAGAGCTCACAATAAGGGTCGATTATGTCATTATAATCTCATGAGAATACATTTCCTTCGGAATTTTTATGAGGCTTGCATGTATTTAAATTTCAACTTTTAAAATAAAATTTGAAGTCAGAATAGTTAAAAATTGAACCCTTAATGCAGGTAAACAATGCGTTTGATTTCAAAGAAATTGCAACTTACCGCTCCTGTGACTTCAAGAAACTATCCGAAACCAAACTTTGTGTAAAATAACTTTTACAGAAATATAATAACAAACGTAGTCAACATGAAATTTTGAGTAATGATGTTGGGTAAAAATCGGATATCTGAAACATTGAACAGAAGTTACCATCTTCAGATATGTAAAAAAACATAATCATACATACAGCAATACAAACAAGTTCAGTTTCATATTCTTACATTATAGATCTAAATTATATTGTGAGTTCTTATCATTCTGTTGTACTGCATTTATACAACTTAGCCTAATTGGGTTTTGAGCTTGTTTACATTCCCACATCAGGGGTAACTTATATGTAAACTGTAAACAGCAACTTATATCCTAAAACGACGTGAAAACATTCCCGTCTCGCCCGATAATTGAAACTACGATCTCGCACTGTAAGCAGGCACACAACTAGGTACTCTTCTGAGGTTATGGATTCATTTTGTTAGTATTTGTTAGCATTTATAAGGTGCGGTACTCAGACGTATTTTTGTCAGATAAGCTATGTTAACGTATTTCATCTTCAAAATATGAATTAAAGTTTGTGTTGGAATACAGCTCACGAGTGCATGCGTATGTTTGAAAAGTTGTTCATTCCCGACAATAAGAGCAAAACCCATAGCTTATTAACAAAATAAATAAAATACACTTTTACAATATGATTTTAAAAAATTAATAGCAGTTATAGTTTATTGTATATGTAGTCATAACACATTTATAAGCATGTATGTATTGTACAACTTTCGCATAAGAATGGTTTAAGATGAAAAAAGTATTTTAAACAAAGTTAACCGCATGTCTTTACTTTAAATTTGTAGTTCCACTTGCATCCATTGCCCACTATGTATTAACTCTTTGCTCTTTGGGAAAATAAAATTTTTCTGCTAGTAGTTATTAAACCATGTGAGGCACTGTACATTTCAACACGACCTCGCCAGTATGCAAAAACTTTTTTAACATTCTCTGATAAAATGCTTCTTTACCAGGGTGTCGTTCTTTGTACGTGTGCTGATGCACTGCTACGGGGAGAGGAAGATAAACGTGCATGACTCGTAACTCTACACCACGCTGCGTGCAAGTCTTATTTCAGGTCAGAAAATACACTTAGGTGTGTCCAGTGTGAATCCCTAGCCAGGCTGTGGCACGAAATTCACAAGACCAAGGCTGGTGGGATAAGGCGCAGTTAACGGGTAGATAGTTTTAGTCTATTCATCGATCTCGTCTCCAAATTACCTACAGAATACCTGGATGTATAAAAAGTTCCATCTTCGTAGGTTTCTGGAGAATGTGGCCGTAAAAATCCCCCCTCCATTGCGCCCATCCCCGCGCGGTTGTTGCCAGGTGGCTCCCTAATGCGCTCCAATGTTATAGACTATTCACAGTAAAGTGAGCACTCTTTAAGGCCCTTCTAATGGGCATTTTATTGCAGTCTCAGACGTTAACTTTTGAGAGCGATGAAATGCACATGTCTCTATGTACTAGTCTCATGGCAATGTTTATATTAAAAAGTGGCACAAAAATTGAAATTGGGTGAAAGGGAAACTTTAGCAGGGCCTTAAGAAGTGCTTACTTAACCACGAATAGCTTATACACACAGGACCACGGTATACCGGCGTACTTGAAATGCAGGACAGGATAAGAAGACGTACAACTCATTCGTAGTTCCAGATGGGCTGTTTCTTGGAAATAACTTTGTCTGAGATAAAAACAAATAAGACTTTTCCACTGCAGTATAGATATGGCTTTAATAAAAAGCCTTTGCAGAAACAAAAAAAAATGTTAATATTTATTTTATTGGCTTTTTAATATGGCAGATAAAGCAATACGTTAACACAGAAGTTAGTGAAATGTTTATTTTTAATGCTGCATACTCTGATCAACTATAACGTGCTTTAACTGAGTAGGCTTTGTTCTTTTGCTATGTATCACACATTTTTTTGGTTACTTTGCTCCTATAAGTTAGTCAATTAGTGTAGCGCATGTGCACTGTGCAACATCACTTGAGTCTAGCTTCCTTTACAAATCAACGCCAAACAGTCGTGCAGCGACCGACTGGTATTGCATGCCTTCTGCCTGCATGTAATGTAGTTAAAACAATAAAGAAGGAAGATCACAAATACATAAATTAATACAGACAGAGATCACAGGTAATACTGGAAGGAACCGCACATGATTATTTATACGCGTGTGTCTATATCACACACTACACCTTCGACAGTGTGTCTGTTCCAAGGTCGGACAGATAGATATGTAATGAATGTCCGACACGTCTTTGTCTCATGTAACTTGGCAAGATTTTGACAGTTCTATGAAAGTAGCGCCAATGTTTACTTTTTGTTTATGTATCCTTTCGCCATCAGCTGGGGCATTAAGTGGAGGCTGTATTTTTTTTTATCAACACGCTGTTAGCTTATCCACTTGCCATTGTACTGTAATGCTAAACCAATTTTAAGATATTTTAAACTGACATCTGTATAAAAAAATTAGTCTGTTATAAAAGTAAAAATATAAATATTTGCCAACTCTTTTTGAATTTGTCAGTCAGCAAATTTGGGTTAATATTTGTGAGACGGTGGTTTGTAGCTATTATCACACTTTGTACGTCATATCTAACATAACTGGAACTAAAAGTAAATTGGGAAATTTGATTGACAACGCACTTCTATTCGCAACAACCCACCAACGACAATTGGTTGCAATGCAGTAATTCTGCTATTACTGATACTAAACAGTTCGAGTTGGAAATAAGAGTATGTGACGTGGCATGAAGTAAGAATTGCTTAAAAACTATTTACGCATGTGCCACTTTCTTCCTTTTATCAATACAACATAGTAACAACACGGAAACAAGGAAATGGTCTTTGGGAGAACTATATGGCATATAATTTACGTAGACCAACGATTACCGGCCAAATAGAAATTACTAGTACTCAAAACCGCTGTACACGAAATAGGGGTTACTTTAAAAATTATGCAGAGCTCGCAGAAAAATAAAACTATTGGTATCTGTCCGTAAATTTGTTATATATCACACACGAAAGTTATTCTTTTCTGGCTGGTAATGCTTCGGGAAAGAGCAGACAGATAGCGCACACTGCATGACGGGGCGAGTCGTTTGCATTGCTCAACAGATGCCTCTTGATCCAGTCTTTTTAAAAGTTGACTGTTGTTCTATTACTGGCTCGGAACGATACGAATTTGAAATATATTTAGTCAAATTATTATAAATATAAATCAACTATATTATGAAATATTTCTGTTTGGTTTTGGAACTAATATCAAGCACGTATGGAGAGCATGGTTGGGCATGTGAAAAAGGTTTTGAAGTTGCGTTTAGTTTGGATACGGATCGTTTTATTGTTAATTTCATTTTAAACACCTTTACATAACTACTTTATCACAAAGTTTAGTTTGCAACAGTAACAACCACTGTTTTGTGACCACATAAAATAAAATGTATTAATTAATCTAGGAACTTTTTCTTATCACGTATTTTCTGCTTGTCTAGTGTGCGTCGGGAGTGCACCCAGACAACGTTATATTGTGCATCAGCTGATACACAATTTTGTAAATGGCACTTTGTTTCGTATACATCAAATTGCCACTCGCTGACTGTCAGAATCTCGCCAACTTATACGAGACAGACCATAGATGGCCTGCTGGCATCATATGTGGCAGGGACAACCTTGTTGTTCGCCAAAACGTGTCTTTGACACACTGGGCCACACCTCCCTGGATACCAGCCTCGATAAACAGGTGGACGTCGTAGTCGACAAAGGTGGTCTAACTACACCAGCTCAACATTGTGTTGAACGAGAATCCAGGGGCACTCGCATAGCGAACACAATCACGTCCGTAAGTGGACAGACATAGCCACCGAAAGTTCTCGAAGTCGTCGCACAGCATCTGTAAATACAGCCCAGCATACTTTCACAGTGTATGGCACCCAAACGCCGCCTAGACCGTCTGTGTGTGATGGTACTCCTCTCCAGTGATGCTGCATTCAGCAAGGCGGTTGTGGAATACATCGATGCCCAGCAGCTGTGGCTCGTCGAGCTTCCCCTATGGGTCGACATAGTCGTAGGGAACGCTCCTTTCCAAATCACCAACTCGAGCTGACTGGGGTGGATAAAGGCTGCTATAGACTTAAATTCGGCCGATCGTAGGCTCTACGCAAGCGTTGAGAGACTGGTAGATGTAAATATGTGTGCATTAATAAATTGAAATGGTAAATTTGCCGCCCAAACTTTTACTGAAGGTGGTAAGTTTTTCCTCTGTTGCGGGATAATAAATATGTCCTGGGTATCGTAGCCAAGCTGCTTAATAATGAAATTTTCATTGTACGTCAAGTTATGGAAGAAGATTGGCAGTCTCTTGCGGTGGCGGTGGAGCTTGTTATAGTTATTACACGTCACCCCAATAACGTTCCCGGAGAAATGGTTGTGGTCGTGCACCTTGCATTTATCGGGGGTGAAGTGGTCGGAGAAGTGGCAGCAGGTGGTGGGCAGAGCATAGCCAGTCCCTTCGCCAGTGTTCAGCACCACTTGCCCAAGGCTCGGACTGGCTATAAAATTACTTCTCTAAGATTGTCAATCCTCACAATTTCCTCCATAAAGCACTTCGATGTGTGTTTCCGATGTACGATTTCACAACTGTGAGGAGGCTTGGAAGTCGGTATTATGTTGTTATCCACCTTGACATAGATGCCATAGCTGTAGGGCTCGTGCTTTTGGTACCTATAGGTATAGGACGCCTCAGAGTTTGGCTGGCACATCTGGACCGGCACTACCATGGCTTCAGAGTTGGCTAAAAGGACTATAAACACATTATCGGTGTACCATTACCTGAGTGGTCAGGGATACTAACGTGGATGTCGTCCGGCGACTATGTTAAGAAAAATCAGAATATTATACAATATTCCTATTTCGAATAGAAAGAGCGCCAGCTCACTGGGTGAGCACGAAGTCACAGTTCTCAGGATCGTGGGCCGAACGACCACGTGGCTGTATGCCCTGACACACATGGTACAAGTTTACAGGAACACTTGATATATAGCCGGAGTATTCAGGCTCCCCAGCACGCCTTAATATTACCTTTTACCTTATAAATGAAGGATGCCTCCTTGAGGCATCTATGACTTCCTGGATAGAGCCAGGGCCCGAAATACAACATTAAATAACAACTCGCAAGTTTCAGTTAACACAAGTAAATAGTATTGCCGAATAATGTACACAGTTACATGTATACAATGCAAATTAAAGTGGGCCTGACTTACAAGGCCTACCAGCAACCATTATTGTACAAAAAAGCCAAGAATGGCACGAAAACTTACAATAGTAATTAACCTCAGAGGTCAGTAAATTGGGGTGACAGAGGGGTGCTGCAAACGTGGGGAAGACTGTTGGTAAACTAAATAAAAGTTCCAGTAAATTAGGTTAAGTGTTCAGAAAAGTATGAAAGTCCCTCGCGAAGCAATGCATGTGCAGCACCCAAGACCCTTGGAATCAGACTGCGGGGGGTAGCGCGGGCGAACCGCGTCCTCGCCGAGAGCGCACGCCATCCCGCGAGATATCTTAGTTTACTGACCTCATTTCATAAACACGTAAAACCTACAGACAATAGGACCCTTCAACGTTCGGGATGGACATCTCTTAGCTTGAGGAGAGTTCAGAGTTCTTTGTTAAGCACTAATTTGAATACAAAACATGATTATGTGGTGCCTTGCAGAGCACGTGGGAAATTTACGTCTGTTAAGTTTTGGGGCACTCTATGACTGGAACGGTTAGGTTGAAGGAAAGACTAATTATTTCCCATGTCACTAATTGGCTTCATTACACACACACAATTGCACTCTGATAAATTTTATAGAACAATTCAAATACCCTAGCCCTGCTACTCTACACCTCATTAAATATGCACGTGGCATGCATTTATTCTGCGATTGCCTCGCAATCCTCTAAGGGCGAATTTCGCGAAATTTTCTCATGAGCGATAAATTCTAATGCTATTTAATACACATTCTAACACTTGATTCTTATTCTAACTACACAGATCTCTCTAGGGACACCACAGGCACTCTGTTTGTATCACATGATATCGGGTCATGACCCATTCCCAAGTGAACGATGCGGACATGCTTCTGGACGCACGACGTGCGTGTTCCGCGGGCTGCACTGGTGCAGCGACTGTGGGGCTATAACGGTGGCCGCGCCAGACCACGCAAGAGTGGTCCACGTCAGGTGTTATGATAATTCTGGAACTTGAGCACAGGAGGCTTACAGTTCTTCTCCGGCTGGGACATTGTCTGCATGGACTGGAGAACGTTCCTTACAGTAGCCCCTGTGCTCAGTACCTGTAAGCCCCTCACTCGTGGGCAGTTATTGTACACCTTGATACATCACTTGTAGATGTGCACTATCTGCACGTGCAATGTACCTGGGAGCATGATAGTCGGGACAAATCGGCCATGTGGCAATAATGTGAGTTCCTGTCTGCAGTCATCGTAAGGAATAGATCAAAGTGGCGAGCTAGTCGTGTGCGTAGATATTCTGCCTGACCCCTCGATTAGACATCTGGGAAAGGGGTATTTGATGGAGAGGGGTGGGGAACTCTAAGCTACTGAAGTTATATTTTGTCTTAAGGTAGTGGCAGCGCTGTTTTATGCATTCAGGATTCACACCCTCTACACAGCGTGCCAGGACACCGATCGTACTTGTAGCAGGGTAGAATCTTGCTGTGGAAATTATCCCTACACATGATTTTCACCATCGCATACCTGCACTCACTCGTGTCCAAGCTCTGGTTTGAACACCACCCGCCTAAAGTACCTCTCGTACAAGTCCCTTTTTATCTGGCAGAAATGGTACACAGTCACGTGTCAAACGTACTGCTTATGGTGACTGCAGTGGCGGTTGTCTACTGAATGCTGCACTGCTGATGACTGCGGGCGAGATGTAATACTTGTTGCTTCTTATATTGTCGCCACGTAAACTTCACATGTTTGCAGGGAACACTATGTCTTCCATATAACCGCTTCACGCTGTTCGTCTGTATAGGTCTCAGCCCAACGGGTAATTGCACCTCTGTTGGGATGGTACAGTTCATATGTAATTGATTACATAACCCATACCTGACATATATTCTCTTCGCTTGCACGAGCTATCAAAGCAGTGATGGTGCAAGGCAGCTTTGTGTCCGGTCGCAGGTAATACACGGGACACGCAACAACACTGCATGGCATCGAGTATATGGCTAGACATTCCTCTTAGTTTTCAACGTTTCGACTCGCCCATTGTTCGAGGCCCTTGCAGCTTTCCACTTGCTCAGGCAGTCCAGGTGGTTGGAAGTGGATACGCCAGTACCCAGTCGTAACATCACCGTACTTGACCACGTTCAGTGGGTTGAAACCCTGTAGATGTTTGGAAAGCCAGAGTTCTACTGCTGAGAGAGAGAGAGAGAGAGAGAGAGAGAGAGATATATATATATATATATATATATATACAGTAGACTCTCCCTAATCCGGCGTTGTCGGGACCGGGGTACCGTCGNAGAGAGATAGAGAGAGAGAGAGATACACAGAGAGAGATAGAGAGAGCTAGAGAGAGAGATAGATAGAGAGAGAGATAGATAGATATATATATGCAAATTCTAGCATGTGCAGTGCCTTGCCGTTACCGATAGACTTGATGCCCGCAGAGACTATATGCACCGTAGTCTCATTAAGCATTGTCATGTCGCTCTACATGATCAGTTGAACGTAGCATGAATGTAAACTTACCCGAAACTCTGCATTCAACCAACATGTTATGTAATGCCATAAGATATCTCTTCCCGCCGGAAATCCGATGCAGCGTACTGCTTCTCGACCATTAGGTCCGTCAGTGCCTTGTACTGAGCGTTAGTGTTGAGCTTCGCTATAAGCCCGTCCATGATGGTATCGAGTAGTACAGTGGTTTACCCTCATCACTGGGTTGCTATTTATATTGCCTGCTTTTAGGAAAAACAGCAATTACAACTGCCCCCACCACCGTGAAAGTATGCACCACACTCCATAGCCCACTTCCCTATAACCCCAGCGCGCACTTCAGGTACTCACCTATATCTTCAATCTCATATGAACCTGTGGGTATATGCACCTCTCCACTCTTACCGCCGTCCTTGACGTACCGAAACATGCAATTGCGTGCATCTATGTTTGGTACAGAGAAGTAAGTTTGAAAATTTATCTACGTGATAGAAACACACCCCCTTCAGGTTCAGCAGGGAAAAGTGTGCCGAACGCAATTCAGAGTTAGTACCCAACAAGATCAGGGTTGCGGACGACTGATACTTACATGTAGTACGTGCTCGTTAAGTACAGTTTGTACATCAACCTTGGAAGGAAGTGCAGACATAGGTGCCCACAGTCCCATTCGCGAGGCAGTTTCTCCGCTTCGTAGTTGCAATGTAATCTCGCACCTCTCAACTACGTTTTCAGTTCTGGTGGACCCCTTAAATTACCATATCACCGCACGGTGATATCTAGGTTTAATATACCACACACAACTCGCCTCTCGGATAGCGCGGTTGGTCGTCGCACATGAACATGCCTCAGAAATAGGATATTTGTAAATTACGAGCAAACTTTTGTGTGTGTATATTGGTGAGTGGACGACAGGGTAGCATCCTTAATCCTTCCCCGTTTTTGCTTTCCCCATCGCCACCTCCTCCACAGTAGGGTCAAAGATACAGTTCGCTGCCATTTTATTTTATCTATAGCGAGCACCTCCATTTTCCTATTGTAGCGCATGGCTTCGGCCAACTGCTTATTTTCCTCCTTAGCTGAGTTTACGTGTCTCGCAATACCACTTGCACCATCGATAAGACTACAGAGGATGCCGAGCACCAGCAAGATGCCGCCTCGCTTCCCTACTTTGCGAGGATGTCGTCAGTGTCTTCCCAGTTTTCTTCCTTCTAAGCTGTAAACCCATTCCCCTCTTGACTTTAGTTTTCGTAATCTTGGACACGCCCCAGGCAGTTAGACGTTCGCCGAGTTTGGAATTGGGTGATCTAACTATCGACTTGGTTTTTTCCACATGCCTATCTTCCAACTTCCTACTGGTCACGTAGGCAATTTCGTATTTCTTGCATGCTTCATCCAACGAATTGACAGGGACATAGCCTTTTTTTAGTCTCCGTGCTAGTCGCATATTGGGCCCGCAGTATTTGTATCCTGGAATGTGCGCCTTGAGAGGGAAGTTGTTGATCAGCGTATTCACCAGTCCACGTCCCTTCTTGGTCTTACTCCCACAGCGCATTTTTACATACTAACACAACTTCGTCGCTACATATACTTTATAAGTTTGTTTCATGGTGCGTGGCCGGCCACATCACCCGACCTCGAACTTGGGTATCCACATCACCTGACTTCGGATGCTCGTGATGGTCCCTGGCGTGGACCTGTTGCCATAAGTACCTGTGGTTTACCCGTTCACGTATCAGTTCAATGGAGATCATGCCACAGTCTACCATGCTTCCTGTTCGCATCACTGCTGATAACTAAACTATCGCCCGTGAATCACGTCATTGGAAGCTATTGTCAACCACTGTGCGGGGTTCATAGTGGGACCAAGCAACTGTGGATAGATATGTAGGCTTCTCAGCCTTTTGGAGGAACCCATTAGTCTTCGGTTTCAGAAAGTTTACCTATACTCGAAATCGCTACAACAATCAAAGTACCTACGTCTAATGCAAATACTACAAGCAGTAGATGGTCTCAGTTATTTTTCATTTAGCGACAATGAAGAAGTTGTGCCACAAAGTGATGCTTTACCAAACTTTTTGTTTGTTTTCATTGATATGGTATGTGAGAAACAGTCTACCATGCAGCTGTATTTCATCATGGGCCACCATGTAACGGTGGACTCTACCTGTGTCAAACTTATTCACTTTGCCTACGCAGCTTCTGCACGTCAAGCTAATTTCCTAGTTCTATTTTGCATGGATGACCTGAATTTGTGTCATGTCTACTCCGATGACATTAATACTGATACGTCATTTGACAGATTAAAAGTATGTGCTCATGTTGCTGGTGCGAACCTCACTGTTTCCTTCTGATAGCTAAGGGCTTCCTGCCTCATAAGGGATGGTAGCAAAGGGGATTCAATCAGTTGATTATCGCTCATCAGTGAACAATGAGCTATGCCGTATCCAAATTTGGCCATAGCGGCCTGAAGCGTGCGACGGCAGTTGTAATACATCTACTAAACAAGCCCCAAGAAGGACTTTTTACCAATTTTCAAAATTATAGACTACTGACCTTCCGTTATACGTCCTTGGCCAGACATTCTTAAAATTATTTTACAAGGATGAAAAATGTAATAATGATACTGCAAAACAAACGCATCGTGATGTCGGGAAGAGCCAAATAAACACAACGCCCGCCCAAAAAATACTGTTGATCGACGTTGTCACCAATGATGATTGCTGATATTCCCAATCAAATTTAAGTCAATTACATATGATTTGTAGCTTGTATATAGAAAATTTTTCAAGCATTTATAGTTTATAGCAAGTGGTAAATATTATTATTTTCAATTTGGTTCTAAATAAAATTTTTCTACACATTCCTGCAATCCCGAAACAAATATTGTTAGTTATATTTGTCTTTTAGGTTGCCAAACATACAAGCAGACAACAAGGTTTGAGTAGCGTAGGTGGGGGTAGTCAGAGCCGAAGATACCCGAATGTGCTTCCCTTCGAAATGACTAAACACACTGAATACCATTTTCATGAAGACAATATTTTCGTCTGCTGCAAGACAGTCCGTCGCAGTTAGTGGCGCCACAGCCCATACCGGTACAGTCCCCTGCAGAAAGTCCCAGGTGAGGCTTGCCAATCAACACCTGGCCCTCCAGGCCGCCCACAAGCCACCACACAGGCGTGTGCCACTGCCATCAAACATGGAAAAACCCACGCTTTGTTTGGTTGTACCCGACACCACCAAGCACACTTGCTGGCGCACATGCTCGGTTCCATCGACATAACCGGCTACATCTTCCACGTCGCACACAACGGCCTTCAAATTGTGACGGCCGATGAGGAATTTCATTTAAAAGCCAAACAAATGCTGCCAGTGAACTGCATACAGTTTTTCACCCACAGCATCACAGAAAACAAGCCCCAAAAATTGATGTTTGACCTAACTCCCGACACGTTAATTGAGGACATCAAACGAGATCTTGATGGCCGTGGCTACGCCATACTGAATATTAACCAATTCCACAGAAAAATTGCAGATCCCTCAGATTCCACCANCTGAATATTAACCAATTCCACAGAAAAATTGCAGATCCCTCAGATTCCACCAAACACATTTTGCAGCAGCAACGTTTCTTCAGCGTGACGGCCGCGCAAAAGGACACATTACTGACCCTTGAGCAAGCCAACAGATTAAATAAGACTGTGGTTCATCCTCGTAAATACCAGAAAAGGCTGCCAAACGTCCCTGAGTGGCATAATTGCTTGACTCTAGATCACAGCCGCAACTACTGCAAAATGAAAACCGTGCCCTCATTGCGCCGGGCCCCCAGGACGCTTGCACCAGCCTATGCCAAAACCCAAATTGTCGAACTGTCAAGACGCACACTCAGCAATGTCAAAACTCTGCCCCAAGTACTCGGAACTTGTCCGAAAACGCCAAGCACAAGCTGATGAAATTAACGCAAAACAAAACAGAAACAAACATCTGTACCGGTTTCAGTGCCGGCTCGAGACCTGGCCAATTGCCAACAAATTTCAGATGCAAAAAACCTCCCCCATAGCCTTTCATACGGGCAGGCATCTATCTGTCTGTCTGTCTATCTCACACGAAGTCAGTTCAACTGGCTCATAAAATGTTCAGACATTAATACTGGTAAAATGTTCAGAGTTTTGCACGGCTATAGAGCAAGGCATCTTATCTGCTGGTTTATGGATAATGTCCGACCAAATAGTTACGCCCTTAATTTAATTTAAGAAAATAATTTAAAATTCCAAAAATCACTTTCTTGAAAATTCAAGTTAATTTGACAAAGTGATTGTAGTGCACATACGTAACAGTTATTTAAAATTGCAGTACCATACCTGATGTCGGCTATACTTATCCAGTACTGGTGGAGACGGCAGATCACGTAGTTTTGCGTAGCATTTCAAGACTACCGCAATGCGTCCAGGGTCTCTTCTTCATCACGCCCCTCATATACAAACACACTAGGCGCCTCTCCTATACCTTTCCTAACATTATAATGGGCGGTAAGTTTACAATTAAATGAATTCTTGCAGAACAAAAGTTATGATATACTGCTTTCCATAGCATCTAGGANTGGGCGGTAAGTTTACAATTAAATGAATTCTTGCAGAACAAAAGTTATGATATACTGCTTTCCATAGCATCTAGGAAGAGTGTGTCAAAAGAGTTCACAAAGTGACGCTAATTAAAAACAGGAAATTCCAAGATATTAGTTACTTCCTGAGACGTGGAACTTATCAGAGCTATAGTTAAATTCATTCCTCCGTGGCAAAACATGCTTGATTAAGCCAGGTAAACAGAAAAANACGAGTGTGTCAAAAGAGTTCACAAAGTGACGCTAATTAAAAACAGGAAATTCCAAGATATTAGTTACCTCCTGAGACGCGGAACTTATCAGAGCTATAGTTAAATTCATTCCTCCGTGGCAAAACATGCTTGATTAAGCCAGGTAAACAGAAAAAGATAAAAAGGTGACAATTAACAATTCCAAAGATAACTGATCTCAGTTCACAAAGCAAAATAAAATAAAAGAAATAGAACTGTCAAAATACGTGAAATGTAAACAAACACTTAAATGAATAAGAATTTTGAAGTGATGTCCTGAATTGCAATTGTAACTAGGGATGTCCTACTCGATTCCACGATTTCTCGATACCCTAGATTCTTGAAGAATCGTATAATCGAGTATCGAAATTCCAAGCATCGAAGCAACAAAAACCAATTACTACAAATACATAACGTACCACCTCTCAAAAACGGTTTAAAATTACTTTATTTATGCCATTAAAAGATAGGGGTGTGCAAAGCTTCGCATTTTCAAAGTCGAATCGAAGACTTTTGTACCTTCGACTTCATCTTCGAATAAAGAAATCTTCCAGTGAAAAGTAAAAGATTTTCACCAAGTGTTTTTTCCACGGAAACTGGTATCAAAACCAGCAACCAGTAACGTTAATAGGACTGCGCGGATATTCGAGAATTCAAATAGTTGCAAATAGTAATTTACGAATTATTCACATTCGAACTTCGAATATCTTATGAGAAAATTGTGAATAATTTACATTCCCGTTTGAGTGGTTTTAGTACTGTGCCGGCCTTTTGAAAGTTTTCCCGNGTATCGAAATTCCAAGCATCGAAGCAACAAAAACCAATTACTACAAATACATAACGTACCACCTCTCAAAAACTGTTTAAAATTACTTTATTTATGCCATTAAAAGATAGGGGTGTGCAAAGCTTCGCATTTTCAAAGTAGAATCGAAGACTTTTGTACCTTCGACTTCATCTTCGAATAAAGAAATCTTCCAGTGAAAAGTCAAAGATTTTCACCAAGTGTTTTTTCCACGGAAACTGGTATCAAAACCAGCAACCAGTAACGTTAATAGGACTGCGCGGATATTCGAGAATTCAAATAGTTGCAAATAGTAATTTACAAATTATTCACATTCGAACTTCGAATATCTTATGAGAAAATTGTGAATAATTTACATTCCCGTTTGAGTGGTTTTAGAACTGTGCCGGCCTTTTGAAAGTTTTCCCGAGATAATCTACCAGCTTGGTATTATCGAGGGTCAGTGGAGGGTCAGTCGGCCACCAAGGGGAGGGAGAGAATGGTTTTTACAGCAGCATACATTCTCTGTTTCAGTGTCTGTCTCTCTCTCTTTTTTTTTTTTTGCTAGGCCAACAATACGTCATGCCTGACACACACCAGTGGAAGGCTGTTTAATAGGAGGGCGACCGACAATAACATATCACAAATACAGCGTGTATTTTCTGTCTCGAAAAATTCATGTTTCTTTGCATGTTTCACATGCTATGNGAACTGTGCCGGCCTTTTGAAAGTTTTCCCGAGATAATCTACCAGCTTGGTATTGTCGAGGGTCAGTGGAGGGTCAGTCGGCCACCAAGGGGAGGGAGAGAATGGTTTTTACAGCAGCATACGTTCTCTGTTTCTGTGTCTGTCTGTCTGTCTGTCTGTCTGTCTGTCTGTCTGTCTGTCTGTCTGTCTGTCTCTCTCTCTCTCTCTCTTTTTTGTTAGGCGAACAAGACGTCATGCCTGACACACACCAGTGGAAGGCTGTTTAATAGGAGGGCGACCGACAATAACATATCACAAATACAGCGTGTATTTTCTGTCTCGAAAAATTCATGTTTCTTTGCATGTTTCACATGCTATGTGAAAAATGTAATTAATTTACGTAGCTACTTTTTATTCAGTTATCGATAGAGGAATTAGCTTTGTTAGCACACAGATTCAGTATGTTGCATTCATAACCTGCCCGATGGTACTTTTCTGTGATTGCAGTTGCACTACGGGATTCAAAGTGTTGGTGTTCATGGACACTAAAACTTCCACTGGAAGTAAATTTGTGTCAATGTACACACATTTTACTACCAAAACTACTATTCTTGCAAATTTTTTAATAATTTCATGTGTTGGTGAACATTTATCATGCCAAGTGAGGTTTGGAAATATTTTCGAATAAACTATGTGGATGAAACATATATGTATATATATATATATTTATATATGTAAATATACATGTATATTTTCAATATTATCTTATATGCCTCTTTTGAATTTTTTTTTGAATTTCATATGAATATACTCCCACTGTTCGTGTAATATTATTTGTTAGTAATAGGCCTACTACCAATGTAGGCCTAGTTTAAATAATTAAATTTCACACTCTCTTATACAGTATTTAGTTCTGTAAAGTAGTTGTCTATAACTAAAAGAATCGCGATTTTTAGAATAGAGAATCGAAAGTGGTATTGGCATCGAGATCGATAAAAAAGTGGAATCGTTACATCCCTAATTGTAACTATTCCTGAGGGTAGGGGCTTTACGATTACGTTCAAAATAAACAAACATCCCACTCAAAACAAACTAAAACATAAACAAATTGCTTTAAATGCTGAAATCATTGTACCTACATGTAAAAAAAACAAAATATTATTTCATATTAAATTTTAAACTTTTAAAGAATGATTTCATAGTATAAATTGTAACCTTACGAGTTTTAGAATGTTGCTATTTCTGTAAGTGACAATCCGAGATTCAGCAACTAACACACTGCCAATGATCGCACACCGAGCAGAGCCGTACTTCATGACATAGCACTTTCTGTGCAGGATCGCTTCAGATCAACGATGCAACTGTAGTGCCAAGTCCTCTAGCTTTGAAATAAAAAATAATTGGCTGCTTGAGTAGTTAGTATTCCAAATATCGTAAGGTGCCTGTTGCGCAAAATTTTTAACTGAACAACAAATAACTTTTTAAAAAGTGATCTCAAACTTTTTAACAATGATCAAAATGTAGAAGAATAACTGCATCTTATCGCACATAGCACAGCCATCTTGGGAAGCCTACTCAGTTCAATGACACTTAGCCCCGCACGTAAGTATGTATGACCCTTTTAAGAAGTTTCTTACGTATTAAGATTACATCATTTTACACCGCTCATTGACACTAAAGTACACAACCTAATTTAACTATTTAAGAAGTTTNCGTATTAAGATTACATCATTTTACACCGCTCATTGACACTAAAGTACACAACCTAATTTAACTATTTAAGAAGTTTTCCTGGTTAATAATTCTGAAATATCCAGTGCCTCAAGAAACTTATTAACAGAGTTTTGTAAGTACATATGTGTTTGGGCTTGCAAATATCAGTAGTCGCAAACACACGATGGCAGCCCTGTAGCTCCGCATGTCTTCAAGTTGTGAATAAAGGAAATAAGAGTTTATACAAAATAGTGAGATATGCGTTAAGTGAAGTAAAAACTAATTTCCATGGTAAGGGAAAAACTTATTATTGTAAATTAACATGTTAGACATTATTACATAAACTCAATGTATAAAAAAGAGAGTATTTTAATTCAGATGCATTGATATTATTTTTTAAATTTTACTACAAAATGAAATTGGTAATAAATGCAATATCAGTTCAATGTAGTTTTTCTACATTAATGAAAATAAAGTAATATTACTAGCTTTGGAACAACTTTATCACTGTAAATATAAGGCACTAACTACTACTGGTAACATCTGCTCTTTTGGCAATACGGTCACGTGCAAGGATACACACGTATACGATTACATTAAAAATAACACATCCACAATAATTTGCTTTGGTAAAAATCATCTCACCACTCAAAACTTTGCCTGCTAATTTTTACTTTCACCTAGTATGCACATGAAAGATTCTTCTAATACTCATTCCTAACGAAAATGAAAACATTCAAAATTATGTAAATAAAAGTAATACTGTAATAAAATTACTAAATAATTTACTTAAAGTAAAATTAATAACAACATACACATGGTACAAATAATTTAGAATGGACACTACACTTACCAATGATCAATTTAGTTTCGCACATTGGTCCACAATATACATTATAACAAATAAATAGAAAAATATACATAAATGATAAAGTATGCACACACTAATCACTGTACATTTGTGTTTGGCCATTTCATGAAGTTGGTGATTAAATAAAATACAATTAGTTTGACAGTTCATACACATTAAAATGTTCATTGCATTACACAGTGAGTGACACATCATTTTAACATAAAATCAGCATTGCAGATCTTTTATTTATTGTTTAGCATTAAGATGAAATATAAATTTTACAATATCATAACTTTGTCAGTCACAAAATATTTTAAATATCCAAAAATTTAATTACTAAAAATAAATATCTCCCAACATATAACGGTAGTTTCCGAAATAATTCACAGATGAATGCTGCCAAACAAATATCAATAAAGCTATTTACAGATGCTTCAGCAATGCCTGGTATGGTTTAAGGAAGGAGAAATGAAACTGCCAAGCACCAGTGTACAGCACTTGAACCCTTACTCTCTTTGCTCTGCCTGTCTCGGGTGTCTTCTTCCCATTTCACAAATAACGTATTACTGCTCTTTGGAATTATGCAGTCGTAGATAAGGTAAGGTTACCAAGTCAGTCAATATAAATTCCCAATGATGTTATCACAGAATTTAAACTGTCTTCTCAATTCACCGGCATATACAAACAACTTGCCACCATAACACAAAAATGGGATGGTACTGGTAACTAGTAACAATCAATCTGAAATTAAATGTTTTGCATAAAGTACTCCCACAATGTTCAGGTTAGGTAAGTAAGAAACATTCTGAAAGTGTTAGAAAATAATACTTTCNTTGCATAAAGTACTCCCACAATGTTCAGGTTAGGTAAGTAAGAAACATTCTGAAAGTGTTAGAAAATAATACTTTCATAGTGTGCAAATATGATCAATATATAACAGTATGAAGGAACAAGGGATGCTGCCATGTTTACATGTAAGAATCCATGCAATATTTTTCTTAGAACTATAACATTTTTCTGAAACACAAATAATGTGAATTACTATGTGGAATACAGAGAAAATGATAGCACGACAATAGCGAACAAGATGTGGAGTTCGATGTCCACACGAATATGGCACATATTCTAAGCTGTAGTAGTTAGTCGCTGATTGGACAGGGATAACTAACTATATNTTGCATAAAGTACTCCCACAATGTTCAGGTTAGGTAAGTAAGAAACATTCTGAAAGTGTTAGAAAATAATACTTTCTTAGTGTGCAAATATGATCAATATATAACAGTATGAAGGAACAAGGGATGCTGCCATGTTTACATGTAAGAATCCATGCAATATTTTTCTTAGAACTATAACATTTTTCTGAAACACAAATAATGTGAATTACTATGTGGAATACAGAGGAAATGATAGCACGACAATAGCGAACAAGATGTGGAGTTCTATGTCCACACGAATATGGCACATATTCTAAGCTGTAGTAGTTAGTCGCTGATTGGACAGGGATAACTAACTATATNTATGTCCACACGAATATGGCACATATTCTAAGCTGTAGTAGTTAGTCGCTGATTGGACAGGGATAACTAACTATATTATGTTACCACTGTACCCACACACACTTAAGGGTTCTTTCTGCCTGGCTGAAGCTAAGAAGTGCACTGCGGTAGTTTGGTATAAGTCACGCGATTCAAAAACAGTTGGATATTGTGAAGAGGCATCGAAATACGAAAAGCATTTAAGAAACACCATGTGCCCAAAGACAAGTTTCAAGTTTTCATTTCAATTTTTGGTATTATTTTTTTTGACATGAAAATGGCTAAAATGGATGTTTTCAAAATCAGTTTTAGCTGCTAAATTTTTTGTACAGAAACTTTAGAGTTGTCTTCAGACACACTTCATACTTTTATATTTATCAGCATTCCACAAAGATACAGGGTCATTGCTTAGTCACGTTCAGGCGTGTCACCAACGGAAAGACTGTACATCTTACGCATAGAGGTGATGAGGCAAGCGCTGAATGAGTACGAGTTGGCCTTAAAGCTCATGCATTTTGAGGCTTCGAATGCACAAAATAATTGCAAGCAGGCGGAACCCTTAAGTTGTGGAAATGAAAGTACGGTATGGGAAAAGTCTTAAGGTTGTTTGTTATCATTATGATCTAAACCATGACCCATAGTGTCCGAAAACAAATACAGCTGCTTCATTCCAACAATTTACCTACTGTAGATAAAAAGAAAAGTTTATAAAATATAAGATGAACAATGAATCAATGATGTTTTCAATATTGTTCTAAAACTACAACTTAAAGTAACATTGAACTCAATAACAAAANTGAACAATGAATCAATGATGTTTTCAATATTGTTCTAAAACTACAACTTAAAGTAACATTGAACTCAATAACAAAAAGTATTTTCAGTCTCAATAAATTTCATTTGGAAACTTAAAACACGAAGCATAACAAAGATCAACTGCGGAAAAAGTTAAAATAAAGATTAAAGCTTAAAATTACATATGACATATTGTATTAAAACAATAAAATTCAACTAAAGACTACTTCATTGGAAATCTTAAAAAAAAATTTATAATTTTATGCTTACAGCTTTCTGATAAAATAAAATCTTAGGTGGCGTCTAAGAATTCAGCTAGAAATATTTTGATGATTAGTTGGATTAAAATACTGGTGATTCAAATGCATTAAAACTTCAGGCATAGTAACAGCGTAGCCTCAGAATATTTAGTAATCAGACGCTCATAAGAAGAGGCTGATAATATATACATATACAGTTCTTAAAGGAGTTTGGCAAATAATTACTCTCAGTTTAGCAAACTTTGGCACCGTTGTGGACATGCTGAAATGGCTACATCTTGCACATTCCATCATGAGCATATGAAGTTGAGTGCATTTAGAGATCATTACACCTGCAGAACAAAAGCAAGTTCATACATTGAGAACTGTTTAAGAACTCCCTCAGAGCTCATATGTAACTGCATGTGTAGTGTTACAGAAAAACAGTTCTTAAATAATTTTGTACANTGAACAATGAATCAATGATGTTTTCAATATTGTTCTAAAACTACAACTTAAAGTAACATTGAACTCAATAACAAAAGGTATTTTCAGTCTCAATAAATTTCATTTGGAAACTTAAAACACGAAGCATAACAAAGATCAACTGCGGAAAAAGTTAAAATAAAGATTAAAGCTTAAAATTACATATGATATATTGTATTACAACAATAAAATTCAACTAAAGACTACTTCATTGGAAATCTTTAAAAAAAAATTTATAATTTTATGCTTACAGCTTTCTGATAAAATAAAATCTTAGGTGGCGTCTAAGAATTCAGCTAGAAATATTTTGATGATTAGTTGGATTAAAATACTGGTGATTCAAATGCACNTGATGATTAGTTGGATTAAAATACTGGTGATTCAAATGCATTAAAACTTCAGGCATAGTAACAGCGTAGCCTCAGAATATTTAGTAATCAGACGCTCATAAGAAGAGGCTGATAATATATACATATACAGTTCTTAAAGGAGTTTGGCAAATAATTACTCTCAGTTTAGCAAACTTTGGCACCGTTGTGGACATGCTGAAATGGCTACATCTGCACATTCCATCATGAGCATATGAAGTTGAGTGCATTTAGAGATGATTACACTTGCAGAACAAAAGCAAGTTCATACATTGAGAACTGTTTAGCTGGAAAAGAACTCCCTCAGAGCTCATATGTAACTGCATGTGTAGTGTTACAGAAAAACAGTTCTTAAATAATTTTGTACACAAGCAGATTCAATAAAAATTATGTCAGCAAAAATGTTCTAAAATAAATTACAAAATGAAATATTAACTTGTTGCACAAGAAACCAATACGAAACTAAAAGCACTGGAGAAACAAACTGTTTTGCTTTCCTTTATAATAAATAAAAATCTAAAAGCACTATATTACTGAAAACAAGAGAACTTCATACAATGTCTGGAAAACTATAAAAGGGAATAAAAAGACCAGATTGCAACACATGATAACCAGCATTACACCTATGTTTATACATACTACAGATCACGTTTAAGGAATGGGACACACGTAAGTTATGTTGGCATTACTCATATTTAAAGACATATTATCATAGCCAAAATAATTCTAGTACCTGCATTTAAATTACCCCATACAGTCAGCTGATACAGCATGATATCAATCGGTATTTGGTAGATTTTTGTTAATGGCTGTTGAAATAGTGCCAAAATATTGTAAACGGAGAGTAATTACTGTAAACACTGCGGGAATTGAAGAACAGGTCTGTAAAATTTAACATTCTGATCACAATAACAGAAACATATGTTCATAAAATACTTGTGCACAAAAGCTTCCTTACATTCCAAGCAATATAAAACACTACCAAAACCAACAGAAAAATGCTGTTGCCTACAGCTAATTTCAAAAGCAATTACCAGAGCAATACTTTATCAATAACAATACAGTCTCATAAAAACGTACATAGAAACTGTCAAGCTTATCACATACACTTTTCATATCAAAGTGTTTGCGTGGCTCTTAAACAACCAAGCAGCACAACTGCTACAGTATTACAAAGTAACGATCGTGTTTCACCAAACTGCATTACTCTGTAGATAGTCAGTTTTTGATTTGATACACAATTTTTAACATAGGTTCAACAGTAAGCAAATGGCACTTTCAGCAGTTTGCACACACCATTCTGGACGTCTTAGGCTACGAATGCAAGTCCGATGCACTCATCTTGCGATGCGATCGAGGGTACTGAATTTCAGAACTGTTCAAGACTTTTACAGAATGGATTCACGGTCTGCTGCACTGGCGAAACCACATCGTGTTCGTCGCACACACGAATCATAGCTACCTGGGTACGTTCCCCGACCGCCGTGCGTAGTTCACTGCTGGATGGTCGGAGGTTGGTCGTCGTCGTCTGCTTCATCCTCCTCGGGCGGCCTCGTCCACTTGATCAGCGTCTCTGGGGACCTGTAGAGGAACACCAGCTTCGCGAACAGGTCTTCCTCCAGGGCAAACTCCCGGCTCTCGCGCACCAGGTAGATGTCCAAGCACAGCTGCAAGACGGCCACCCACGTTCACAATTAGTATTGCCACAAAGTACAACATTCACACCAACATAATATGTACTAATAGCATTTCTGCACAACATTTTTTTCACTTCTTCAAGTCTGCCCATTCATCCGCAATGGCTGTTCAGGCCACAGACCAAATGCTTTCTTACTAAGGAGACAGGGTATGGGCAGAGATGGGAATTCAAAGCCTCCAAATTCAGCATTTTTATTTTAAAATTTTAGGCCATTTTGTTACAAATTTAGCTTTTTGTTGCAGTTAGCATTTACATATATATAAAAAATTTTATCTGATAGTCAAAACTGCTTGAAAATCTACCCACATAATAAAATCAGTTGATAGTATCATTAATAAAACAACAGTATTATTACCACACTAAAACTTGTAAAAAAAAGAATGAATATTATTTGACTAAAACTTGATGACCAGAAAATAAGTGGTACTCGTACCATATGTTCCGAGTAAGAAACATGCGATATATTTGCGTACACGCTCTCATCATCACATAACACTCGACATGCTCACTGATAGGACTACGCGGATGCGCACTGTCTATACTGCTTTACGTATTCACAAACAGCAATAGAAATAAAAGATTTGTTATATTAAAATGTTAAAAATTAATTGGTTATTTGTTGAACCGCTTATGAATGGTAGGTATTGTAGAAACAAGTCGCGGTACTAGCATATTGAGTTTACGTAACCTACAAAGCAATTATTGCAAAAAAAAAAAGAAGTGAGTTTTAGCGGTTGGTTATGGTAGCAAAGTAAGTTTTACCATTTTATACCATTTATTTCTGTGACTATACAAACTGCTATCTCTAGATAATGTCTTTGCTCCAAACCAGGTGTGAATAGGAGTCACTCATTCTCCTGTTTGGTGAGCAGGACATTTTCTTAAAACTAAATGTAGCCAGCACAACCTGCCCGTCTCTTCCTACTGCCAACAGTCAACGGTGTATTACACGGATGTGTAATATCACACACATGAGCCAGGACAAGACACGAAGAGGGAGCTAGTCCCAGTAACATAATACTGAACTGCTCTTTGCCAAGGTCAAAGTAAGAAACAGAAAAGTAAATACATAGATATTGGCCTGATCCTTGCAAGGTGGGCT
Source organism: Clitarchus hookeri (assembly GCA_002778355.1). NCBI lineage: Eukaryota > Metazoa > Arthropoda > Insecta > Phasmatodea > Phasmatidae > Clitarchus > Clitarchus hookeri. Next base: position 249,843 of record NQII01000921.1, on the reverse strand, counting down.
AAGTGACAAATCTCTCAAGGCGTTGATATGTGTCCTTAGACATCAATATGAAGCCAGTTGGAAGACAAATGAGATGAGATAAGAGGTTTTGGATGGCGCTTAACAGTACGATCTTGAGTGCCGGTGAGATTGAAATGAGCTGAAGGTGAGGCAGTGGTGTAATGCAAGGGAGGGGGAAGCCGGCCAACAGCAACATTCACCATGTTTCCTTCGTGCGATAATCTGGGCACCCCTGCGGGGAACTGAACCAGGTTTTCCTTGTTGGTAAGTTAGTCTGACCACTATCCTACCACAGCTCCAGCTAAAAGTCGAGCTTTAGTGTGAATGAAAGGGGAGACAAATCTTTTAGACACCCTCCCCATGTCGCAATTCATAATGAGGCACACACGTGGTAACTGCCCTGTCTCCCACTCACCATCTTATATGTCAACATGCACAAGGCCATGCTGTGTGTCTATTACCCTGAGGTGTAGAAAGAAATGAGAGCTGGTAGTCAATGTGTCGCGTATACTCCACCACCATCAATCACACCCCCCAAACAGGCGCCACCGCCTACCCCCCATCCCCTACCATAACCAAGAATATGATGTAGAAGGAGCAGTACTTCCAACTGACCTTCTCTACCTCATGCACCTACGAGAATATGAGGTAGAAGTCCTTTCAATTGACCTTCAAGAGATGAGACAATGACAGTATTTCCCCCACTATCACATAGAGGTGAACTACACGTATCCACCAAGGTAATTGTAACCCAACAAGGTGGGAAGTTTGCCTCCACTACTGCAGACAGTAAACAAACCTGATGATTGAATCTGCAGCCATACGGACACACTCTTGCCACCTGGTGGTAAGAATCAAGATCTCTTCACCTGTCCAACCACAATTGACCTTGGGTCCCAAGACTATTGTGAAAGATTTTCCTACGATGTTCCACAAAGATCATGTTGACTTCATCAAGGAAAGTTATGCATGCCACACTCTTCTATGAGAAAACTCTGAGGCCTAGAGCTTCCCTTTTGGGTACCAGGTAGATTTGACGATCCACATACAGATTGGTTCCTGTGCCCTCAGCAGCAACACAGAACCAACGTGAGGAAACATCCAATTCTATGCAGAATAGCTACATGGGGATAAGGTAAGGCTTGACTCCATCTTCCCTGTATGCACCGGTAGCCAGCACAGGTGAAGCTGATCTATGAGAGGACCCAGACAACAGAATGCATTCCAAAGCTAAATGACCAGAACTGCATTACACTTGCCAACACAACCGCACCTCTTTGTATTAGGATCTTCCAAGCTATTTATGTTTTGTTTGTTCCGTGTGCACGTGAAAGTTAGTTATCAAACATGGCGGCATGCTGCTACACTCGTGCCCATGTTCAGTTAAGTATTACACGGAAACAACTCTAAAAAAAACTGCTCCGTTGTGCGATGTTACAACTTACGTTGTCGCCAACATTTTTGTTCGCTGCAAACTCCCGGCTTTATACGAAGTTGTTACAAATGAAATAGCACCAACGTTAATTGTCTGGATCAAACATTTTCTCCACTACCCTTTCCTGGTGAAAACAAGAATAACAGCAAACCAAGCTCTGACGCATCGAAGCCTGGGGAGATAGCTAGATGACATCATGTCCAGCACAGGGAAATAAAAGAAAGAAATGAAGTGGGGAAAAAACACTTTCAAGTAAACCTGCAAAACATGGAAGAACATTAGTTTGCGGCATAAAAACCAAGTGTTACCCAAACCACCTTTTTTTAACAAAAAAGTTTAAGAACTAGACATAATATTATGGAACATGCACGGTTAATAAGAACCCCCCCCTTCCCCTGTTTAAATGAATGAAACAATAGCAATAGCCTTTATTTTAAAAGCCTATAAATATTTGATATATTGATGGTTCTACAGTACTGAAATTATACCCTTCAGCTTATGTTTTGTGCTTAAATAAAATACAGACACTATAAATATTTTAAAACCACATTTGCACTACTCTTGGTTCTTCAACCACAAAATAAGCTGCTACGAACGACCACAATTACCTTCACATAACAAAACTGCAAACACATCAAGCTTGCCTCAAAATCTATAAAATTGAGTCAAACATAACTGTGTGTACAGACATTATTTACATAATATTGAAATTTAAGTAAATAATACTCACCGTAAAATATTTACATACAGGATATGTTATTGATATCTACACACAAACACTACGAGACCGTATGTACAGTGTCAGTGTAACACTTGATCAAAGTGCACCCACATACAGCTTAAGAATGCTGGAGATAATATGAAATGCATGCAGATAGGTTATTGCAATGTTGTACCTGAGGACACAGCTTTCAATATACATTTCTGTTGAAATTAACATACCATGTTCATGTTGGAATTTTCTTAAAGCCTGAAATCAACAAACATTTTTTACAAGAACATACTGGACAAGATTATTAAAAAACCCAAGCTATTTACAGTTCCTAGAAAGAACAGATTTGAGAAAACTAAAAAAAAAGTACGCAATTCCGTTAAATGTAAATTTTTAGTAGCAACGGAAAACCACCTGAAACCCATGCTTATTTGTACATGTGAAATGATTTGTGATGATAAAAAGACCTATATTGAAACACAAAGTATGTACAAACATGAAGGTAGATCACAGAATGAGGACTATCCAACGATGACGTAAGTCTTGCAAGACCTAAGAAAGCAACAGCGAACCAGCCAACGCAACTACATAGTTTGGCAGGCCTACTATCCTCTACAAGCCAGAGGGTCTAATACCTGAAGTATCCTATCCACATTTGGCATGTCATCAAACATGATAGTGTTGCAAATCCCGCTGAAGATACCACGAATTATGTTACTGGCGATAAGGACCATCGTCGTGTACAGACCGATGATTCTGATGACAAATACACAGTCAAACAATGTTATTAAAGTAAATATATGTAGCAAAACATTTAAGTTACCTGCAGTATTCTATCCACGTAGGGCATTTCTTCAAACATAATTCTAAACGATGAGCCAACTGCTATACTTTTGATAACCTTAGAAGCCACAATCACAAACGCTGAATACAGCCCAATGATTCTACAAACAGGGACAAAAATATTTTCACCTTAATAAGCATAATCAATGGAAATATTACGTCTATAATAAACACACTTTTTACATGTGACACTTCAGTGAACTGGATTTTACAACACACATACTTACAGACTATAATTCAAAATATTTACACAACTTTTCGAGAGACAGTAGACTACAAAAATAACTAGAGACAATACTACATTACAAGTAACGGGCTGTAATTAGAGATTATTCATACAAAACATTTTCTCTGATGCAAGAATACTGCAAAGATTAGGAAACTGTATCATCTTACCTGCACTCAAGCAGAGATTTATTCACGACAAAGGACAGCTGGAGGTTGGCTGGAAGGGTTTGGGTGATATGGAAGGCAGAGGAATCTATAGTGAGTTCAAGTCCAACACTGCAGGAATGAACTATTAAAAACATCAAAATAAAAAACAATTATTTGGGAATCACCTAGTATCATATCCTGTAATTACCAATAAACTGATAGACATAATCTAAAACCTATCCAATAGCTTACAGCTATCTTATTAGCTGTGTTCAGAAAGTTGCCAAGTCAAAGAATTTCAAATATTAGGAATGGGTGTCGATCAATGTATTGATGTGGTGATACAAGAACACTAAACAAAAATGTTATGTACAGAAATACACTGAATGCACATTAATTACAGTAACTCAAATACCGGTAAAGGTGTTGGGAAATGAATAAACAGATAATGGTACTTGGTATCCTGCAAGAACATGCCACTTCCCAAAAACTACTTTGAACTCTTTACTTCTTGGTTCAAAACATTTTGCCACCAAAATTTCACACCAGTCACAGGCAATGATTACTAAAAATGCTTTCGGTGGCACATTTAACAACCTTTAAAGAACTTTTTCTCCAAAAATTATTACATCCTTCACATTAAGGTTCCTGGATCAACAAACCATTGACACATGACGCATACCTGGCAATTTCTTTTTTTGTTTCTCTGACTTCAACTCAGCTTGTGTTACGTCACTGTAACCAACAGAGGAACAAACCGTGAGTCAGCTGTATCACATGGCTGGTTATGCTAAATGCACACGTTAGCCATGCGCCCGTGCCTTCCCAGCCAAGCGAAGCCAGCCTGCCCTTACGTGAGCATCAGATACCACCCACACCAGCAGAACTACCCTGCTTCCATCTCTCACGGAGAGAGAGTAGCAAGGGCTGCTCCACCCACGAACGGAGGTGCCAACCGGCCGGAGATGCCCAAACCACCGAAGGAAGCAGAAGGGAGGATATCGACCATATTTAAGGATCATTCTCAGAATGTCAGTTTTCATCACATTGTCTAGCTCTGCCTCGTATATTCAGCAGCTCGCCCTACCACACTGCCGTGCTAGAGCTCTCTGCTCCTGACGTCTCTCCGAGATCTACTACCAGCAAAGCTTGCTTCAACCCCACCAACACACACTCCACTTGGGAGTGCTCACCCAGTCCCTTCAGGACACCCCTAGACAACAGTAGGGTTAGAGTCGTTCTCACGACTTCTTTATTTCGTTGCTCCAGATTGCTCTTTGCCTAACAGGCCCCCTTCACCTGTTTGTAACGTAACTTCTGCCGGTTGCTTGGTAATTACAAAAGCCTAGGAGTTAGTCAGGTCACTGTGTTTATTCTACTCAGAATAATGTTTGCGTCTATTCACTGCATTCTGATTCCAAGGGTGATTTGTACCTCTCTGATCCCCCAAGGGAGAGGCAGGTGACCGTGTCTTGCCAACCAGTTTCCAACCTTAGAGTAGGAACTGCGAGCTCCCTTGACCGGGAAGCATGCACATCACAAAACACCACACGCTTCATCAGCCACACATACTGTGGGCCCAGTGTATAAAGGTACTTGGTGCACACGTACGGTAGAGCCTCCTACTACGTACAACCCACGAGGAAGCGACTAGACAACCAGTGTCAGCTAACCCTCTCCATCCACCGCGTGAAATTCACCAGTTGGAGCGCCAGGACTGACGTGGCATGAGGCCATTGCCTCTGGGTACTTCTAGCAAGGGAATTCTGTCACCTGCCCTTTGCTTGCTCCGACAACTCTTAGAATCCACCCCATGCTCTTCACCCGACGAGGAGGGACCAAGTGGGCACACAAGAAGGTAGCCCCAGCTCCTACTGCCAACCAGTTACCAGGTAACCCTTCCCAGTCAGCCTTTAGCTGTTCTTCCGCTCGGGAACAGGCACAAGTCGCCCGCCAACTACAACGGCTTCACCCCTCACTCTTAGGAAGTTGTTCGAGCTACCCCAGAAGGCCAGCGGAACTCCACACCCAGTCATCTGCTTCCGACTTGGACTGCCCGTGGGTCTGGGCATCGCTGACGCTGTTCGCAGACCAACGCCACCTGCTACCCCCTCCCGGAGCCCGGCAGCCCCAGGTCTCGCCAGTTCCAGCAGCCCCCAGACGGGGCACCGTGCATTGCCCACACAAGCCCACCATCAGCCGGCCTTAGCGTCGGCCTGCCGGGGGTAAGCCAGAATCAGCAGCCGTCCTAGCCACCTCCGACACCTATGTAGCTTGCTGACTCCCGACTCTATATGTGGGGCTTCTCAAAGGCAAAGGCGAACAAGCATAGAACCAGCCAGTAAGTCAGACCTGGGTTCTCTGCCCGAACCCGTTTAAACCCCCTTAGACTAGGTGACGTGCCAAGCATCCCGACCTTCACGCGTCACCATAACTCCACGCTCTTTTGTTATCGATGGCTTATGTCACAACATGTACAGAACCAAAGGAATAAACTGTACAATAATTACTATACCCACTAATGACGTCAGAAATGAAGACAGCTAGAGAAATATTCTATTCAACAGATATTAGTACAAAAATTCTTTCTTTAAGAGGTCTGCAATGGTCAGGTGTTTCAATAAATTGAAATATTTGAAGGGCTCTAAAAATTAAGGGATGGAAGTGAAATGGTGATGGAGCAACGACAGAATGCAAGGGAAGGGTATACAAAGTAGGAAAACCTTGATGAAACCAGTCTGTAGTTGCAATATCCACCAAATTTTTCACATTTTTCAGAGAAACTCCGTCAGGAGCCACCTTTGTGGGATTCCTGGATACACATTTATAGCCTCTGAGCACAGTTCCCGTGTAGCTGTGAAGGAAGTAACACATGATTTATGGTTTATAATTACATTATAAAAAGGAGACAGAATACACAAGTTCTCACAGGGCGGTACTCATGGATACACACACAAAAGTCAGACAAACACATTTTCTCTGCGGATGTGACTGTGCATCTGCAGGGAAAATTTGTACATCCAACTTTTGTGTGTGTGTGTGTGTATCTACGAGTATCGCCCCGTGTACTCGTGTATTCTGTCTCCTTTTAATAATGTAATTCGTAGCCTAGCTGCCTATTCCCACCATATCTTATAATTTATGGTTACATATGGTGACCTCGCACTTTTATGGCACTTCAAACATATGGAGATACATATTACTATTACGTGGCAACAATTTTAACCACAGGAATTTTTTTATCATTAAAATTAATTCGGAAAAAATTAATTATCTGTTATAAAACAAATTTTATCATACAAAATTTTTGTTAGGGATTCAATTACAGTATACACAAATATATCCATACATGTTTATTTAGATCCCAAAAAAATGTGGTGTCATTGCATATCATCTTGGCATTTATGGTCTAGTTAGTAGTTAGAGGAACTTTGACAATCATTACATAATGATGAAGTGGCAACTGTGAGAAGCAGAATTTAGGCTGAAATATTAATTATATTGGTGGCCAGATACCACGTATCAATCATGTTCAAAATGTCTACTACAGTAGAGTGTTTTTTAAAGAAGAAAGCAGCACATGATACGGTTAGTAATGTACCAATAATTTTAAAAAATTATTAAATTACTTAACAACTGTCAGAGGAAATGTTTAAAGAACTGTTTGGTGCAAAAGTTCATGTCCAAAAGATTTTACACTTTCCAGCAGCAGAAAATCACATTGAGGGAGCGAGCACTGGTAAAACCTATAACCAAAAAGAAGGAAAACCTTAATGCCTTTAAAGGCATAAAATTTCTGAACGGTCATGGCAAAGAAATACCTTCTTGTAACTTGAGATTTTAATCATGTCTCCACAAGATAATATACAAAATATTTTAAATTATTAAATGTTTAGAGCATAAAGCAATGATGAAGATCTTCATCCCTGAAGATATCAACAAATTAATTATATGTCTATTCTAGAGGTTAAGTCATCAATTCAAATCTCCCATTAGACTGTAATATTGCAGATTGTACACATAAGAATTAAGAAAGGTAGTTGATTAAATTTTTTTTCATTACATACATTCTTGTTGGGTTCATTACATACATTCTTGTTGGGTAATCTAATGACAGACAATAGAGAAACTCTGAAACCTAACACAGAAGAGAGTGCCTCAAATACTAAACACTTAAGGTATTCACTTTCTATTATCCTAGCATAAAATATGGTAGGAGACACCACGGAAAGTGGGGGCGATTTAAAATTACACTTACCCTCCTCCAGAGATAACACTCAGCCCTTTGGGGAAAGCTTTTTCATTGAATGTGTATATTAGCATTTGAACACAATCATTTTTGAAATACGGCAGCTGCTTCAAGATGCTCGGTATTGGATCACGGCAGCTTTCTTCCTTCAGTTCCCACCACAGCTTGCCCACATCCGTGTCTCTGAACAGGTGGATCGACAGGTTTCGATACGCAAGGTCGTCTTCTTCAGCTGTAATACAAGGATTGTAAAATTAACCTCCATGTGGTTTACTTTCATTATTTATTATATTTCCAAATATATAATACCTAATAAACTAAGTTCACACAAGTAATTCTTATCGCAATTATAGCAAATAAACATCATAATTGTAGACAAAAGTTTTGTAGTTCACCGAAATGTATTAGGAAGGGAATACAAATATACTGGTCCATTAATGGTTAGTTACAGTGATGTGCAAATGCCGAGGAGCATGAACTGAAGACTTTTGGGTCCAAACCTACGTACTTTTCTTAATTTCATATATACGTATTCACACTACGCTGGTACCACATAACTGTGTGGCCACTGCAAAGTCTAATCCCTTTTCTACATCTTCTGATTCTACGCTTTCCTGCATTTTAAGTAATAGCACCTATATTTTCCATTCCCCACTTTCACAGTATGAATGTTAATTTGTTTTAAAACTAACTTTATTTCACATCACTTTTTCCTGGTCCCTTGAAAAGCATGAAACCGGGGATGCATTCTTGTGCTCTGCACAAAAGTCGCAATTCTCTGCTTAACTCCAAACTTACCATTCTACTGTATGCAAACTGTGCTTCATTCCACATTTCAGCCTACTTTACGAAGGAAAGAGAGGTTTATGCCATCACCTGAATGTCTGTCTGGAATGCATGTCCTCCCCTCATAACTTTTAAACCCCACAACAGAATTTCACCGAGCTACGTACACATATAGTATTTAGTAATGGCATCAGACTTTTGTAGTTTTCAATCTTGCTGGGTACTTATTTCAAAATGGCGGCAATTGTAAAATTTTGTGGACTATGATCTCAGGAACTATTTAAAAGATTGCAACCAAATTTGGTATGTTGATAGTGTATGATGTAAGCATTGAAATTAGACAGCGATAATCTTAACGTTTCACCATTTTGGAGGAAAGTGCAAATTTAAAGTTTATAGCTTTTCCATAACATCTCGGGAACCCTTCAACCAATTTAAACCAAATGTTGAATGCTAACAGGGCATATGTAAGCATTGCATTTAGAAACTGATGTTGCGGTTAGTCTGCTATTTCTGCTATTCCTTTTATTTTATTTTAACATCCCTGCTGAGCATTCTGAAACGATGACGTTGCTGACAAACAAAATATTCACCATTCACTGCTGGCTGTTCCCTTACTGACAAACATTAACGAACCATCTGTGACTCCCGGGCTCGTCAGCAGTAACGCAAGGCGGCCTACGTATCTACGACAAACATAGAATGTGCTGATACAGTAATGAAAACAGCACCACATGTTAAGTGTGTGTGGCTTTATTTACAGTAAAGCAGTCAAATAAATAATTTAGATAAGTTTGTCACATCTATCAAATAATTTAACTGCTTTTAATTTAAATTTAGTATGTTGAGTGTAGCCATTAGAAGCTTCAAATATGCCTATAACTATCATATTTTGCAGATTTTTGTAAGGTAGTGCCAGGTGATAAAACTCAACATTTATGCCATATCTTGGGAACCGATCATCCATAGAATTCTCACCAAATTTTGCATACAAATAGTACTACAGTGGCCCATGTAAACTTATGTAATTTAAATAGGTCAGATATATATATTTTTTTCAAAATGGTGCCATATGTTTATATAATTTAATTATACCTATGAAATAAGTTAACAGATTTCAACCAATCTCTTTGTATCAACCATTATCTATTAGACACACCACATATGCCTATACAGAACCTGTTTCTAGACCTTTTTTGTACAATAGTGCCAAATGAGAAACTAAAGCTTTTATGCCATATCTCAACCAGTCAACCTATTTTCACCCAATTCTGCATACAAGTCGTGCAACGGTAGGCCACGTAAATATAATGATTTAAGTGATTCACACACTTGTTTTCAAAATGATGTCCCTGTCGATATTTGAAATTGCTAAACCCAGTCTGCCAAAAACATTAGACTGATTACTACTGAAGATGAGGCTTTGAATGCTACCTCTGTAATGTAGTAGGCTGCACACCTGCTTATGGTACAAGGTGTTGTGTGTTCAAGATCCAGGTAAGGCACGTGTTTATGGTCTCAGTACAATTGCATTTGTTTCTCGTTGCATCTCTAATGATATCGCTATCAAGGAGACATCGAGACCCACCTACCATCTGACATTTTATAAATTATTTGCATCATGTAGAGGGAAGCAGGCTCAGTAGTTATACCGATAACATCTTGTTTCTTCTAAAATTGAAGTTTGTCGTCATTTTCGCAATGATATTGCTTTAGTAGAAGCAAGTACGTAATACTTTATGTAATAGGCAATGAGTTTTGACAAGACTTGTGTTTCACTACAGTACAAGACACTTAAAGGGCCTGCCTACCTGGAGCTATTCTCGGTACTTGAGGCAGAGACGTGCGAGAGCAATAAGGGCGAGACTGCCATGCGCATCAAGTGTGTCATCGCCACTAAGCGCAAGACTCTGAACTGGCATGCGGTGTTCTCGGCATGCTGCGTGTACACAGGGCATACGTCAACGACGAGGTTCAATGCAGGGCCCTTGAGTACTTTTGTTGTATCGGACATGTACATTTTGAGATACGGTGCTTTGAAAAATCACTTTGTTTTTAGGTATTTTGGAGTGTGAAATTATGTTTCTATTGTGCATGACTCCTTGAAAGATGCTGGATACATGTTGAATTGTTTTGTGGAAAAATGTGTACGTATTTACAACACCCTGCAATGTAGTTCAAGCAACAGTTAGGTAGGAGCCTTAAACATTAATAGAATGTGCTTCATAATTAGAAAAATTTACAAAGGAAGTACGTACGACTTACTTTGGCTTTAATGGATTTAATGTAATACAAATATGCACATTATTAACTACAAAAATTCTACTAAGTTAAACATTTATTTTAGTGCCAGGATGAAATAATCCATTCTAAATACGGTAACATGGCCAAATAATTTGTGGAGGAATATATTTATTGTGGAGACCAATGTAAAAATATGGGGGTTGTGATTTTGAAGACATTTATATTCTGATAAATATTGTAAATGTATAAAAGTGGTATTACAACTGTGTATGGAGTAATTTTCAATATAAAGTAAATTATTCTGCAAAAACAATAGATCGCTGCCAGTGTACAGACGCAGGACGACCTCCTGGCCTCCAGCAACACCGCGGGCCTAACTCCACGCATCAGCATGCACGACTGGCACGAACGCCAGATGCACTTGTGCAGGGCAAGTTAGTTTACTGCAGAGTGTGTGCGGGCAAGGCAGTGTCACCATCTTCCCCTCCCCTTCCCCGGCATCTTTACCATTCGGAGGAGGGAAGCACGGAAGAATTTGAAAAGACGCAAGGACGCGTGTATTAAGCAAGGGACACCCCTGTCATATTAATCGGTGGTGTTTTGTGTTCTTTTTCATCAGTTCCTTGTATTCATTTCACCTCACCCTCATTTCGCCTCACCAATTAATAATTGTTGCACGTGTTTTTAAGTGCATCTATTATTGTTAAATTTTCAATAGGTTTTTGCAAAAATTAAATGTTGCATGTAAATGTTTAACCGTGCAAGTAGTTCTGGTGTGCGATTCGCAACTACGCTGCAACTGCGCGCACCCACTATTGTTAGTCTTTGTCCACGTCATACCGCACTCCAGGTGCACTTCACGTTTTTGCACCAACCATTTAGTTTTCAATAGAATCGGGTAAATTACCAGAACCTTGTGCATTTCTAGCACCCGGAGATACCACCCCTTCTTTCCCGGGAATAACATCGCCCGGGAAGCTTAAGTGTATTTATTCATATTTAATAGGGATGTCTAACTCGATTCCAAGATTCCTCGATACCTGCGATTCTTGAAGAATTGTATAATCGAGAATCGGAAGACTAATAATAAAAGCTTTAAAACCAATTTTCTACAAATACATAACCTTTCACCTCTCAGAAACGTTTTCAAATCAGTTGATTTATGCCAGTAATTGAATCACTCTTGGAAAATTATTTGGTAAACGAAAATATGAAATGCGGAAATAATCTGAAATAAAACGGTGCTGGCCATGTTTGAACTCACCATTTAGTATATCAGTATTAAGTAGCTTCAGTTCAGTCGCAGTCGACAATGACTTATTTATGGTTGCAATTGGATAGTTTAGTATTTTAGCAAGTTTCCTTACATACTAAAAACGAAATATTAAAATACCAAGTACGTTATCATTTTGTCGACTAACTCAGGTCATGTGACCTTTTATTAAACTAAAAGAGCCTATTCGAACACGGCCTCACTTTTTGCATGACTAATACTTTTCTCACCCAAATAAAAAGAATGTTTAAAAACCTACCACATAGCGGATGATTTCATTACCACGGCAAAGGAATTATATGAAGATCATAGCACTTTATTAATTTGCACACTACAGAAACTAACTTTTTATTACACTCGTGGGATATTCTCTTTTGCACTTTTTGGGCCTTCTTGGGGCTTTGATATGACGTTTATTCGATCACAACATCGTAAATTATGTGCGCACACTTCATTGCCTGCGTTATGGCTTCGTAAGGAACAAGAAGAAATTATATTTGTACGGTTGTTATATTTCCAAGAAAAAAAAAATTGCATGATAGTAAAAGGAAATGAAGTATCTCGACATCTTACGGCTTTGGAATGACCGCCTGGCATCTGCCACCATTGTTTACTAGACTACCAGCGCCGATGGTTTAATTCCGTGGCAGTGCAGAATCGAGTGATATCGGTATCGAGATCGAGAATAGAAAAAAAAGTAGAATTGTTACATCCCTAATATTTAATGCAATGAAAAGTAGTTAATAGCATGAATTTTATTTTTATTTTTGTTTCCTTTCAACACCCCGCAAGTTTCGGAATTTTAAATATCACGATGACAGCAAGTCAACACAACTCGAGTGAATGAACGCACATTCTGAACAGCAAATAAAGCATCTAACTGGTGTTGCAAATTGTTTCCAGCAAACCACATTTGAAAACCACCAAGATTAATATTGTCTGTTAATTAGCAGAACATGTGGTGTCAAATAAAATATTTATAGCAGTATTTTTGCAATGTGTAATTTATGCGATCATGCAATATTTTTAGGTTACATTTACTGGAACTATTGTCTGACAAAAATCGATACTTGACGAGCACGATGCTGCACCCAAGGATACACAATCAGTACCATATAAGAAGGCCACATTCTTGACAGTTGACAATCGCCGTGTCTTTTCGTTTATGTATCCATTCGCCATCAACAGGCGTGTCAAGAATAGGCTTTGATGTGGCGAGTCAGCGCGTCCAGGAGGTGCTGCTACGTGTGGCAATTGGTGAACTGCTTGGGTGGCGCTGCATTCGTAAACGGAGCTTGGTGGACGTGTGTAGGGTCGTTCGTAAACGCGGTACACAAAGTATATGTTACTTTAAAAATTGTACAGAGCTCGCGGGGAAATAAAATTATTTGTATATGCGCGTAAATACGTTATTTTAAACAACAAAACTATTATATGTTTCTGGGTGTAGTTCGGGATATGGATGACAGATGGCGTGGAAAGGCATGTTGCAACAGATGGTGTGCCTTTAACTCACGAGATGGCAGCACATGGTTGGAGAGTCTGGAAACTTTGGATTTTTTCCTTACATTTGGATACGGATCGTTTTATTGTGCATCTCATTTTGAACACCCATACATTACTATTTTATCACGAAGTTTCGTTTCTAAAACTAAAAACTGCTGTTTTATGACCACGTAAAATAAAATGTATTAATTAATCTACAAACTCTTTCTTATCCGCGTATTTTCTGCTTGTGTGATGTGCTTCGGCACTGCTCTCAGAATAGCCAACGTAATATTGACTTTTGTTCGTTCGTGCATCAGCTGATACAGGATTTTGTAAATGGCACGTTATTTGTTTTGAATATATCAATTTGCCACTCACTGACTGTCAGAATGTAGCCTTCTTATATGAAATGAACTATAGTTTGAACACTGCCAAAATATGAAAGTGTATAAAGTGCACACTAATTCCATACCATGATATCTATGAGTTTCATGTTTTGAATTCCTAATGGCTGCCATTATTTACATAGGAATAATAGGTATAATGTATTCAAGGTAACTTCAAGATTTTCTGAAGCCCTGCTAAAGATCTACTTTCACGGAGCCGATTATGTATTCTTCTGCAGTATGTATACAAAACATTGCCATGTGACACCTGCCAAATGTTTTGTAAACAAACAGTGCCATGTGGGAACTGTCAAATATTTTGTTAACAGTGTCCATGTGGGAACTACCAAAATTTATTTTTGAAGAGGAAACAATGCCATGTAATCTTAACTGTCATATACTTTAATAAAATTCTCCAAATGTCTAAAAAATGCTAATCCATTTAGCAAAATATTGTAATACATACAAAAAGGTAGATTGAAGTATGTATCGGAACTGTTAATTATATAATTTAATTAAAGTTTACTTATTATATTAAGATTTATTTACATATTTGGTGTAAGGAAAAAGTTAAATTTTACACAATAAACTTTTGGAAGTAGCATTCAGGTTAAAGATTTCACTGTGATAAATGGGTACCATTTATTCTATTTTATCGCATATAAGTCGCACATTTTATTAAAAAAATTTTATTGAAAATTCAGGGTGCGACTTATAAGTGAGAAAAATTCCTCCAGCCCTGCACTAATGTTTCATTTACTATGAATTGATGGCCCGTGGCTCGATTTCCAAACTCTTCAGCGAACAAAATCACTTTCATTTTGAAACCTGCAGTGTAGGTACATCGCTTTTCCATCAAGAAACTGTGGCACTTCTTCACTGCCACAACATCAAAACAACACTACATGCGGCGCAAAGACGATATAAGAGAAATACGTGTAAGCCAACGCTAATGTGCTGCTATCTCTTACGCTCCACAAAAAGCTTTCGAAAATAATCGATTATCAGTTATTGACCAAAAATCGATTCCTTTTCATTCTTTTAAAATATTTTTTTCTGTTAAGGATTGCGAAGGGAATTACGTAACGGAAATATTCAAATGCCTTTCTATATTTTGCACGTTTATTTAAAACTTACAAAGATAAACTGCAGAAATAACAACGCTAATACTAAAATTACATCTTAACCTAGAATTATCTTATAAGTAGAAAGAATGTGTTACGTTAGTTTTATAACCACAATTCAGCGTCTCCAATATCCAATATGGCGTGGTTATACTTCTGAAAAAAACGTGCCCAAACGGACAAGATGGAGTGTATGAGTCCGCTGGACAGACCCTGAAATTTATTTAATTTCAATTAATAACAGTGAAATCTTTACTCATGAGTGCTACGTGAAAATGTAAATATATAGTTTAACAATATTAACTTTACAATCACGGCATTAAATTTATACATATTAATATTTAACCTACAAACTGTTTCTTTTCAGCTATAACCAACATGTCCCTTCAAAATCTGTTGTTAATTCGTACGGACTTTTAACAAATTATTATAATTTATTGAAAAAAATATACTTAAAACTTAAAACAACCAATTTATATAGTGCTTCAGTGCTAAAAGCAAGACAAAAACCTTTTTCCATATACAATTTTTTTATAACCAATTCAACATGTAACTCCTAGGGTGATTTTCCAAAGGTTATTTTCAAAAGTATCGAAGATACCGTGAATGGATTATAAATGCTATAAGCGCAATGTAAATAGGAAAGTTTAGATATAACTGAATTATATTTAGCGTTATTATAAACTGTGTGTGTGTATAGTTATATGAAAAAAATTAATGCATTTACATGTGATGTGATTGGCAGTCGAATGGGTATGTAAACATTGCATGTTATAGTAGGGTGAAACAGTTTGCTGTCTATTGTAAGACCACCCCCATTTTTTTAAAATACAGTTTAAAGTGAAAACTAACGTCATATTTTCAGGTGAATACGGTATGTCACAATATCAATTCTACGAAAGTTTGGCAGACTAAATATTTTGATATAATTATGAGTCCGTTGTTCAGTTTTTGTGTCTGTATTACACGTAAGGTCAATAGCTAGTCACTGTGTTTTTTATCCCAAGAATAAATACGTTGAAGTCTACGCACTTTGTTCTGATTCCAAACAAGGGCAATCTGTACTTTCAGAATTTTTTTCTTTATACACGTTAATAATCAATAAAAACAAAGAATCCAATATTATGCTCAGCACTGTACCTAAAAAAAGTGTTTTCCCGATTAATAAGCAATTTCTCAGCCCTTTCAGAAACATTTATTAGATATTTACTGTACTGTTGTTAGCATTCCAGTGAGAACAAAGAGAAATGGAACTCACCCAACATGAGCTGCTTGATGGGCTGCGCAGTGTTGCGGTTGGTGACCTTGAGGAACTTAGGCAGCAGGCGGTGGAGGATGATGGACTTGGAGCTGTTGCCGTTGGGGCTCAGCATGTTGGCGAGGATATCACGCTGTGGGTTGGGATTCCCCTCCTCGTCCACGGCATTCATCACCCACTCCCGGGTCTCCTCCGCGGTGCCGGAGTAGTCCCGGCTGTTGCTGTGCCGCGACACCGTCCACGTCAGCTTGAACACCAGTGGGTTCGCTGCAACCATCACGCTCACATTCAGTTATTGCTGATCATATACCGAATAAGAAATATAAAGTTTCAATATCTTTGTGTATGGTTGAGAAGAGTCATCGTTTCGTAAGTAAGGGTGGCTGAGTTGATAGGCAATAAAACAGAATTGTAAATTTATTTACAGGTGAATGAATACCTCTTTACTACATACTAATATGGATTTATATTCATTTTCAGATTTTAAATTGCAAATTTAAAGGTGTATTATTATACTAAGTGACTATGCGAAAAAATTAGTCTACAGGATACCCCATAGTCCACCCCACATCCAAGTCACGGGAGATGGGAAACTGAAAACTACCTGCAAGGGTGAAGTGCAGCGAGGGTTGTGCAGGCCTCGAAGCTACTCTGGGGGATGTGAAGTGATGGCTAAAGAGACTTTGGTGAAGCCACGATAGGCCTAGAACTGGATTAACTAAGATGCTTCCAATAACAGACCAGTGACAAGAATGGAAGAAGAGTGGACACCATCAAGGATACACAATATGTGGTGACAAGAGGCTGTGAGGAATAACTAGGGATGGATGATTGAAGGCATTAAGGAGTGTGTAAGGAGAAAGATGAAGACTGGAGCAGAATGAGAATTGAGAGGTGGTGGGAAGACAAGAAGATGGAAAACAGACCTGACCAGTTCCTGGAACCTGCTCCNGCAGAATGAGAATTGAGAGGTGGTGGGAAGACAAGAAGATGGAAAACAGACCTGACCAGTTCCTGGAACCTGCTCCGCATGATGATGGTTATTATGAGTAGCAGGGAGCTTTTGCACAGAACTACTAAAAAAATTATAACATTTGAGTGGCAGGTTTCCTTGGTGCCTTCTATCTATTACACTATGTTCCACGCGTCTGCATGACCTAGATCTGTAGCCTAACTCGTTTGAGAATTGGCACGGTGACCTTGGTCCCTTAGGCCAGTTGATCAAAGAAGAGTGTTCCTGTNGCAGAATGAGAATTGAGAGGTGGTGGGAAGACAAGAAGATGGAAAACAGACCTGACCAGTTCCTGGAACCTGCTCCTCATGATGATGGTTATTATGAGTAGCAGGGAGCTTTTGCACAGAACTACTAAAAAAATTATAACATTTGAGTGGCAGGTTTCCTTGGTGCCTTCTATCTATTACACTATGTTCCACGCGTCTGCATGACCTAGATCTATAGCCTAACTCGTTTGAGAATTGGCACGGTGACCTTGGTCCCTTAGGCCAGTTGATCAAAGAAGAGTGTTCCTGTGGCAATTTCAGGTCACATGGGGGAAAAACTGAGTACCTTCTGCTGTAAGAGGTTATGAACGGCAGGCATACTGTGGTAAATGTAAACAAAGTATGCATCACTGCCACTAAGAGATTTATTCNAAATAGTGATTCACCCATCGTGGAGTTAGGTTCTGTTAGGTTAGGTGGGTACATGTTAGGAAATTCGTCGTACGTTAATGCCCCTAGTATATTCGTGTTCTACGTTATTAGTAGAGTCGAAATATACCACTTTCTGGAGTTTTTTTTCTTATTTTCAGAAAAGCCCCTAAACTAGAAAATTACCATGGTAAACATTGCAGTCAGCCTAAAAAGCGAATCTATAGAGCCACTAAAACTGCCTCGTCATTCAACCCAGAGTGAGGCAGACACGGAAACAACGGCAACATGCGACGTGCGTTGACTTGCCCACAAGTCATGCTCAGCTTTGCAGAGGGCAGGATAGGTTGCAAACATGTCCGCAAACAATGACAAAGGGGAAATGGTAGCTAAATAACAACAATTTTTGAGCCACGCTTCAGCTTAAGTCATGAATTTGAATAGAGAAACTTACTAACTACTTTTAGTGGTTTGCAAAATTATTGTTCTTTTAATGATGTTCAATAAGAAAAGCATTAGAATTTTTTATTCTGTAATACAGGAGGAAAATATAATCCAAAAAAGGATGCAAACAAACTGAATTAAAATTACACTATTCGCAATTGTCTCGTATAATTAACATGGGCAAGTGTCTCACTAGACTTCACTTCGGCTATGAGACGCTCGAGGTCGGGTGGCGATGCACCCCACACAGCAGTCGAGTTGCCCCACATGGAGATGACACCGATGTCCTCCGAGTCGTAACCAGACAAGAAGGTCTGTGCAGCTCTGTCTTTCTGGTACGGGCTCAACATCTGCTCCCACTGCTGTTCGTTCAGCCTGCACAGAGAAGTTAATGTACTGCGGCTTCTGCCTGTAAATGTTAATGACTACTGATACAGTGAAATACTAATTTAAAACTTTCAAAAGAAATAAGGAAAAAACAGCGAGACAGTCAGCACTGAAATATGCCTAAAAAAAATACTAATACACACATGAAAAAATACACTTAGCTTGTATAAAAATGAACATAGCCTTGAAAACTGAGCTATACGAATTATGTAAACACGTGTTAGTATACAAAGCAGCAATCACACACACTGCTGTCTGAAGACGTTAGCCAGCACAACATCGTCACCATGCATCTGTGTGGGGAAATGTGTTCACCCAACACTGTGCATGACTGCCTGTCAACGAGTACCACCCTGGGCGTAGTACTTACGCTTCCTGTCTCCCTTTTATACAATATGTAATTGGGTAGTAGCGTAGCAGACTACTCCCGCCATGCTTGCCGCTACAGTGGGTTCTCTATCCATCGTTTCTCAGAAGACTGACCAAATATTTCAATACATGTGGACTTTCAATGAATGTGGTCTTGAAATGCAGATAAATAAAAAAATGGAACCACAAAATATAGTCCATGGATGCGGGATTCCAATCCATCCGAATTCAATGCGTAGAGGTTCCACTCTACTAAATTCCTATAAGCCATCACCAGTTTCACCTGACCAGCCATTGAACCAAGTAGAACACAATCTTAACGTGTGATATTAATAGCCATCTAGCTGCCCTCTTACTCCTGTGTCCTTCCAACTCATGCGATGCAACAGCACCAGCCATCAGGCCAGTTTCTTCTGCAATGGAANTCTCTTACTCCTGTGTCCTTCCAACTCATGCGATGCAACAGCACCAGCCATCAGGCCAGTTTCTTCTGCAATGGAAAAGAGGTTCAACAATAATTGAAGGATGGGTTCACAGGATACCTTGGTTGCAGTTACAGAGTCTGCATAAAAGACCCAGTAATTATATGAAGAATAGCTCCGTATGCCAAGAAGGACCCACCAGGGTTCGGCACAGCTATGGCCCAAACACGCAGGACAATCGCTACCAACTTTGCTGCAAACATTCACAAGTTGCCTTAGGCAACCTCATATCATGCACTTGATACCATCACTTGAAATTAAGAAATTGACAATTTATTTGGTACAAAACCTTTCGTGTGCACAATGCACTTACTGCATAGCAAGTGCTTCCTTTATTGCACTATCTCCTTAACTATACCACAAACTGGTGCAAAATTCAAATGTTTTGCAAAAGAAACAATTTCCACATGTGTTCTAGTTGCAGTAGATGTTACTAATGTTATCAATATGCAAATTTAACCCACAATAAGAAACATAAGTTTGAGAAATCCTGGTAAATAAACNATGTTACTAATGTTATCAATATGCAAATTTAACCCACAATAAGAAACATAAGTTTGAGAAATCCTGGTAAATAAACGATGAAGTATCATTACATGTAGTTATGACCAGACAAAATTTAATTATAAAACACAAATCATGGCAAAATGTTGGTATACAAATTTATTAATGTTTAAAACATATTTAAAGTAGAATACCTTTATTACAATTCCTGAATTATACACCTATTTTCTTTGGTCCCACATAATGCACACAAAGTANTAAAGTAGAATACCTTTATTACAATTCCTGAATTATACACCTATTTTCTTTGGTCCCACATAATGCACACAAAGTATAAATATTCTTCCTTTTTTTGCTTCTTTCTTGCACATGGAACATTTTTCCTGCTCTCTTGAGAAGTTTACAAAAGGGATTTTAATGTGTATCATTACACATACACATACAACATAACTTACTAGAACTGATGTAACACTAAACAGCGAGCACTATTGAACTTGAACGATCAGTACCTGTAAATAGAATTGTTCTGCGCGGACATGCGGTAGACAGGCTGGTACGGCCCGATGTGCAGGGACATGGTGACGTCGTACGGCAGGTTGGGCTGCCCCACCGTGCTGCCAAGGGCAAACAGCACCAGCGGGAACCAGATGATCCCGATGATGACCACGAGGAAGCCTCCGCCCATCAGGTACTTCACCGTGGGGTTCTTCCTCTCCCCACGTGGCTGCGGGTACTCGTTCTCCATGCGGCGCGAGCACTTGTGCTGGAAGATGTTGTTGAAGATGTCCTCCATCTTGAGCCAGTCGAACAACGTCATCGACGTCTCCGTCCACACCCAGTCCATCAGCGCTCTCAGCTCAAAGAGGAACGGAACCAGCAGGTACCTGCAGACATTTGACAGGAAATTGACTTCAAAGATGAGAGAGGAGGGGAGGGGAGGGCGAGAGAGAAAAAGGAGGATATAAATATGTGCAGTAGAAATGTTAGGGTATATTGTGGTTTAATTTCTATTTTAGAGCAGTTCTGTTATTTCAAGATTAATTTAATTTCTGTATTCATATGTTGGAAGATAGTAAAGTCACTTCCCAGTAGGCTTGAGCCCCACAGTTACTTAACAGTTCATCTACAGTTAAACCGGATGTGCACTGCTTTTCTGGATGCTGTCAACTGTCTGTACTTAGCCCATGTTGTCTGTATAGCTGACAACACATGAGCAGGTAGTTTTCTGCCAGTAGTTCACTTGTGCATCTATGACCTGTCTTTGTGCTGTTATGGCGCCCCACAGCACTCTAGGAACAAATGTGTGAACTCATTTCTGTACTTTGTATGTGCCTTTAGACTGCTTTACTCAACTTTTCAACCACCTTTNGGAACAAATGTGTGAACTCATTTCTGTACTTTGTATGTGCCTTTAGACTGCTTTACTCAACTTTTCAACCACCTTTTCAAGACGACGACATCTGCTGATGCCTTCAAACGGCCATGGTGTGTTCTCTGTTCGCTCCCACATTCAGGGAGATATTTGCACGAACTTAGTTTCCTGTAGCTTTTGTTATTTGCAGGTTACTCAAAGAAAATTTCAAACATGGGAGAGTGATTAACTTACATATTTTCAAGATCACCTTATGTGGAATTTCCTTATGTGTTTCATCTTTGCTCTCTAATTGGTGAGTACAAAACACTACATTATTCTAAGTCACAGTGGGTCATGTTTATTTNGTGTTTCATCTTTGCTCTCTAATTGGTGAGTACAAAACACTACATTATTCTAAGTCACAGTGGGTCATGTTTATTTCGTCTATTAACATTGTAAAGTAAAGTAATTAATTTTTTGCATTAAGCAATTATATGTTTTAGAATATTAGACTTTTTCTGTTTATTAGTTTCGTTGCAATTTAAGTTTTCAGATTTCATTGCCCTCACGTTATGGCTTCAGTTTCTAGTAAGTTTCTAATTTGCTCCTTCCAATGTTTTAAGAAGCCTCTAGTTTTCTGGTCGTTTCCTGGAGAAACCGCTTTGGTGGGAGGATTTGCAGCTAACAGCTACAAGAACTCCACCTTTTTTTAATCACATCATTATTATGATGATGTTAAAAATGATATATATATATATATATATATATGTACAATCATTTCAGAAAAACAATTTTACACAAGAACTTTTAACAATTTGGAGGTATTTGAAATGGTATGTCAATAAATTGTTTCAATTATACCCAAACACTGAGTATTAAAAATTCTAGTAAACTAATAAATTAAATGAATAACTCAGAAAACAGAAAACACTACAGGCAGTCCTCTACTTTCACACATAATGTGTTCCTGAAAATGTGTGTGAAAGTTGAATGTATGAAGGTTGAATCATACATATGCATGTAATAAGAGGGGTTCCGTTCCAAAGTCTCAAGAAAAAAATATATAATTTTCATAGACAGTTATATATTTAATTGATAAACATGTTATTTTTAATAAGTATTTCATTGAAAATCACGAATAAATATACATATGCAATACTTTCTTATCTGAAATGTTGATTTTCACCACCTATATACGTATTTGTAAGTACTATGTGAATAAATAAGGTCATTAAGTATGCTTCCTACTTTCTGCAAAATTGTTTTGCAAAAATATAACATTTCATTTTGTAGGTTGTAAAAACTATGTAAAAGTTTTTCAGAGATTCACATTATATTATTTTTTAACAGAAGCGCTCATTTGTATTGTGTCAATATGACAGCCATATCTAAACATTCATAACATACGATCCGCGAAGGCTGGAAAACACGGCAGGCAGTGTTCGATAGCAACTAACAGTGCTATATCAATATGTAGGTAGGTTGCTAGATGTATGAAAGACCAAGTCGGTCGTATGAAAGTTGATTTAGAGGTGATAATATGTTGTGTATGTAAGTGCGAGTTGTACGAATCTCGAATNAAGTCGGTCGTATGAAAGTTGATTTAGAGGTGATAATATGTTGTGTATGTAAGTGCGAGTTGTACGAATCTCGAATGTATGAAAGTCAAGGACTGCCTGTATTTGGAAACTGCAAATTTTATTGCTTTTAATTATCACAAGAATTTATATATGATATTTATTTTCCTCTGGTCAATACCACAGAAATAATATTAGGTCAAGTGCCTCATATTTCTCAATTTTGTTGTATGTGGTGCATTGAGTCTAGATATCTTAATGTTTTAGATTTNTAGGTCAAGTGCCTCATATTTCTCAATTTTGTTGTATGTGGTGCATTGAGTCTAGATATCTTAATGTTTTAGATTTGCTTCCAGTAAGGTGGCTTTTCTTGTATTTAAGATGGTAGCAGATGCAGATGGCCTAGCCCTTTTGCTTTCATTCAGGGAATTATATTTTGTGTTGCCAGTGTCCTCAGTGCATTTGGTACATTGAATGATTATGCTTCATTCTATAGTATGTTCTAAGGACATCCTTTACTGTATTATGACAAGACACAAATTTAATTTACATTGCATGAAGCATGGTTGACTATTCACTACCGTATAGATCCAATTTGTTAGGTATTTACCTAGCCATACATTAGGCTACAAAACAGGTAATATCAATTGTTATTTACAACCATGCAGCACCACACTACAACCTGTTACAATTACGAGCATAGTGGCTACTTCTTATGTCAGCCAGCGGTACTCGATCTTATAACTGTCAAGCTAGTAGTCTGGCTTGAGACAATCAGGTTGTGATGTTATTGTAAAAGGTTGTGTGTGTGTTTTAACATGTATATTTCCAACTTGATTTGTTTCACAAACTGTAAAAGCTTGGTACAAATATTCCAACTACATATTTACTTCTAAATTACACATGTTACTAAACTGGTTCCTTGCAAACTCGGTCCGTTTCAAAAACCTACAACCAAATAAGTATTTCAGATAAAAAAAAGTAAACATTTAAATGAAAAAACTATTTAACAATAAACTAACCATACCTTACACCATCACATATTTACCTAGNAAAAAGTAAACATTTAAATGAAAAAACTATTTAACAATAAACTAACCATACCTTACACCATCACATATTTACCTAGATAAGCCATTAACCACAGTATTTAAGGCTCCACTTTAAAGTGCAATAATGTTGAAATTTAAAAACATTTGATTTTGCATTTACAAGAGACTAACATCACCTTCGTGGTCACACCATTCACAGTCAGAACAATACACACAATGCTGATTTTACACACAAAGAGCACGAGAGCATACAGGTGTCGCAATGACAACTCACACTTTGAACATGACGAGATTGAGGATGTTATATCGNAAAAAGTAAACATTTAAATGAAAAAACTATTTAACAATAAACTAACCATACCTTACACCATCACATATTTACCTAGGTAAGCCATTAACCACAGTATTTAAGGCTCCACTTTAAAGTGCAATAATGTTGAAATTTAAAAACATTTGATTTTGCATTTACAAGAGACTAACATCACCTTCGTGGTCACACCATTCACAGTCAGAACAATACACACAATGCTGATTTTACACACGAAGAGCACGAGAGCATACAGGTGTCGCAATGACAACTCACACTTTGAACATGACGAGATTGAGGATGTTATATCGCTTGCAGAGCACATTACCCAGAATGCGCGTGGGGTAGCCACAGCGGATCTGGTATGCAGACAGCAGCAAGTAGAAACATTTCACCATGTACCACATCTGCGGTGGCAGAGCTGCGTTGAACTGCCTGCAACAAAAAGAAAAGAAACAGTGCATAGAGTTCATTATGTCCAACTCAGTTAACATCCAGCAATGTGATAAGTTCCTAATGGGAAACTAGTAAGTGCCTATCAACATCAGCCTGACAACAACTTTTTTTTCAAACGGAAGCATAGGAATGAGAATGTTTCCTTCGGAGGAGTGCAAGATTTACACTGAGTTTTTGCAAATACAACAACCATCCCTGACGAGTCACATGATTATTAAATAAATAATATTATATGATATATAAAAGCACACACAATTATCAAACAAAATTACAGAAAAACAGGAAGAACTCAATTCTTCCTGCCAGCAGAGAATTACCTACCTTGTAGAATTACATAGTTAATAAGCAATTTATTTGTTATAAGAAATTATTTCACATAATCATGAGAATGATTACAAACACAAAATGTTGTAATGTATTTCTCACATTTAATAGAAAAAAAACNGGGGCTTCTCGCCTCCCTTGCTAACAACCGTGTCTGTCAACTCCGAAATACAACATAAATACAACATGGAATGAGACCTAATATGGAACAAGAAAATAATACACCGGTGGATAAAATAGAAGTACCCTGCGAAAAACAAGCCAACTGCAACGCTTGCCATGTTTCCCATGTGCAGAAATCCTAAATTGGATCTGCTAAGGATTGATCTGGGATTGCAGGCTGGAAGGCAAGCTCACTTAACAAGAAGGAACCCTATGACATCACGCATGATGTGTCACCCACTGGGTGTAGGCCTCAAAGCCCTTCTCCTCTCTATATCTGTGGAGCTGGTGCCATATTAATATGGTCTACTGGTGGCCTGAATGTGGTTGGTGGAACTGATCTGGCCGGGGAACAGATACAATTTGCTGCCTCAGCTTACGTACGGCAGGCTTGCTAACTGGCTTGGTGTTTTATCGGGCTGGAGCGGACATGGCAGGTGCAGGTGAGGATGTTTGGAACCGCAGTTTCCTGGCGGTAGGCATTGGGACAGGTAGGCAAGTTGCTATGGGCTTCGGCAGAGCTGGTGTAGGCAGCAAGGGTAAGCTGGCACGAGGTACTGACCAACACCCTGGCAGAAATCCTAATGCAAGACCCAGATCCAACCTGTCTGCTCCTATCTGGCATACAACCGATGCACACACCCCTCTCTAGAGCTGCTTCTGCCCTGAGGTCAGTAAACACAAAAGCACTCCCCACAACTCCCTCCTGACAACCTGGTTCAAGGCGCATGAAAAGTGTGTCTTCCTTCTTTGTGTGTGTGCCTGTCGACAAGTACTAGACCGGGAGTACTTGAGTACACCTGGAAGAAAGAGGAGGCTGCTCGTGAGAGAGGGTCTGCATCCAGCTCGACCATCTCAACCTTGAACCTCATCTGGCACGTGCCACGTGCAGTTTCTCCACCGTCTCCAACACCGCCGAAGAAGCCACCTACCTTTGCTCGGCCTACTAACGTCACAAGAGTGGTCAGACCACTTAACATCAAACCCTTCTACACCCCTGCTAGGGTACCCACTCGCCCATCGCTCTCGCAAGCGCGCCTCCTAAGGCACAACGCTCTATTATAGAAGTGGCCAAACCCAGCAACATAGGCCCCAAGAACAACCCAGTTCGAGCAACGACCACTGCTTCACCTTCACCCGGGAGGGAGGAGGGAGGGGGGACTTTGCGCCACCCACCAACTGCCATTCCCAATTCCCACTAAGGGTGCGCGTCGGTTCATCCTGGCCTTGTATATATGTATTTTTGGTAGCCTAGCAACCTAGCTGTAACCAATCACATGACTGCAATGACAATTCAAGTTTTTGTATTCTCTTATTGAAATGTGGCATGAAGATATTATGCACAGAACTACTTGAAAAACTGCACATCATGAAACATGGGTATCATAATTCCTTATCTGGAAAATACTGTACAACAGAAATAATTTGTGTACTAAAGATTATCAGAGTTAAAACTTCCCTTCTACATACACCATAGGTCCCTTTGTGATTATTTCAGTCTTTAGTGAACTCTGTAATTACTGAATACACTGGTTTCAAATCTCTGTCAAAATATATTTGTACAGGAGCAGCCATAAACCAATCGCCAGAAACAGAAAATATAAATCTTACCTTAAAAGATTAGTTAATAAACCAATTGGCAAACAAATATGACAGTAACCCAAGAAACTTGTACACTCACCTTTCGGTAACACCAGGCAGGATAAAGAACATCCAGATGTGAATTCCAACCACAAGAAGGAACTGGAATATCACTTTGCCGAGGATGAATTTACGCAGGTACAGCGCTCGGTCGATGATTATCAGGCCGAACTGAAGTATGAGCATGAGCAGGAAAGGAACTGGCACCTTGTTCTCCTCCAAGTACGCAGCTACGCCCCCATCCCCTTGCTGCGTCTACCAAGGAATACAGTCCAACAACGTGAGTCTGTTGCCTCTGAATCACTTTTCATAAGCACAGACTGGTGGTAGGTGGTAAACTGACAAGTTACAATTAGTACACAGGTAAAGGCTATAAATTACTTTTTTCTTTATGAGATTTGTGTTTCTTATAAAAAAATTTGTTTTTCATATTTACTGTAATTATTTTGTGTATTGCGTATAAATAAATATTGTAGTGTAAGTAATAAACACAGTGTGTATATTCCACTGCACCATCAAGTTAACGTTCAAGATTAAAATAAAATATATTTATAGACCATTATTTTTAATGAGAGGGCTTTCACTTTACCGTGAATAAACTGTATGAATAAATATTCACAGAAATTTTGCACAAAATGATGATCACACAATATGCCTTTATTGTATTGCAAATTATGCCATGATAGTAATTTTTCATCTAAATGTTTAAATCTATAAATTCATCCTGCCCGTCTATAAGATAACGTCATTTCTAAACAAAGCATGCAAGACACACAGCAGAACCTCGCTGTTAAGAACCTCTCGCGGTTTCTATAAATACAATTCATAGTGAGGGATGGTCATGATAGAGGGCCTGGAAAATGTTAAATAAATTTTGACGCACACTGACCCCTATACAGTAAATTAGGAATGATATCGATGTTTAGCTATGGACTGCTTGCAGTACAGTGTATGACGAGAAACGCAATGCGTAGCGACTTATTTGTCAGCTGAATTCCCTCAAACTTCCCACTTTTATTTCGTTACAGAATTTTTCATAATCCCGCAAACATGGGTTTTTAAAGAGAGATGGTCTTGATAAATGGGGTTGCAACAGCGAGGTTCTACTGCAGTAACATACATAAAACATTTTTGGTTTTTGTAGTTTTGTTATCATAACTCTAACAAAAAAGCAATTATAAATATTGACTGATAATAAATTATACATGGACAACGCTAAAAAAATCCTCACAAAGCAGTGTTCAGATGCATTCTCATCCCTGACGAGAAGGTGTTAAACCTCAAAGAGTAAAGGCTGTCCCCCCTAGCACTATCGCAAGTCCATGAAGATGAGGCATCACTTGACAACTCATGCCATTTAACGACCAAACACCGACGAGAACACTGACAAGCATATCCGAACACTACAAATTTTTGTTCAAAAATGAACTTTTAATGCTTGTTTTGTGAGACGCACAAGAAACAGGTAATACTGGTGAAAACGAAAGATTCAACTCAGTTCTCTGACTCCTTAAAAAACTTATAGTTACAGAAACTCAGCATGCACTTACCCCAAATGCAGCAAATCCGAAAATGATGACTAGAAAGTTGAAAAAATCGCAAAGGAACATCCATGTGTATACATCAGCTGTGACACGAGCAGTTGGTGCCAACAGATATTTGAAAAAATACTTCACAGAAGCAAAATATCTCATCATCCTGCAGGGAAAGAAAGTATTTTAGTAGCACAACTAATAAATCTCTAAAAAAATTGTAATACAGGTATGTATGTAGTTGTATGCTTGTCAACAGGAAGTTCATTTTCTAGGCAGAACACAGTTAGTAAAAGTAATTAAAATAAAATAGTTAAACCTGACTGCTATGCAAAGACTAATGACAAAAAAAAATTAGAATGGGGAAAAAACAATCCCAGCACTCTTATGTTAACATTGCAGTGTCCTACAACTCGCAGTCTGATGAAGCACAACGTAGCAATCGCGCAACCACGTGAACAATGTGTCGTCTTTGTGTGTGTGCCTGTCGACAAGTACCAGTCTGCGAGTACTTGATTCCTGTCCTTTTGTATATTTTTGGTGGCCTAGCAGCTACTTGTAACCTTACTTTAACACTACTAAAGTCGCAGTTTGCAATTCAAATTAGTTAGAACGGATGTTATTACAAGCCTCCAAATATGCATGACCTGAACTTGTGTACGCTATATCTACAGTGAAGAGCAACTTACATGATGCCATATACTAACTACAAAAACCATACACGTGTTGTGAGATCGCACACAATGCACAAGCACTTCAGCCAATCGCATCACTGGAAATGAACATGTGACCTGCAACAGTTCTTGCATGTCGGTTAGTTTTTTGTAAGGTACAGTAGAACCCTCCTGATAAGACCTCTTACAGTTTCCAGGAGTAAAGTTGGGCCGCTCTTAAAATAGAGGTCTTGAGAGCTCATGAGGGTGATTGAGGTGAGTATGGAGCAGCGCTGGAATGAAAGGGCAGGGGAAACTGGAGATCCCAGAGAAAACCCACCGACCAGCGGCATTGTCTGTCGTGATTCTCAAGTGCAAAAACCGGGTGTGACCTGGCCAGGGATTGAACCCGGCTCACCTTGTTGGGAGGCGAGCAGGCTAACCGCTCAGCCACCGCAGCCCCAAAAGAGGGTTTGGGAAATTTTGTACAGATTTTGACTCACCCGACTCCTATACACCAAACAGGGGTGGTATCTGTTTTTAGATACGCACTGCTTACAATACATTTTCGCCAAAAGAAAATCATGTGTAGCAACTATTTTTAAAAAGATTTCCCTCCAATTTTAAATATTTTTTTTGCTGAATTTTTTTTAGTTTCTCAAAAACGGATTTTTAAAGAGAGATGGTCTTAAAAAAAGGGGCCGCAACAGTGAGATTCTAGTATAACTGGCTTACAGAATAGGTTCTCTCTTATGTGTACAATCTAACAAAAGTCCATGCGAAGATATGCAAAGATGACTGGCTGTTGTAAGGGTATTCCATTACAGCAATGGACCATGATGCTGCCCAATTGCACAGCTAATGTTCAAGGTACTACAACTCTGGCAAGGATGGATATTTGCTTTGTGGTAGTACGTCGGTCTTCCCCCTCCAACAGCCATGGCACGAGGTAAATATTTATATTTGAGTAATGCAGTAAATGCTACTGTGGCATGTGTGCACTTTTCATTTAGTTGCTTATCACTCATCTGTCAACACACCTAAGAATGGCCAACAGGAAGCGAGGTAAATTGTCAACATTTCAACCCTTTTGGCAGTCCAAGTGGTTCTGGATTAGTACTGCAGCCTACCACTAAAACAAGTGACGTTTGATTAATGGCAGATTCAAGCAGGTTTTCTGCACGAGGTAAAACATGGTGGATGTTGCTGGTAGATTTTCTTCGTGTAATCTGATTTGTAGCGTAATCCATTCATGGTTACTTCCTACTTTGCCCTGCTAAAGTTCTACTTTCAGGCTTTTCATCCATCTCATGCAGACAAAGCTTAACTAAGCCTAGAAAATTACTCCAAAGGGACAACGCACCACATTCGTGAGCACTCGGTTTAATAACATTTTGCATGGTAACTACATATTTCTTGTTGGGCAATACAAACATACATATTTTCTCCCTGCTCTTATTCATGTAAATTATAAATGAAATATTATAATTTGTAAATAAAAGTTCACTTTAACCAAAAATAAGATATTTTTATGTTAATATGAGTATAAAACACTTGTGATACAAGACATATTTAGCAAACTATCAAACATCATGGGGTGATTATTTTAAAGGTTTGATTTTAAAAATGTCAAGAAACTACAAGTAGACTATAACACGACATTCCATAATTTCTCCACTGCGACATCAGCCATTTCTCAGGCTGGCTGGGAATGACAGGACCGTCCACTCACACAAGGCAGCCAGCTCCCCTTGACGAGGTACTCCTCTCATTTCATTAATGACTATGCCGTAAAAATGTGCCAATTTGTGTTTCACCATTAGGCAAGCAGGGCACAAGAGAGACGTACCACATCAAGTTCACTTACTTTTCCAGTCAACGAAAAGTTTTCCAGTCTTTTTCAGCATTCAATAAAAAAGAGTCTACTGAAAAAAATGTGTTACTTTACGATATATCACCGAAATGAAATTCACAGAACTCTCAGCTTCTGGACACTGCATGGTCTACACTACAATTGTTTATTTGCGAGTCTATTTATAACATACCACAGATTATTTTTCAGAGTTTCAGTGCCCATCAGTTTCAAGACAAATTCCTTGGCCTACTTAGAATGCTTGGCCACACAGAAGATATATTACATTACGTTGTACTACAGGCTTAAATTTTCAGAATCTGGCACCTGTTTCCCTAACTTTTTCATGTTTTCTAGTCATGTATCAACCCTAAACATGGGTACTAAACTAAGTAGACAAAGATGTTGAGGACATACGCCAGCTTTATAATACCGGGGTAGTGGTCTAACAGTTTCTGCGGCTCGGTAACGACCACCACCAACTGCTTGCCCTTGGCATCGCTGCCGTCGTCGCCGAGGTCCTCCGAGCTCTTGATGGCACTGAGGCGGCAGCCCGCTGGCGTCACCACCTGCCGCCCCAGAGAGCTGACGCTGCTCATGGAGATCTTGCGGCTCATCCTGTCGCTGCCGAAGTTGTTGTTATTGACGGTGCTCCCGTTCTCAGAGTTCTCCACCACAAACATCTCTTCCTTCTGCGTGAACGGCACCGGGTCCTCGTACGTCGACTTCCACAGGCCCATCGACTTCAACATCACCCTGCAACCAGCCCTCATCAAAAATTCTGGCTCCTTACTGCACATCACAAAACCTCTATAATACAAACCTTAAGGGACTTTAATTTTTGCAGTTTGTAATAATAAGGTTTGTATTAACAGTTGCCTGCAATAATGATATTTAAAAAAAACTTAAAAATATTAAGTTTTTGACAATGATTCAGCACATTGGAAAATAAGACATTCTCATCACTAACATAACTACCTTTTAGCACTGGACTTGACACTACATTGTAATACAAAAAAATAATATTTTTATCAAGCATACCAAATAACATTAGATTACCTTTCGCATTCCAAGGGTAAAGTAAACAAATTTGTATTAATGAGTATTGATATTCATATGTATATATGTGGTCATTAAATGTGGAAGAATTTTCGTCCTATCAGCGTAAAGCAGTTTCACAAGTTTACAGCATTATGTATGTATTTAGTTGTGTGGTGAAAATACATGCAAGAATTTCTGTAACCTCAAGATTAATATAATATTTCTGTGCAATATAGTTCTTCTTTCTTAATGTATTTCTTTATTTCTTCCTTTCATCCTGCAATGTCGTAACATTTCCGTAGTTTGTCACCTCGTCGCTCACTCTTAGAGGGGTTGGCAGATAGAGGGCAGTGGCAAGGTACTTCCTCCCTGGGTGACGGTGTAGCACTGGTCGCCCCCTGCACGGGATTTTTCCAGGTGCCTGCGTTGCTAGGCCTGGCCACTTCTATGATTGAGCGTTGTGCCTTGGGTGGTGCGCTTGCGAGCAATGGGTCAGTGGGTACCCTAGTCGAGGTATGAGCGTGTGTAGCGTTAAGGGGCCTGACTACCCTAGTAATGTTGGCTGGCCAGACGAAGGTAGGCATCTTCTTCAACGGCATTAGCAGCAGCGGAGATATTGCAAGACGTGTGTGCCAGATAAGGTTGAGGTGGCCACTCAACGAGCTGGTTGCAGACCCTCTCTGGCATGCGGCTTCCTCATTCTTCCAGGTGTAAATCTGGTTGTCAACTGAACAGCTACTCTTCATTAGCCAAGCCTGAACTAGCCCCAACTTGGCAGTCTTGTCCTGCCCTGCCCAGCCCTATGGTGAGGAATAAGGGGGTGTGGCAGACCCGCTAGGTAGATAGTGGGTGGCCAGTAAGGGGTAGACAGCCTGATGGAGAGTAGGGTGCGGAGGTTAGGCGAGGTTGGAAGCCTGATCTACTGGTCTTCAGCTCGGTGGCTTGGCGAGCGGAACGTTGCTGGCGGACCCAGGTGTCACGGAGATTGGGGCTCCTTAGGGGCTGGCCTATCGTGTCCAAACAGGAGACCTGGCAAGCGAAACATTACTAGCGAACCCAGGCATCTGCTGGAGGGGCGATAGTCCAAGAGACAACTGCTCTAGTGAGGCCTAGGAAGGCTGGCTTCCTAAGCTGCACTTCGAGACAGTTACCAATACAAGAGAAAAGGATTGAGGTTTGGCTTATCGCTATCCCTAGAAGAGTCTTACTAGGACTGGTGACGAAAATAGGGAATGGCGGTAGCAAGGTGTGGGAGATACAGTGTGTTGGAAGAGACAACTCAACCAAGTCAGATTTATGCCTGTTTTATTGATTGCTCAATAAAACACACAGAAACCAGCCTGTACCCTGACTGCAACTGGTTAATTACCTAGTCTTGGAAGACGCGGCAGGACGGGGGATGAGGGCGACCCCAAGTCAGGGGCACTCGTTCTCGTGATAGCTGTAGGTGAGCTACAAGGTGCGGTGGCTTCGGCGTGCTGACAGGCAGCGAGGCGGTGTCGTGCAGAGTAGAACTCTCGACTGGACCGCGAAAGGCAGTGATGACTTGAAGATGTTGATTGATGCTCGCTCAGCGTGATGTTCTGCGAAGGCGAGACGTGATGTCTGGTGGCTCTCGGGCAGAGTAACAGCGTGCTACTGAACTGGCGCGAGACAGCCGTCGGTGTGCTCTCGGGCAGAGTAACACCTGACAAGTGGACTGGCTTGGAACTGAGGACTGCGAATCCTATTTATACTCGGCTCACAGGGCCAGCGTGGGGGTTGCGGTGTGTGGAGAGAGAGATGCGAAGGAGAGAAGAAAGTAACTGAGAGCTGCGGCTACTTCCCCTCACACGCCAGACGTTGGAGGGGTGAGAGTGGCGACGTGATGCAAAGCGGGTTGCAGCGCAGTAGGCGGCGACAGCGGGCAGGCCACTCCTGGCTTGGAAGGTGTCCTGTGGCGTGTACAGCGTAACGGCTCTTCTTAGGAGGGAGACCGCGGCTGTGGGGAGGCTAGATGAGAGAATGACGTTGCTCATACTGCGTCAAGTTTATCTGACAATATTTTTAACTTTTTCTTAGACTGTATAAATGAATGATTAACAATCATTTTATGTTATTGTAATAATAACTACACACACCTAGGATGTAATTTTTTAAACCAAATGATCATATTCAAAAATTACATATTTCTGTACATGCTTAAATAGTGATGTACTCTTGGCAAACTATATTAAACTTCTAACACAATTTTAATAAAGTGCATTAGTGTGGAAGAAAATGTCTAAGCATTTACAGAACAAACAGCAAACTGGCAATCACAGAAAAATGCCGTACATATATTTAGAGTACAGACTTAAAAATGCTTTTATTAAGGTGTAGTCATACCAAAATTTGAAATAAATGAGTGCTTTCACACTTTTTTTTAGGTTGTTCATCTGCCAGGAATTTAACAGATCACTCATACCAGTAACGCGTGACGCATATTGTAAGTAGAACATCGCTGCTACAATCCCCCTCCCCCGCCATCTTACCCCGGGAGCGCCTACAGTTGACAAGCACCACGGAAAACACGTACAGCGACAAGAAACCGGCCCGGAGGACAGATAGGTAGTTTACACATGTCAAGGTTGCCTTGGACCACCACCCCACCCTGAGCAAAACCGCGTGAGGAAATTATGATACGTATGAGGGCAGAGCTAACATATCGCCGAAGAAATCCCGAGATAAGCTGAGTTTCGCCGATACAACGCTAGTTACACGAGAAAAAGGCTGACAGATCGTGGCAGTAGTGCCAGGATCCCACACCCCTCCCCCAGCAACACGCGTGAAAAACATTAACACATATGAACAAAGGACCTGTGCGGCGATGAGGCTGAGGGCAGCTGGAGTTCTTCCCCTTCCCCGCCTTCCCCTAACGAGTGAAGCCACGTGTAAGGATCTAAGGGGGAGTCCAGAGAGTTTAAAGGCCAATTTGCGGGACACGGAGGGGGTCAGATGCATCACGTTAGTCGGGTCAGATGCATCACGTTAGTCGGGTCAGTCATATCTCTGCACCGGGAGAGTGAGCTACCGTCGTCACGCCGAGAGGATCAGTTATGTCAGATCAGTCAGCAGTCAGTTACAACAGCGTGCCGAGAGAGGAAGTCAGTCAGTCAGTCAGTCAGCCGAGGCTGGGGAATCGGACCCCGGCTGAGTGAGTTACCACCGTTACGTCAGCGCGTTCAGCTGGACAAGTCGGTATCAATCTCGCGTGGGTGGTCGGGGGGAATAGAGAGAGAGAGAGAGAGAGAGAGAGAGAGAGAGAGAGAGAGAGAGAGAGAGAGAGAGAGAGAGAGAGATAGAGATATATATTCAGCAAGCCGACGCCAGGGTTCGGGCCCCGGCAGAATCAGAGACAGTTACCAGAGTTACGTCGGACGAGTAGTATCACCATGCCAGGACACAAGTCAGTCAGTGAGTCAGTCGAGTGGGAGTAGTCCAGTGCAACCCCGCACCGAGAAGGCGGAGGCCGGGGTAGTAGCCCGCCAAGGGTCCCTCGCCGGGACGTGGTAGGGAGGCAATCCGTCAGTTACAACCCTACGCCGCGAACGGGAGTCGAGTTGTGACCTTCAGCGAGGAGCGCCACACCGAAAGGAAGCTGGGTCCAGTGCAGCGCACACCAACGAGAACCAGCAAGGGCCTGGAAAGGCCACCCAAATCACCAGACCTCACCCACCATCGGGACACCACCAAACATCAGAAACAGATAAGTACAAGCGTCCGTCACTCAGGAGACACGTCCCGACGCCTAGCGTCCTCCCATGACGTCAGAAACAGTAAGCACGAGTACTTAGAGCCGCCTTAAGGTACCTCCAACTCGCAAGGTACCATCTCGCAGGAAAGTAGGTGAATTCCCAGGACAGTAGGTGTGTGTGTCTGAGAAAGTATGTATGAAGTTCCGAGAAACTATGTGTGAATTTCTGGTCAAATATAACCTAGTACATTTGAAACACTGAGTGACTTCATTATTTTTCACCCTATTAAATCTCCAAGGCACCTTATAGTCTGTGCCTGGTAAAATTAACTCAGACTCTATGAACCACCCTGTATACCAGAGGTGGCGAGTAGCGTTACCAGTAATGTTATTTTTTGCTGAAGGAAAAGGAAATTTATGAAAATGTATTATTAATCTGCAAGCACTCACCTGTGGAAGAATATAATGAGCAGCAGAGCAAGGTCGTAAGTGGCATAGTTAGGCTTACGCTCAATGCCGATAATGCGGGCTGGAGCAAAAGGCATATTGTCCAGTATGGTGTGCTGATTCCAGGGTATCAGTTCAAATTGGAACAAGCACTTTATGATGACCACCACCTGAACACAAGAACTTTACATTAATTATTGATGGTAAACCACCACCTGAACAAAAGAACTTTACATTAATTATTGATGGTAACAGCAGTCGTGAAACAATACTGTAACCAAATTGTCTCCTACCTACATTTTATTATTTATCACACGAATGAACTCGTACTACTGAATATTTTTTTGGTATAAAATATGCAGTGAAGTAAAGTGAAAAAATTCAGGTGGCTCTGAAAATGGAGGTCTTGAGAGCCGATGAGAGTGAAACGAGGCGAGTATGGAGCAGTACCGGAATGAAGGGGTGGGGGAAACGGGAGATCACTGAGGAAACCCACTGACCAGTTGCATCGTCCGGCACGATTCCCACATGCGAAAATCCAGGAATATCACCACCGAGAATCGAACCCGATTTGCCTTGGTGCAAGGTGACTAATCTAACCATTTCACCACTGTGACCCCGTAAAAATATGCCGACTATTACATACTGATTGTCTACTGAAGTTTTATCTGTACTGTCCTTCAGCTTGCTGAGTTCAGGAATTACAGTCACAGAGGTGTTGTTTTCCTTCAAACTACTTTCATCCTTCCAAACACTGGCATTTCTGAGAATGTCGGCACTTATTGCAATTAGCTTATTATTCAGGCTGTAAGCAACTGCACTATGAAGCTCCACCTGCAGCTCCAGTGGCCACAGGTACAGGCCTTCCACGCCACACCAGCTGTCCCTCTCCCAGTGTTTTGTAGAATACAACTGAGCCCCGCTAACAGAAGTGCAATCAGATGCAAGACTCATATTGAGTCTTGCCAGGAAACATCAAGTCAACATAGAATTGAGTGATTACAGATAGTTTTAAAACCCTAAAATTTTATTGATATGTTAAACCAGCCCTAAAACCTATACAATATTTACTAAATGCTCTAGTTTTTATGACAAAATTGTCAGCTCAGAAATTGGGTGGGCATTACATTTGTGCCTTAGGCAGTTTTGCCTCCCAGTGAAGTGTGCGACTGCTAGCCCTGGGTGACAGCACGAGATGAAGCCACCCAGGTCAATGGGTACAGCACGAGCGTGAATTTCTACTGCTTCTTTTAATATTTCAATACTTTTAACTTGAATTCAGCCGTATGTCTTTTCCCCCAGCCCATTATTCATCACTTCTTTGGCAATAACTTTTCAACATAAACACTTCCAAGTGCAACTGCTCGGCCGCCTGCAAGCCACATTCTAGCAGACACGCCATCCCTTGTGTAGTAGGTACTATTAGTTCTCAT
Source organism: Clitarchus hookeri (assembly GCA_002778355.1). Lineage (NCBI taxonomy): Eukaryota > Metazoa > Arthropoda > Insecta > Phasmatodea > Phasmatidae > Clitarchus > Clitarchus hookeri. Next base: position 212,288 of record NQII01000921.1, on the reverse strand, counting down.
ATAGTACAACAAAACTTTGAAACTATTTCTGTTATGCTTACGTCGAGAGTATACATGAGTGGACTGATTAATGATGGAATAAATGCTATTAGAAAACCCTTGAAGAACTTTAAAAAAGAATAAAAACATGTGCGCGAGTTTGGTGGCCTTTGATGTTGCCCATCACGATGATTCCAGGAATAGCGCGTATCTTCTCACAATTGTGCACTCCAAAAATAATTGTACTCACACCATGCGGGCCTCTTATAATTATTGCCTGTGCTTCCTAATTAATTACATAGCATCTTGATAATAAAATCTATCTTGATCTAGGCTAAAATAAAGACTGCTGCGTAATCAGGCTAATCCACCCTGTTCAAATTACATCAAGCTGCCTGCCACATTTCATATTACAAATGTCAAAGAAATCACGAAATTCTCCAACGGAAAAAACTACAAACGTAACCAAAGACATAACACAAATTTAGATCAGAGTGATTAAGAGGACCTTATAATTACAATACTAAGACATATCAGCATAAAACAAAATTAACAAAAAAAAATCTTCAGATTATTAACACCATTACAAATTCTTTCATAGATAAAGAAATGCATTAATCAACACTCCGATCACCTAAAAGACACTGTTTGACTAACAATAAATAAATGGGTAGGTGGTAAAATATTTACTGCAACCTCTAAATTATGTAAGAGGCAAAAGCAAATTCAAACAGATTATAAATAACAAAAATAGAATGAAGCTAGGCAAAGTAAAATAGAAACAACAAACAGTAACTGGTAAATTCTGATTTTTAGTTATTGTTTTGGCATAAAACTTACCTAATATACACACAACCCTATCAAAAGTATTACAGTACACTTTACAGTCATCTTGTACGATACAAGTACATCATCACGCACCTTTGTCAAAGCTGCAAGCAGCACCATTGGCCTGTGCTGATGGAATACAACCCCATTCCCTATTTTGCAAGGACAACCCCTGGCCTGCATCTTGCAACAGTGAAAAACTTAACACATTTAAACCAATTAATATAACAAACATTTTTACTTGGAATGCTTGGAAAATACAATCTACTTTGTCCAAGCTCAGTGCTTTGAATGTTTATTGTAATTGTAAGCACATACTACGCTATATTAGCATGCAACAGCAGCCAGGGTCAACACAGTTAAGTGTAAATATACTAGGCGATACATAGTCAAGTTCACTTGACACGTGGTAAAGCACCCACCTCGGTGTAGGCAATGAGCGTGATCCAGAAGGTCTTGGTTGGGCGGGGCACGGTGAGCGTGCCCCAGAGGAAGACCATGAGGGGCAGAGGGAGGGAGAGGATTGTCGCAGACTTGATCTGGTGCAGGAACACCATGAAGTAGCAGACGAGCTCCGAGTGCGACATGAGGGAGTAGTAGACGGCGATGCAGAGCTGCACGATGGGGGGTTGGCCGGCCGCGCTCAGCTCGTTGTCCTCCTCCATCTGCTCCAGGCTCACTCGCATCAGGCTGCAACACCGTACTACCACCGTATCAACACGTCACACCCATACATGATGTTCAAAAACATCTGAGGTTTTCCACACAAACACAATAGACTGTTCCCTGATGACCGAGTACTTTTGAAATCTACCATCAGAAAAAAATTTTGGGGCATTGTATACAGCGTAGAAATAGAACAGGAAATACTGGAAGTTTTACTTTAAGTTTTCCACACTTGTTATCGGCAATTCCAACGCTGCCAAGTAGTAGCAGGTTCAGTTCCTCTCTTGACTGTCAACAGATGAGCATCGCTACATCAACTCTCACCAATATAATATCCTCCTGTTGGCAATCCACAGTTCATTGTCGCTTCAGTGCAAACGAAAAGCCTCTCATTACGATGTATGCATTTTCAATGTAATCTCTTAAAAGAGTAATGACTGTAATGTCAGAAGCAGTTTAGCTAAAGTATTCCCATGCTTTCACGTCTTATCAAAAAATTAATCCCTGAATTAGCAGGAGGCAAAGAGAGAGGGGATGTGTTTTAAATACAGAATAAGAATTATTGGTGTAATGGCAAAACATTTCTGTTCTTGACGACTTCATAGCTTAATTTAAACAACGCTAACTAGTTTTCAGAGCCATGGAAATGTTACATTCAACACGTGGCAGGAGGACATACAAAGGGCTCATTGCACCACAAACTGCCGTCTTCCTTATCACTGTAGACAACACCTCACAGGTGAGGGGTTCAGCAGAGGAGTAAGGATGGAACACCGACAAAGTGCAATGGTGGGGAAATGAGAGCAATGTGACAAAAACCACCAGCCAATGGCAATGTCCACAATGTTCTCCAAATGTGGAAACCTCGATGTGACCATACCAGGAATCTTAACTCATTTTAATATTGTGAACATCAAGTGCTCTGACCACACCCATAAATGTAAGTCATTCAAAACTTCTTTAATTCCTGCTATTTGTAGCAGTGCTTAACATCTACTAGATGCTATTTGACAGCCACGTGTAGCTATTATTTAAAAAATTTATTCATCACTAACAAATCAGGCGAGGACAATGCAGACTATAAAAATTTTACTGTATGTATCACCCAAATAAATACTTAGGACATGAGAATTTTGTTTTGAGGCCATTAAATAATTGTTAGGAACTGTGAAAGTAGCAGAACCGCTGAATGAAATGAAAGAAGAGGGCTTGTAAAGGTTTGGCAAAAAAAAAAAAATTGAGGGTTTGACTATATTTATAGCAGAATGACTGAAGTGAAATACAAAGTTGACACGGAGTGAAGAGATAGTGTGATGTCAAATAAACATTATTAAGTTTCATAAATTATTCGGGGAAAAAAATGATTATACATATATACATATATATAGACACACATACATGCATGCATGAAAAAAATATATTTAACACACAGTATTTATTTTCGCATAAATGTCTAACAGATAATTTTTTTTTTTTTAAATAATTGAAAACATGATAATCCATGAAAAAATACATTAAAATAACCAAAATAATAATATAATTATAATTAGTTTTCTTGAAGGAAATGTATCCTGTTACATGTAGGCTTCTTCTTGGCCAATAGATGTTTAGTTTTGACTGTACCAAATTAGAGCGGAGTGGAGTAGAGTGGAGGGGAGGGGAGATTTGGGCAGCTCTTACGAGGCTCTTACAACCGTTATAGAGAAATTGTTCGTTTTAGTGTCGTAACAGAAGTGTCAGGGACATGACTGGAAATACTTAATTACAGAAGCTTTCCATTTTACAGTTTTGAGCAAGTTTTTGTACTTGATTGTTGTCAGGTGCTCTCTGGTTGTGATTAAACGGTGAGAATGAATTAATACATAACATTTTGTATTAAGGTACTTGTTGGATATGAATTCATTAATAGTTTACATATGACCATAATAATGAGTAAGGCAATTAGTTAAGCTTCTATTATCACATTTTTCAATAAATCCTTCTAAATATGAACAACAAAGAAATAAATAAAAAATTCAATATGGATTGGG